>JAQFVV010000063.1:1417500-2017500 GCA_028023455.1 Epiperipatus broadwayi
TTTTACATAATTTTAATATATCAAAAAATAAACACTATTTTTTTTAAAAAAACCACCTATTTTCCTTCGATCTAAAATCTATTTTAACATAATTTATGGTCTATTTCTAATAATTTAAAATAAATATATTGTTTATATATATATAGAATACAATTTACTCTTGAAAAAGATTGTAAATTAATAGCAGACATGTTGGGGTAATTGCATATTCTTGTATGTTGAGAAATCAAAAGCGGTTTTGCAAGAATTTGGAGGGATTGCATAATTTATTTCTTTATTTATATATACCAAATTAAAACAACTAACAATTATTTGAAGAAGATGAAGAAATTTCTACATATTTACACATTTGTTGCTTTCCATTGTCTTCATTCACATGTTTCAGTCTTGTGTAGTGGAATGGGTATATCTAAACAAAGATGTAACATGTAAAAAAAAAAGAGATGAAGTTGGGTTATTCCATGTGTTAATCTTTAAGCAGTTCTGATGAGTGAAGATTGTTAGTAAATATATGCATAGTAAAAAAGGATGATCTAGCTTTCTGTGCTGGAGGATGGTTGTGATTTGGCAAAATTGAGATAAGGAATGTATTGATATAATACTTGATGATATAATATTTTAATTTGTACCTATATTGCTTATTGAAGTTTTTTCATTAACATTAAAAGATAGGTCAGCCACCTAAAGCTGCTACAAACTAAGGTTTTAATCACATTTTATTTAAATTCTGAAAATATATATATACATAAGCACACATACAATTTCAGGTACAAAAAATTTATTTCAATTTTGATAAAAACAGTTTTATATATATATATAAGAGAGAGAGAGGAAAATGTTTCTTCTTAAAAAAAATTTAATCCTTTGTTACAATAAAAACACAAAGAGTTTTAATTAATAAATTCCAAACTAAAATTACACAAAATATAATTATTGAATTTAATTATTGCAATGTAATTAAAATTTAGAAAAATCAAAATTTTGTATTGTATAGTTATTGTCATATCAAAAAAAAAAAAATTGATTAATCTTAAAATTATGCTTGCAATTTGGTTAGTGAATTTTAATTTTTACTTTAATATATATATTGTTTTTTTTTTTGTTGTTGTTGTAAACATTTCATTTGTCCAGAAATAAAACTTTATGACTTTTCTTAGGAATTAACATTCCATTAAATAAAGATTTCATATCAATAGTCGAAAAAGAGTTTTCTTATTCTTTTCTTTTTCATCTTATTCTTCATCTTATTGCTCATCATCACTATTGAGAAAATGAAGTCGCAAGCTAATAAATATGTGATGAATGTAAACCTCCTCAGTGCAACAATGAACTTATCCGACTCGTTTATCTGGATCTGCCATGAATATAGAGCTGACTTCATTAGAAATGGTCTTGGAAGCATCTGACTATATGTTAATCTAATTTAAATAATTACTACCAATGGAAAAACCTGATTATGAGAAAAGCAACTCTTCAAAATTGTGAAAAAACAATGGTAACAAAATCATTACTTCAAATTTATGGAAACCCGATTGTGATGAAAATACTTAAAAAAATTATTTCAAATTTGCATATGTTTGTTCGTATGCATAAACAAAGTGATTTCTTTCTTCTTAATGACCTAAAACTGAGTGCACTTTCGGTGAAGCTCACCATAATCATAGCTATGATTATGATGAGATTTACCAAAAGGGCACTCAGCTTTAGGTTATAAAAAAAAAACTGCTTTATTATGCATATAACAAACATGCACAAAATCTGAGTTACAAATACAACAAAGGAAAATTAGTAATAAAATAATTAATGAAAACTTCAGGATTCTACACTATAATTTGAAATCACTAAATTTATATAAGAACTCTAATTAAATCAATTGTGAACTAACAAAAATATATATTTCAACTACAATTACAAACCACTGCGAAAATGTGCTGAATGTCAAATTATTATTCTTCTGGAATCTTAAGCAACTTCTGGTAAAATCATTTTACATTTGTAGACTTTTGGCTCTTTATTTAAATTTTAAATGAACTTTCTTTTCTACCTAAATATTTTATATTATTATCTCATTTACTTTCTTTCTTTTTTTTCCAATTAACAATTATCATGAATAGTTTAGAATTAATTATTTGAATTACCTAGTGAAATCTTTAATGTAATCACTTTAGTCTTAAGATTCAAAATGAGAGCGAGTTCTGGAGGATGATCTTCACAAAATAATTCTTAAGTAACTTAACAAAAATCGAATTAATTCCCAGAAATCTCTCATTGTTGAAACTAATTACAGTTACCATTATTGTTACTATATGTTTAAAACATAATTTAGGTTAAATAAGGGATAAAATAATATTCAAGTGAAACCCGATAATAACACCAAATTCATAAAATATTATGTTCAGATTGAATATTGAAAAGGGAGGAGAGAAGATTAATGGTTGGTAACTAATGTTTGGATGAGCTTGCGTCTTGAGAGTTTCATTAAAGTAGGTTTGAACTTATTGGTTACAAGTTTTAAATGAAATTCAATTTTAGTATATGTTTTGCTTATATGTCAATATAGCTTTTAACTATTGAAATTGTTAAGATTTGTAATGTATTCAAGAAATTTATGCACCTCATACTTTTAGATATATATATTGAAGCTTACTTAGAATATTAATTATTTACACACACATTCTTGGATTTAAAGTAGAATTTTGGTATAATAATTAGTTATTTGTATGCTTCATTTGTAATATGTACTTTGAAATATTTCTAAGTTTATTGATATAAGCATTTACTTATTTATTTATATGATGGTGATTTACAGTATAATGCTTATAGGATGAATGCAAAAACATACCATAAGAATAATTATTATCCACTTATTCAATTAGAATTGTGTTAAATTTGTCTGTGAATAATATTGAATTTTGAAATAGTATTTGTGCACACATCTCTGACTTGGTTTTAATATGTACAGACAACAGATTTAAATAAATTAAGTTAATTATATTATTGGATATTATGAATATGGTTAGTGATGATATTCCAAAAGGGGTATAGAAATAAATCCATGTGCTCTCAAGCTTATCTATGCTCTAGGGGGATATATATAAAATACTGGTAATAATTGGGAATACTATGTGGATTAATTGTTAAATATCTTCACTAGTAAATTTAAATTTCCTATAGGTATTAATGTCCTGAACATCAATAACGACTGAATGGTGCCCTTTCTGATTGATGTTAACTCAAAATATATAAATAATATATAAAACAATATATATTTTTTTTAAACGCAAAACTCTCTCCATATAGTAATACCACTACTATATGGAGAGAGTTTTGCCTGTTTTAATAACAGTAATGTGCTAGCATAAGAAATAGTGATCATGTGATATTTTTTTTTTAATTTTAAATAGAGAAAACCTTTAATATTATAAAATAACAATATCTTATATTATTTTATAAAAAGTAATTTACAGTTTATAAAATCTATTTTTATAGTATATCTTTATAAAAATTGATTATTTAATAGGAATATTTTTTATATTGCATAAATAATTTTGCTTTAAATTTAAATAGAACCCAATCAGAATAAAAAATAATTATAGTCAATGATAAAATTAATTAAAAATAGATATGAGATAGGTGTACTTTTAAAAATAGGTTTTACAAAATTTTCATTAATTTTCATAAAATAATGTGTTATAATGAAGTTGATTTTCTAATATTAAGAAATCTTAAATTAAAATTTTAAAAATTAAAAACTGTATGTTTTGAAAAATATATTTTTGTATATTTATATGTGTATTTTATATAAATGTATTTTGATTTAATATTTTTTGGTTTGCTTGGTTTTATTTTTGTATTTTGGCCAAATTTCTGAAATATTTTTCAAGTTTTTAACTTTGATAAAGATTATATAAAATATTCAAAATATTATTATGTCAATATAATATGTCCACATATTGTTCATATTATATTAGTTCAAAAGTAAAATTTTAAAAAAAATGTATTTTATGCATATTAATATTAAATATTTTAGATTGTGTTCAACATGCTCTTACAGAATAACATTTAATTTACTTTTTGTATTTTCCAAAATTGCACATATTAGAATAAATAAATCATTAATTTATTAATAAATACTGTAATTATACAACTGTTTTTCATTTCAGAAACATAAATTACTTATTCTGATTTGTATTTGGTGCATATTCAAAACTAAAAAAGTGTCCAAGTTATAATATTTCATTATTTAAGATATTTGAGTCCCGTACCCCCAAGTTCATGAAAGACTATCATTATTTATCTGGTAGTGGATAATCTGTAAACTTTAATAATCTATATAAAATTGTGACATGTGTAAAGAACATAATTTGTATAGAATATGAGCTGTGGCAAATTATATCATTTGTGCTATTATATTTAATTTTAAAATACATTTATTGATAACATAGATACTATTAATGAGTTCTATTAATAAAATTATATAGTATTGCATAGATGGTAAAGTTGAAATACAAAACAAGTTTTTAAACATACTTTTAAAAACAATATAAACAAAATATGTGATTGTATGAAAAAAAAATTATTTGAAAGTTACATCAAAAAGTAGTAATTACAAGTAAACAAAAAAAAGCATTTTTAAATTTATTAAAAGGACTCACAATACAAATATTTTTTTAGTAAAAATTACAGAAAAGGTAAAACAGTAAACAAAAAAATTGCTAGATCATTGTTTTTAACTGCAGTGAATGAGAGAAGGCCTCATGTAGATCCATAAATCTCTGGAGAGGTTAGGTCCAATCTCAATAGTAAGCTTGAAAGGATCTTGAAAATTAGAGTTCTGTGTATCTTGATCACGGAAATGGTGGAAATTCTTTTCTATCTTGGTGCTCTCTTATATGTACCAAGTACATTTGCTAGGCTCAAAAAAGGGGAGGTATACCACCCTAATTACCCTAGTCAGACGAGTAGATGAATCAATCAGGTAATAAACCTTTAAAATATTTGTTTAAAGAATAGAGATTTGCTTCAATATTTCTTGTCATAGATATCACCAGTCCAATCAATTCAGTTTCTCTCTCAAAGTGGGCAACTTTTGTTTGCTTTTTAAAGTGCTTTCAGAATTTGTCTTTAATTCTTTTTTTTTTTTCTAATTTCATTTTTTGCATTTTTTTTATCTTTTGATTTTTTTAAAAGGCAGTTACCTTTTGACAAAGCATTGCTTCCTTTCAGGTGTATGGATGTTACTGTGATGTTAGAGGATTTCATGTCAAATCTACTGGCTGTTTTCTTTGTTAGTGAATTTTTGTATATAATTGATATCCTTTTTTGATTTACTATTTATTTTATTTTAACTTAAGAATATTGGTGTGTGTATGTTTTGTCTTATGAAGATAATGAAGATGGAGAAATTTTATCATAAGTTTCATCACTGTTATTTATATGTTTAATTAAATTTGATGGCAGTTTTGCACAGTGATGGGCTTTTGTGATTTTTAAGACTAATACACTTGAAGAATCTATTGGACTTCCAAAAAAAAAAGAAGTGATGGAAATTTCTCAAAATATTAATAACATCCAGTAAATGTAGGAATATTCAAATGACTAATATTTTTATTGTGCAATAAATTAAAGATAGCATTGAAGATAATATATGGCTATATGGGTCTTTTTCTTGAAAGTATCTGAAATTAGACACATCATATTTTTTCATTATTGATACTAAATCAGATGAGGAATTTATATAATTTTTTTTGATCTACCAAACTTATATCCACATCAATGTGACATATTAATTTATTACTTTAAAAATTTTTCTGAAAATGTGCAGGATTGCAAAATTGCAAAATAATGTATGAATTATTTATAGATCATGCATGCCTCATAATCCCCCCCCCTCCCGTTAATAGTTAATAAAATTTTTCTAATGAAAATTTCATGATTGAAATTTTAATATCCATAATGAAAATTACTAGAACCTTAATAGTGGCACATTTTGTAAAAGACTTGAAAAGAAACAATAAAAGTGAATTATATTTCTGTGTATTTATTATTACTAATATTAGAAGGGTGCATTAATTCCATAGCATCATTGTTTTATTAGAAATATTTTTCACCTCTTCCTTTTTATTTAGAAAATGGCCATAATACCTTCATTAAATTGCATTCTTTTGCTCATTACTAGATTTAACAGTAGTTGCTTAATTGTTTCCAATAATCATCCATGACCATTAGCTTACATAATACTGTTCAGTAACAAATTCTTTTTCTCTCACAATGGTGACGCCATCTAGTGTAAACTGTAATAATCAATAGATATCAGATTGGGATTTATTAAGCATTACCATTTGGCATTTTTAATTATAAGTTTATACTAGATAGCATAACTGTGAAGAGAGAAAAGGAATTTCTTACTGTACTAATTGTACAATTATTGATTCATTTATTTTATCAGTTAGATTAATTTTATTTTCCAGATTATTTGAAGAGAGAAAAGGAATTTCTTACTGTACTAATTGTACAATTATTGATTCATTTATTTTATCAGTTAGATTAATTTTATTTTCCAGATTATTTAAAAAACAAAAAAAAATTTGAGAATCTTGATTTTTCTATGTATCCAAAGCGCATGTGCAACAGTTTAATGCTGTGCATTTCATTTCAAAAAAAAAAAAAAAAATTATTAACAATAAATAGTGATTACATACTAATAAAGGATAAATAAATGAATAAGTTGTACAATAATATGATTATATAATGTTCTATTTGTCATCTGGCTAGATTATGTTATGAGAGCACAATTGTTATACTCTTATGTGGTTAGGTATATTGAAGAGATTCTAAGAACTTGTTTAATGGTATTAGCATTTTTAATATCATTAATATTTTCTTTTAGAATTGCCTATTCTATAATGCTGGGTAGGTGGGAGTTGATAATCAGGAAACGGACAGAGCAGTTAAAGACCAGGTGTCGTCAAAGACTTTATTGGAGGCAAGGAGCTGGTCACGTTTCTTGATTTTTTTGAACGTTTGATAAAACAATGGTATGATTTGTGGCGGGGGTAATTCCAGGAGAGTTTTGCATCTCACTATCCATATGGTAAGGACAAAGGTAGAAAGCCTTATTATTGAAAAAAATCCATTATGAATGGCATTTTCAAGTGAGAAAATCATATCAGGACTTATGATGGAATTGATTATAATTATATCTTTCAGTGTTTTAAGTCTTGGGCACCAGTGTATAATATGGTCTATGGTTTCATCTTCACGAGCACACAGACCACATATAGGGTCAATGCTGGTAAAACTTCTTCGATGATAAAGAAACCCAATTCGTGGAAAGCGCATTAAGATTTATTTTAATGATGAAGTCAAGGAATTTGGGTTCCAGATTCCATCTTTTGAAGTGAGTAGTGAGTCTTTGATTGGTTACTTTTAGGCTGGTTTTAATGGGTTGTTGATTATAGTTGATTACATTGTATGCTTCCCATAAGGTGATTTTTTGATTAAGGTTAAAGGGCATAATCGGGTTGTAGAGTTGTAGGTGGTCTATTAGGGATGCTATCCATGAACTGGAAGAGGGCAGAGGACAATCTGTCGGTGTAATTTTTTTAATAATGTTGGAGTATCCGCAGGAGAGGGTCAGATTATGTAGAGTGTTGTGGGTTTTCTATAAAATGAATGCTTGTATTGAGTGGAATGACAGTCCATTGAACCTGCGTGGTCATGAACCTGCGTGGTCATTGGATACCTCGCAAGCTAATAGCAACTGTTCTTCCTCTCCAGAGAAGTTTGGTGCATAATCGGTTAATTTTATTTTGAAACTGTTTAGATATTTTTTTTGCAAATGGAAGATAATATGAAATTTTTGGCATTATGATCATGTTGAGGAGGCCAACCTTTCCATATAATGAAAGGTATACTCTATAGAGTGAAGTGGTGATGGCTTCAGTTGATTGAAGGATTGCATCTTGAATCTCTCTTGCCATTGCAGTTGGAGTTTTGAAGATTGGGAAACCTAGGTATCTTTGGGGTTTTGCAGAAAAGGGAGAGTTAATTTGTTTACCAGACATTATCTTCCAGATGGAAGATTTGTTAAAATTTATTTGTAGGACAAGTTTCATTGTATTTCTGTTTAAGATGTTCATGAGATGGGGAAGGTATTTAATGGTGGGAAGCACAACCATGATGTCATCTACATATGCAAATACATTGAAGTTTTTATTGAGAGAGGGAAGGAATATTTGAGGGAGGTTTTTTTCTATATCTGTCAGAAGAGGGTTGATGTATGCTGTGAAGAAAAGGGCACTGAGCGAAGATCCTTGAGGGATCGACTTGTATGGCTTGAAGCCTGATGTGATCTTGCCATCAAGAGAAAAATCTCTCTGTTGTTGAGCAGATTGCTGACCATCTGAACAATCCCAGCTGGAATGTCGCATTCCAACAGAATATCTGGACTGAATCAAATGCTGCCACAATATCCAGCTGGACAGCAATAGGTTTTGATTTACGATGAACTCTGATGTAATTGAAGAGTGCAGTTATATTGGACATGGCATGCGAGGTTGATGATCCCTTTTTTCCGTATTGGTTTGATGAGATATGGCTAAGAATTTGAGTTTGGATTTGATCTTTAATGACTGACTCAATTATCTTAATAAGTAATGGGGTCATGGAAATTGGCCAGATACTGTTAATGTCGTTTACTGGTTGTTGTTTTTTTAATAAAAGGCACGAGTGCCACTGGGTAAAGATCTGTTATGTTTCTGTTGCCAGAGGCTAGGTGATCAATCATTTTTTTAATAATTGGCACAGTGAATTGACTGAGGTGTTTGAGAAGGAAATTTGGGATGCCATGAAGGCCAGGATGAAAACCATCAGGGAGAGATGTTATCTTCTTTTTGATTTGGATTTCTGTGATGCCATGTTCTCCAGGGTCACCAGCATCCAACCAGCTGTTTATAGGAGGAGCTCCATCTTTTTGCATTATTTGGCAGAATTGTTTGCTGATGTGCTGCATCATTGGAAAGCGAATGAGATTGGTTCCATTAGTATTAATGGATAAGGGAGTGATTTGTTTTTTATTGTATCCCAGTGCCCATTGAGGTAGTCTCTCGTCCAGCAGTGTTGTTGTGCTAAGAAACAATTGGCTCTTCTGATGGATATATATTCTGCAAGGGACTTTTGCTTGATTTTGTAGAGATTTTTGAAATTTTGCTGTGATGCTTGAAGTTGTATATTAATGTCTGTTAGGTCACTTAGAAGGCCATTAGGTCCTTTGATTTTCCTGGTGTGGTGATTTAATATGGACTGTAGTATTCTGATGAACGAAAACCAGCCCTCCTCAGCAGGAAGGGAAAGAATGTTTATTTTCTGGAAAAGGATGTATGCCTCAAACACTATCGCTTCGGTCATATTTGATTGGGTGATCATGCGCATGGTTTTACCAGGTCCATCAATAGATGTAGGGATTGAAATAGGTGTAAGTTGTAAGATTAGAGCCATATGATCAGAGAAAGCAACAGGGGTCAAGGCTGCATCAAGGTTGAAATGGAGGTCTGGGGTGTAGTAAACCAAATCTTTTTTAGTTTTAGTATAGAAAGAGTAGGCTTCGGGAGGGAAGAAGCCATCTCCACACATTAATCTGCGATTTATTAGATGCAAAAATCTCTTGTTGAAGTCATTGTATGTGGTGTTAAAGTCTCCCAGAAGAATAGTAGGGGAGGTTCTGTTAGCGTTGATGGCATTTAGGATATGGATTATTTTTAGATATTGAGAGGTGTCTTTGGCTGTATATATATAAGCTATGATGATTGGATAACCCCAATAGTCTATTTCTATGATAATAATATTGGCATCTAGGAATAGAATGCTAAAACTGTTTGGTGGTGATGACTTGCTGAGAAGAATACCGACTCCTCCTGAAGCAGAATGGCCTATGGAAAATTTAGTAAATCCGAGAGCTGAGAGAAGAGATAGTATTTTATGATCAGTCTTATGGTGATATTTAGTTTCACCCATAAGAAGTATATGAGGGGAGCAGAGCGAGAGCCAGTTTTTAATAGCTAGAACTCTATCAATTGAGTTGATGCCGCGAATGTTAATGCCAGCAATTTTGCAGAACATGATAGATTAATCCAAACCATCTTCAGCAAAGTGTACCAAGTCAATGTGGGACATCTCCATGTTAATGAGGTCTGATGTTGTTTGGCAATCAGAATCTTGTGATTGAACTTGTGGATGGATTGGTGATATATTTGTTGGTTGAGGAAACGCATCCATGAAGTCTTCGGTGTCTGATGAAGTAGTGTAATCTGTCTGAGATTCGTCAGAAGGATCAATGGTATCGATGGTTGTAGGATCCATGGTTTTCCTCTTTTTTTCTATGGATTTGCCAAGCTTTGTGCTGGATATATCTGAAATTTGTTTGTTAGAGGGTGGTGGTGAGTAAGGTATCGGATGGGAGCTGTCATCATCAGAGCTTGATTTATCTGAGCGAATTGATTTTCTTTTAATTTTCTTATTTGTATTTTGGGTATTTGTTGTGTCAGTTTTTTGAGGGTTTTGAAGTTTAATAGTGTTGTTTTCTTTTCCTTGTTCTTTTGATAAAAGTGTTTTTTTATTGTTATAAGAATTTGGTTTAAATTTTAGACCTGAGTCATTTTCAGTTTGCTGTAACTGTTGTGATAAGTCTTTTCATGTTGTGAAACATTAATTATGCTGACTTTCGGGTTAAGTTTTTGATAAGTCTTTTCATCTGGATGGTTAATTATTGCAGGAGTTGAAGAATTGAGGACAGTTTGTGGATCACTTTGTTTAGGTTTGCTAAACTTAGCTGTCACGAATGATGATGTATCAAAGGTTTTAAGCTGGATGGGAGTTGTTACGGATGAATTGTGTTGAAATTTATTAAGTGTATTTTCTTCATCGCCTGGGTTTTCCTTGCTCTCAGATGATTTGGTCATATTGTCTTCTTTTGTGGAAATAGTTTGACCTATTATTGTTTCTCGGGAATTAGTATAATATGTATCGTATGTATGATCTTGAGTATTATTGGTTTGAGTGATTGGTTTAGGAGCAGTATATGTTATTGCTCGGTTCTCTGATTCACTACTATTAGTGTAGAGGTTGGCATTTGTTCTTTCTTGAATATTTTCATTTTGAAAGATAGGTTTGGATATGAAAGGGTTTGTTAGAGGATTTATTTGAATCAGATTGTCTGGGTTTGTGAGGTTACTGTTTGAATTAGGCCCATGTGGTGATTGTCTATTTAAGGATGTGATAGCCTTGTTAATAGGTCTACCAGGTCATCTGTGAACTTTATTCTTTTTAATACCACAGTGTGTGCAAACTCTTGCTGCACAATCTTTAATGAGGTGTGTTCTTCGAAGGCAGAAGAAACATTGTGGCTGTACTCCCCTGAATGCCAAAACCATAGAAGAACCTCTTGCAGTAATAATGGTGGGTCATGTCAGTGGGTATAATGTTTTTCTTTAATGTAAGTGTGAAGATAACTGTATTGGACAGGATTTGTTCTTCGAAGTGAGGGTTTAATAGGTGTTTAAATTTGCTAACTGAACCATAATTAATAAGGATGTCTTGAAGTTCTTGTTCTTTCAAGTGGGCAAGGCAGTTTTGAATTTTGCCGGATAGTGTAACTGGGCGATTCATATCTATGGAGCATAGTATATAATTTCCTAAAGATCTGTAGTTATTTTTAAAGTTCATACGGTCCGCCCACGTTTTAAACTCAACGATAACATAGCAGTCATTGGGATGATTAAGGATCATGTGAATGCCTCTGCCTAATTGCTTTTGATTGATTAGACTGTATAGTTGTTCTAGAGGGAACTTATATAAAGCACATTGTTGATTTGTTATGGCTAAGATTAATGACTTATCGCTGTAGTAGTTTGCAAACAATTTATATAGAGTGTTAGGAATCGTTTTGTTGAAATCGTTATTTATTTTAAGGTACATGTCGTCATTAAGGTCGTTTATATTAAATGAGACATTTTCCAGAGTGTTTGATTCTTGTTCTATGTCTAATTCTGAGATATTCAAATATAGTTCATTAAAATTATCGGCCTTAATATTTTCGGAGATGTTCTCATAATTTTTAGACCTTATGATATTTGCGTACGTAGAGGAATTTTTCAATATTGTATTGAGGAAATTGGTTTAGATTGTAAGTTGGCTGATGTAGCAATGGATTGCTCTGTGCTATAATCTTTGTTTGTTTTGGAATGAGATTTATCAGTTTTAAAATTTATTTCTTCTTTTTGATTTTTAAATTTACTGTTGACAAACTGTAATGTCACAGCACTGATTTTGTCGACCTCTGGTAGTAAAGTTTTAACTTTAAAATTTTCGCCGAAATCATCTTGTTGGTAATTTTGTCTATTATTTTCATATATGGTTTTCAGGGAATTATTGGGCAAAGGACATTGCTCATTAGAGTCTTCTGAGGGTGTGTAAAGTCTGCGGAGAGGAGATGATTGGTTTTTGCTTGTATTTTTAAGGATTTCAATAGTTTCGCTTGATGAGATATTTATGCTATTGTTTATATTAGGGGTAAGTTGAATATTTTCTAAACTTTTGTTGATATTTGTGATGATGTTTTCTTTTGATTTATTGGTTTGTGGGTTTTTATACGTTGTAGAAGTTAGTTTAGATGCATTTAGATTAGATCTACGGCTATAAAATTTACGACCGATGACTGCATTGTTAGATTGAATGCTGAGATCGGGGATAACATTATTTTGAGAGTTATCGATTATATTATCACTTTCCATAATATATAATGATTAAAACTGACTTACCTTGAATGAAAAACGTAAAGGTAAGGGGACAATTGTCCCTGTCTTCCTGAAACTGAATCGCTAAGGGACGCTTTTTTTTAAGACCAGTTGCAATATCCACTACTTTTAAAATAATATGTCTTGGGGAAATAAATTTTGATTCTTTTTTAATTAACTTTAAACTTGCATGGTGATTAATCCAATAACTTTTTAACACAATATTTGGTTTGTATTTTTATATTTATGTTGTGCTTGTGAGAAAAATAATCAATAGATAAATTTGGGGCTTATCATACATTTATTCTGAGCTATGGATTGAAATTTAGATGCAAATAGTAGAGGAAATCTCATACATAAACTTTAGTCTATAGCAATAAAGAAAATATTTTCTGATGCTTTGATACAAAAAATTACAAAAATATTCATTTGCAAAAAAATAAAAATTAGTGAATATTTGTTTATTTCATGTAATAAACAACATGTATCAATAAATTTAAATTTGTTTGATGATTTGATCAAAATATTAGACAAATATTCTTTTGTGACAAAACAAAAACTAATGGATTTACAATTTGTTTCACCTGCATATTTAAAGAGAAACAGGTTGGAAGCCTCTGAGATGTGATCATGGTGAAGAATGGAAAAAATCAGTTGAATGAATAAAATAACAAACAAAGAAGTTTTGAAAAGAGTAAATGAAGAAAGAAGATTGACTGAGGAAATTAAAAATAGAAACTGGATTGGGCATACATTAAGAAGAAAGTATAGTTTAATGAAAGATGTTTTGGAGGGAACAGTGAATGAAAACAAGAAGAAAGAACATAAAAAAACTGACACTGCTGGATGATATTAAGAGATGGGAAGAGTTACATGAAATTGAAGAACTGGGCAATGAAGAGAACGGATTGGAAAAATGGATGAATTGATATGACTACTCTCTGGACCTATCCATTGGACAGAATACTATTGATGATGATGAATGTTTAAAATATTGGCAGAGAAGTAACATTCTTTATAAAAATAGTAAACAATAAATTTAAGTTTGATTACTTTTTGAATAGTCATTTTTTAAAACAACATTCTTATATTTTTATTTCATTAATACTACACAATTTAATAATACCTTTTTATGTTTTTACAGTCTATTTTTACTAATATCATTGAATGACAAGTTCTTAAAAAAGAATCATTAATTCATAAAGACTTGGTAACCAAGATTTAATAAAATATTAGAGATCAACCTGTATTATCATCATTTCATCTTTATTTTCCTGAAATTTGGATTTATAAAAATGTTCAAAAGCTTTATTGGCCTCTTGATTCACAATTTTCTTTAATAGCTTTAGAATTCTAAATTTTCAATAATTAGAGATTATTTAATTTTACTCTTTATTTCATTCTTTTCAGAGAAGATAACATTAGACCACTCAAACATGATTTTAGGTCTGGTTTTTCTTTCATGAATATTATGTTTCATTGAAATTATGATTGAGCAGGCTAAGTTGTCTTTATATGAAAAGAGTGAAATAAAAAGAATAATTAAAAAATTAAAGAAACTCTTATTATTAAAAATCTGTGATTCTGAAGCTATTAAAATATTAACGACTTTATTAAACTGCATAAATTAAACAGGAATTAATAAAATTCTAGCTCTAATATATTTATTAGTAAATAATTTGAAGTAGAATGATGAAAAACTGGTGAACATTATATGTTTTTCCGAGAACAATGCATAATGCAAAGTTGTAGTAAAAATTGATTTGTCTTTAATATAAAAAATAACCAAAGATTGTGGATATAGGAGAGGAGATATGTACTTATTTAAATCTTTATGCAATAAACTTCTGTCAGTATGATTATGTTCCTGTCTGTGTTTGTATACATATATTTATAAAAATCATATTTCACTGCTTTATTCTGGGCATCCGTTTGTGAATGATTGTATAAATACATGTGACACAAATAAAGAAACCTATTATACATATGCTTCCATATAAGCATTAAGTCTACAAACAATATGAATTCAAAAAGCATTAATTACATAACTCAAGTTTTAATAAACTGTTAAGCTTTTTGATCTGTATTTTAATAATTTTAAATGATAAATTCCAACAATGAAAAAACAATTACAAAGTAAAACCTGTTTTATTTGATAAGATTATATACAAGAACAAACATATATCTCTTGTAATTTGGAGTGATTTTATCTCATTAAACAACAAAAAAAGATTAATATTATAGATTAAATAAGTAAATAACAGTGAATAAATTATATATAACATTAGAGATTAAAACTCATAACACTGTACAATAAATATTGAAATACTCTCTAACCTGGTTTTATGCTGGGTTAGAGAGTATTTTAAAACATTAATCCTGAATGTTTTACATAAGTATATACATTTATTTTTGTATCTAATGATTAAATTTTAAGAATTTTGTGGTACAAGTTTAAAGTAAATTACATGCGATTCAAATGTTTCAGCCCTCCAATGCTTGCTAACTAGTAAACTGACAATACTGTACACACATGCACATAGTATCTGTCTATATATGTATACAATAATAGAAAATCCAACCAGCATTTCAAATCCGAATCAGATGAAACCTATAATTTCTTATTCCAAATAAACTTGATTTTTGTTAAACAATCAGATGACAGACAATCCAACTAATCATCCCAAAATTGGTTGGTAAGTGGATATCTAGCTAGAATCAGATGAAACCTATAAATGATTTGTTATTCCAAATGAACTAATCATCCAAAAATTGATTGACAATGGATATAGAAGATTAAAGCATGGACAAAAAAACAGGTTAAATTATCATTATTTTGCATTTAATAATGCCTTTGTCATTGTTCCTTTTTGGGGTGCTTTAAAAAAATAATGATACAGGAATCATGGACCATATTAAAATATTAAGGAAAAACTCGAGTATTTATGTGAAGAGAACAAAATAAAATATTTGAGGTGCATTTAATACTATGATGAAAGATGCAATTTACAATAAAAACTGCTTGTATTCCATGTTATACAATATTATACAATTTTAAATGTCATTTCTCATAAAGAAAAGTTTTGTGAAGAATGTCAGTGAAATATATCAACCTCATTCAACTTTCAAGAACAGTTCACTAAAAGGTCATGAAATATAGAACATAATCATCCTTCTCAATGTTAAACTTCATTAGCTATATATAAAATTGGGGGGGAAATCTAATTGAAAGAGAATATTGCTTGGAAACAATGTTTACACCATGGAATAAATCTAATTCTCTAAAATATTCAAATCCATTTACACGATGTAATGATTAGACCCAAATATATATATATATGTAATACTTTGATAGTCTCCCACCATGTTTCATAATAGGGAATGACTACTAGGATAATTTTAGTGATTACCAGCATAAATCCTTCGAGGCATTAGAAAAATGCAAATGATGATTCATTTAGCCATTATGATATGCTTCTAGCCATTCATTATCTACAACATTATCTTTAAAAATTTCAATTATTAACTTGCGAAGTATAATGAATAAAAGGTGAATGGTTCCTTTAGAAAGACCAATAGCAAAATGAGCTATTCTGGATGGGGATCTATTCTCTAGTGACTCTTGATTATTACTCTTGCTTACACTTTTGGATCAAGAGTAATGCTGTGAACCATAAATACAGGAATGTAAAAATGCTAATATATACATTTGTGTATATAAATACATGGATGCTGTATTCATTTCTATTAGAAATCCAGAAACTTTTAATAATATTAACTTGGATTAATGTAATTCTTTTCCCTATTACTAAAATTGCTTTATTTTGACCAATGTAAAAGAATATGCAAAAAAAATTCAATCAATTCCCACTAATCAAGACTGACATATCAAAATTAAAAACTTTAATTAAAAGTTAATTATCACATTTTATATTTATAACATTGCCAAATATAAAATTTTGCATATATTAATTTTTACCTTACTGCCATGTTTCAAATCAAAAGTCAACATTAGTTATCTTAGAGAAAACAAAGAAAAAACAGCAGGTATTATGCAAGTGTATGATCTAACAGATAATTTACTTTCCAATCATATTTTCAAAATGACAATATGTCTTAAGAAATTTTTTTACTTATTTTTTTTGTAAAAGTTATATTTTTTAAAAAAATAATTTTTAATAGAAAAATGCACACACTCAGAAAAGTATACTACAATTTTAATCATAATATTTTTATTTTATGTAGAAATGAAAAAAAAAAAAACCTATTTTTAGTTATAAAAAAAATTGTTTATCACTATAGTAGGAATTACACTAAAAAAAAAAGTGGCCAAATAATAATACATAAAAATATTTTTGCATGTAATATATATGCATGTGTGTGTGCAAATTGATAAATTCCGTTAATATCATATTTTGTTTTTCATCTTTATCAAAGTCGTTATTAAAATAAATTCGTGAAAAAAAATTATTACATAATTAATAATTATTTTGTTGTGAAAGAAAAAACCCTCTAAACATGTGTCTATCTAGATATTCCATTTTTTGCAAAAAAAAAAAAAAACATTATTAATGACTGGTCTCATTCTTTTAATACATTGTACAGGCTTAAACCTGCATTTATATATGTAATATATGTGGGATTCGAACTCAAGACTTTCACATGACCCACTACTCTCAATGCCATCTCACGTATATTGGTGATTATTTATCATTTCAACATGTGTGTGATCAGGTGGTTCGGCAATATGAGATGGCACTGAGAGTAGTGGGTCGTGTGAAAGTCTGAGTTCCAATCTCTCATTCTTTTGTAATTTTAAGTAAAAGAGAATACTAAAAATGATATAGTTTTATAACTAACATAATAAAATGTACAATTTATGAATTTAAAATTAACAAATTTAAAAATATTTTATTATTTTTTATTGTATGTTTATTATATTTGCTTTTTCATGGTATGTTAGCTTTACGGAGCATTTAATATTTTATATAACACATGAAGTTATTGTGAAAATTACATAACAGATGCGCTTATGACTACAACCAGCCAATCAAATTTTAAGCACTGGGACAGAGAATTTTAATAAGAAAAGAGCGGTTCCACTCTCTCATTTATTTCAATATCGACTGCGCTTTATAAAAATAATATTATAACAGATGCATAAAAATGACAATATGGACTTTTCAGTGGCCAAATGATTAAAACAAAATTTCCTGTAACATTTGCCAAAGCAATATTAATTGCAGAATCAATTATACTGGAATTAACTTCTTATAATTATAATAGTGATTTGAACTCAGCCTTTTGAGCTCTTTACAGTTATGCACTCCATTTTATACAACTGATACACATGATCACATACAGGTGAAAAAGATGAATGATCTCCAATATACATATTTCATGCTGAACCAACACTCAGCAGTTGGTTCAATATGTGATCATGTGTATCAGTTGTATAAGTTGGAGTGTATAGCTGTAGGAAGCTTGAAAGTCTGAGTTCAAATCCCTTATAAATTACATTAAGTTCAGTATCGATAATATACTTGTATTTAAATATTATAATTCTAACATTAACTTTTGAAGTGAAGCACTTAAGAAAAACGATTTTCACATTCTATACAAGACATTAAAAAAGCATCAGTTTCAGATGTATACGAGGGGTTAGATTGACTTTGGGTCAACATGGGTGTGACGAGAATCTCGGTCTCAGGGTGGCCTTTGAGCATTCCATCATCAGATTTTCAATTGGATGAACAGTTGAAGAGTTGGAGGGTGGAGTAGATTGAAGCTTGTCCATTAAATTATGAGGTTTGGCTATCTTAATATATATCTGAGCACTTATAGCATATATGTGTAGAGATGGTAATCTGGACCAACTGATGATTGCTGGTTTAGCATGAAATACATATATTGGTGTTTATTTATCTTTTCAATATACATGTGTTCAAGTGTATCAGTGTTATGAGATAGTGCGGAGAGTGATGGGTCGTGTGAAAGTCTGTGCTCATATGCCCTATATATTACATATATGGACACAGGTATATAATAAGCCTGTGTTTAAGTTATTACATAACTGATGATGTAATTTGCAACTAACTTTAACTTTTTTTTTGGTCAGAGGGAGGGGGGTATATATATAGATATATCAGTACACTGATTAAGGGTCTAAAAATGAATTTAACCATTTTTTTTTTTAAAAAATATTTTTTTAAAGCAAAAGAAATATAATGAAATGACTGACATATTGAACTTTTTTAGTGATAGAAAAAAAATTTTAAATGAAAATTACTATTTAAAAAAATTGCTATTAACAATTTTACTGCCTGTTTGATTTAATAAAATTACTTTTTCTTTTAATAATAGTTTTAACAAGGCTGTAAACCTTAGCAATGAGCGTCTGAAAAAATCGTCACTAGGGACCTCTGTAGGTCTTTAAAACACATGCTTAAGTTAAAACTATTACTGAAATAATAGTGAGCGTTTAATAAAATTTATAATTACAACTTTAAATTATCGTAATATTTTTCTTTTAATGAAAATTAACTTTAATAATATAAATATGAAATGCTAAAAATGAGAGAAAATTTAGGAATGACAATGATATAAAATATATTGCCTTCCTCACCATTATACCTGGGTAATGCTAAATATCTACAAAGTGATCTATAATAACATGACCTCACAAGCAACTGTAAATAGACCTCTATGAAAAAACAATTGGAGAAACCTAAGGAACATCGCAATTGTTTGATAAAATTAATATAAAACTAATTTAAAGTATGCCATTGTAATGTTGAAAACATTACCAAATTGAAAATTTGAAATTAACATTTTAATTCTTCATAAAACATTCCTTAAAAACCCTTTTGTTTTAAGCATGCCTTATATAACAAAGGAAAATAAGAAAAGTTCTCATAAAAGTAAAATATTAATAACTTAGAAAAACTGTAAATATTAATATAGTCTTTTTACACTATTAATAATAAAAAAATATGATGTAATGTATATATTAATAATAGATATTATGTATTAATCCAGCAATAATTTTCTAATCTGGCAATCTTGGAAAATAACATCTATTGTTAAGCTTAATGGAACAATTAAAGATTTATTTGGAAAAATGGCAACCTATAATTATATTTACTGGAAATGATACAAAAGTCTACTAACAAGCATTTATGTTTTTGTAAGAAATTATCTTCAACCATCTAAACTTATAAAGATTTTTTATTTTGAAAAAAGTCTACTTAAAACTTTATTTAGATGTTTTTATGAGGGCAGGATGCCATAGTTTTGAAAATATTTCCCAAATTTTAATCATTTAATTTTGGGGAAAAGTACGTACATTCACATTGGCAAAAATTAAAGATGGACAATAAATCATGTATACAAGTTACTTTCACCAGACCATTGATTACTCATGCCAGCATTTGCTCATAACATCATAGCATAGTCTAAATTGTAAAATTAACAGTGAAACCAACATTTGGATTAATAACTTTCTCCTTATTGGAATATTATCTAATATTCACTTACAAAATTAATTCATTTTCTTTTTAGAAAATTGTAAATGTATTTAATATGATCTTTATATATACATTTGTTTGTGTCTTGAACTTTCATTACCACTGGACTAATATGTAAGTACCTGATAGTATAATATAATATGAAATGAGTAATTACTGAAATTAATTAATGGAAAAAAATGGACAAATACAAAAACTTAAACTAATAAGAATTATTCATCAAAACTAATAAAACAAAGCAGATTAAACTTTTTTTTATTATAATATATTTTGCTTGTTTGTTTCCTTCAACTTTTTTTCTCTTTTGATTTTGAGTTTAAAAAGTTTTCAGATTTTTCCAAGTTATTACCTTTTTTATTGCTTCCCTTAATAAAGTATTAAATACATTTTTCTAAATATTTTTAAAATATTTAATTAGCTAAAAAAAACGGTAATTTCAATTTTATAATATCTAATAATTTAAATTAACTTCCTAAATATCAAAAAATTCCTAACAAATTTCCTACCAAACAATAGGATAATAACTAATAATGAATGATTCCATTTCTTTTATCTTCAGACTCTTATATAAAACCTTTACAACTAATTAATTGGTCCAAAGTCATTCAGTGTATCAAGTATTCATTGTAACTTGCATCCCCTCCAAGCTATATCCTAAATCAAAGTTCCCATCAAAAATAACTATTTAAGTGATAAAAATATGATACAAATCACAAATATTTAGTATAAAAATACATATAAAAACTAATTGTTGAACATACTGTATAGTTCAGTTTTAATCAAAACTAAAATAAACCTTCTAATAGTGTAAAATAAAAACATAAACAAACTTATTCTTGTCAAACATTGTTAGCCGAGAGGTCATCGCAACTGCCTTGCAAGCAAGTAGTTGGTTGCAGACGGTTGTGGGTTCACATCACGGCCAATGCTATGACATATGAAAAAAAAAAAAAAACTTATCTTAATAAAAATTTACAGAATCTTAAGTTAGTCATCTCAGTTGCAACAATTCCAATTTTTTCCTTGCAATTAATTTTTTCTTAATATCACATTCTAAGTCTCTTCTGTTTTATAGTAAAAATTAAAATAATTAAAAATATATTCATAACACATCATTTTATTTCCACTTTCTTGTTTGGATTTTTTTTCTACCCTCCTTGGTAATCAGCTTTCTAATAAAGTTTTTCAAAAAGTCTTGAAAATAATAAATAACTCAGATTATATGTAACTTGAACAGGAAGTAACTGAAACTTCCAATGAGTTATATAACACTTGCAAGATTTTTTTTTTTTTTACCAACCATCGGTCCTGCAATCAGATCACCTCTTACATTATAAATACATTAGAAATATATACTTTTCTGAGTAATCCATATAGCACATGCTACAAATTAACTTCATATTATTAGCAATATATATACTTTACCAAGTAACCCATATAGCATGTTGCAAATTAATTTCATATAAAAAAAAAATTAATGTGTATATGAATTTAATTTGTAACATATGCTATATGGGTTACTTTGAAAAGTATATATTTGTAATGTATCTGTAGTGTGAGAGGTTGGTCTGACTTCTGGGATGATGGATGTTAAAAAAAAAAAAAGTTGCAAAGTTTATATAACTCATGGAAAGTTTTGGTTATTTTCTGCTCAAAGAAGGCCTGAAATATATTGTGCACATGTGTCAATGTCAACCAATGATATTTTTCATAGCATGTTTGTCATTGGCAATACTGTAGCTTTTTCAATTAGAATTTTGTTTTTTGCAATATTAATATTAATAAGTGAAAAATAATAGTAAATATATTTTCACTATTAATAGCACAAATAAACAAATTAAATTGGAAACTTAAGTCTTATATGAAGGAGACCAGTGCTATTGTAATGTGATTAAATGTATTTACATTTGTTCTGTAAAACTTAATTTATTAATTTAAATAATATTTGTATAAATCACATTCAATTGCAACATTCTGATATATTGCAAAAAAATCTATATCTAACATTTAAATATATATTATGAATAAATCTATACTTAAAAAAAATTTCAAAAGAATAGAAAATCCCCAGTTTTTCAATAATCTCCTTTCCAGCCTTGAAGCCAGAGATGAGTTCATCTTCATAATTGCAGAGTTTGATTTTAATTATTCAATCACAAAAACAAAAAAAAAGAAGAACAGAACTGAATGGCAGATTGAAATCATGATTTTTGACAGAAAGAAGCTAAAATCTTTTCTGTTAGAACTAAACATTAATTTAACATCATCTGATGAATAAAGAAAATATCAAAATATAGTCAGAATCAAAAATAACTAATGTATAATCTTTTACAAAAATGAATTAGTAAACTTAAGAGCATACTAACGCTCTAAATAAGCTTTTTTATTATTATTATTATTATTATAAATGCTACTACAAGAAAAGGCATTCAAATCATCTTTATCTTAGATTGTCCCCATCCCTAGACCGGTTTCAACCTATGGGTCTCTTCAGTGAGGAGTTGGGACATTAGATTCAAAAAACCAACTCAAGCTAAGCATTTATCTAAAAGATAATTCTCAAGAAGAAGATCTAAATCTTTAGACATCTGCATGTCTTTAAAGTCAGCTCTCCAACTGAAAAAATTATATGGGCCTGAACTTAATTCAGATACTCCATATATCAATAGGCTTAGCCACCTAACTTAGCCAAAGCCCCAACAGCAAAATAATAATAGTAATAATAAAAAGTCAGATGTCACATGACTTATATATAGCTTGCAATTACCAATATGTAAACTTAAGAGCATGCTATCGCTCTAAACAAATTACCAATATGTAAACTTAAGAGCATGCTATCGCTCTAAACAAAAAAGCTTGTTTAGAGTGTTAGCATGCTCTTAAGTTTACATATTGGTAATTGCAAGCTATATATAAGTCATGTGACATCTGACTTTTTATTATTACTAAAAATGAACTAGATTTGTGGAGTGAACTAAATATTCCCAAAATTTTGATTAAGTTGATTTCACTCTTTGATTTAATTAAAAATATATTATTATCTAGAAAATCACCAAGTGAAACAAAAAAATGAACTGCTTTATAAGAAAAAAATATCAAAATAATTAAATTTAGGCTTAAAATAACTTAAGGTACTGATTATTATTAATTCCTTCATTAAAGCAGACTTTCAAACTTACTCAAAAAAATAACATCGGTATTATTTACATTTTCAAACAATCCTTGAATAATAATAAAAAATGTGTTAAAAGTCATAAAAATGCAATAACTTCTTTCAAAATATATCACTGTTTAAAAAAATAATAAAAAAACCCATTTTAATGATAAACTGATTGTAAAAAAATATTTTCAAGATTATATACACTCACAATGTAGTGACCAATGAATCAAATCCACATCTGAATGAAGAATCTAATTTCATATTTGAAACTGAAGCTCAGAAAATTGGGAAAAGGTTTTAAAAATTGGTGAAATTATTCGCACATTTTCATCTGAAAAGAAATAAATCTACTTTTGTAGAAACAGAAACAAATTTGGATAACATCCTGAATACAAAAAGCATCTTTAGATTCAGTTGTATATATAAAAGATATCTTGAATACCTAGAGGACAGTAACAATAACTTTCCAAAAGTCTTCAAAGCATTCATCCTATCACTGTTTTATTTGATAGCAGAATAATATAAAAAGAAAGCTTCTATACAAATAAAACTTAACAATACCAAATTTAATGCAATGTAGTTATTATCTCTAATAACTCCGAATATGTCCTATTTATAGCTTTTAGTTAAACACAAGATTCACCGATCATTAGTTATCAACAAATAATTCTAAAAATTAAAAATATTTTTATCAACCTTTTCTTGTAAATATATTAAGATTAACAAAAACTAATATTTAAGAAATTTGTCTGGTAATAAACCAGTATGAAGAATAAAAATCATTATCTCATTAGTCTGTTGGTGTTCATTCTTGGCACAAAATTAACAGACTGAACTCCAGAAAGAGTTAGAGCTTACCTATAACAGTAACATTAAAAAAATAACCACAGATCCAAACAAAAAGCAACTCTAACCGTAAAGTGAACAACTGAAAGATAAGGCAAAAAGTCTTGAAATACAGCATTGCAGAGCAAATACCTTTCCAATATTCCTCCAAACAAAAACAATGAAAACCAGACAAGCCCATTCAATGGTAATAATGATTTTACTAATTGTTCTTCCTTGCCCTATCTTCCAGCTATGAATAGTTAGAACCCGAATTACCGATCAGTAATTGAATAACCAGCTGATTTAATTGCAAGTTGGTTATAGTTGGTTTTATATAAAAACAGCTAACTAATATATATATATATATAATTCCAATCAGATTTAAATACTAAGTTATGGATATAGCAGGATGTGGATAAGCTAATTATAGCATCATGGATTCTTCATTTGAAAGATATTTATATGTAATTGTAATATTGATAAATGGTATTATTTATGATCATAATGCATAGATAGATAAATAATGCATACTCATTCTTGAATAATGTGTATAGAATATACATTCACATTATAAACACATCAATCCCAGAATTATTTTCAAAAACCATTGGTGTAATAATAAAATCTTTTTTAACATAAATTTAAGTTTTTGCCCATAGACACGTTTAAATAACTAAATTAATCAGCAGTTAATTCTATATAATCACTGATTAGCAACTTTTGGCACAAAGATATATGCCTTGTGCAATTTGTTGCAATGGAGTGACAGTCTGTATCCTGATTCGGCTATGTCACTCCCTATACTCAATCTTATGAATTCCTGAGCAATAAACCATTCCATTATTTATTTTATTCCTAAAGCCATATCATCAAATAAAGGTCCTTATATCATTGACATACATAAAAAAAAAAAGTTCTACATTAACTCAAAAAAAAAAAAAGACTTCAAAATGTTGCCATTTTATATTTTAAATAATAGGCGGATACAAATATTTGAGCATAACATTCAGACATAATTACAGATTTATTAGTAAATGTAAAATTATAGCATAATAAAAAACTCATAAAAATATTTTCTTTAATTTAATAATTAATATAAGAAATTAAAATATTTTAAATAATAAATGTGGTTTCTGGGGTTGAAAAAAAAAAAGACAAGTAAAAAAGAAACAGAAATTTATTAAATTTTCTTCTTTTCTTTATCAAAACAGTCAAAAATATCTATTATAAATGAAACACTTCAAAATATATAGATGCAACCCAGTTAATTACATTCATGAATTCCATGGTGAATTTTCAAATCATCATCTTTGAATAACAGGATAAAAATTAAAGATGATGATTAAATAAAAACAGTGTAAATCCAGTGTTCCCTATCAGAAAATGGTAGTAGAAGTACACTTTGAAATGTCATTCCTATCCAACTAAAACTTTATTTTGAAAAGTACAGTTATTGAATGAACAACAAAGATACTACTAGTAATAATGACAATTAATTTTGTCATAAATATGGGGGGGGGGGGCAATAAAAACTATCTTTTACATTAGGATGTTAAATTTAATGACAATGCACATGCAGAATAAATGTAAAGCTTGCAAGATGAAGAACTCTTATCACAGAAATGAATTTTTGAAAACTTCAATAAAACAAGAAAGTGTTGGTAATGTTCAATGGTGTTGAAAATCAAAACAATATATAGAGACTGTGCAGACTGATCTAGAAAATCACATACATCTAAAAACTAAAAACAAAAATGACATCACATTATTCAACATATCTTTAGTTAAAGTAATCAATAATGGCTCTGCACAAAAAATAAATAAGAAGGAACTAAAATTAAACTTCCATAGCCTGCTTCAGTAAGTCACAGAATAATTATATTATTTGAATTAGAAGCAAATGTACATTTATGAAGTAAAGAAGATTCCCCTCTTTTCTTCCAAAGCGTAAGCTTGTGGTTAAGACCTGTAGGGGTCCTTACCTTTGCATTTTCAAGCGCACAATGCTTGAGGTTTATTGCCTTAGTAAATATTACTTACGTAATCAATGTCAATGTGCGGTAAATAAATTTATAATTTATGAAGATGGTAATTTCAGACTGATAATTTATAAGAAATTAAAAAAATTTTAGAGCAGAATTATTTAAAGTAGTGATTTGATCATTCTTATAAAAAAAGCATTTTCTTTTCAATAAAAATAAGTTAATTTTATAAGTATTGAAATATAAAGATTGTAATATATCTTATTTATGCATTTGCTGATCAACTTGAAATATAACATTTTTTAATTGAAGTTAAAATTTTGAAAAAATAATATATATTTTTAGTTTTTATATAAATTTTTTCTATAGTGAATAATTTAATATTGAAATTGAAATGATAAAAGATTATTCATATTGCATAAAATATTATACACATCAATGAAAATAGCTTTTACAATTCTAATGAACTTGAAATAGAACATTCTGTGATTGTAATTAAAATTTTGATAAAACAATGTATATTCTTAGTTTTTATATATATTTATTTATAGCACACAAATTAATTTTGAAATTAAAATATTAAGGACTGCTCATATTGTGTAAAAAATATATCTTGACCAGCATAGCATTTACAGTTTTAATTTTACTTTTCAATATAATTTAATGACATATTTACAGTAAGAGTTCTGGAAGGGATTAGTTACAACAGTTAAATAAGAGTAGGTTACAAAAAGGCATTCTAAAATTCTTTAACTAATACATTGTTTACAATGAGAATTCAGAATGAAGATTCACAAAGGATTTGTTTTCATTATTAGTAGTATGCTAAAGAAGATTATATTGCTTCAGTGAATTTAATGGTTGAGCTTATTATAATGTCTTAGTTTAAATCAGATATTGCCCATTTAGGATTGAATTCCATGTTCACCAAGCTGTCAATGGATTGGAAGTATGCATATCTCTATCTTTTGCCTTTTTAAGCATCTTCAGGAATGCAGATTGTAAGTTTTCAATCATTTCTTCTTGAAATACCAGCCTACAGCGCACAGACTAAATACAGTGGTTGATTATTATTGCAAGATGGATTTGAAAAAACAAACCTCTGCCTATCTTGGTTTTAAGATTTGTCTGATTTGTATTTCCATTGATTTTTTGTTGAACATACATCCTAAAATTGTTTAAGACTACACATTCTGATGGGAAGTGCTCAGTAGTCTCATCATGATGATGACAAAGAGTGCACCTTGGATCAATATTCAGCCCTCCTTTGTAATACAAAAAGGCATTAGTAGGCAAGGCATGCAGGCTGGTCTTCAGCAGAAAATCCACAAGCTTGGATGGTAATTTCCAGAATTTAGACATCCTGATTAGTCTTTGATTACTAATTGAAAGACAACTGGAAATCCTTTGCTTTTGAAAGTCAATAAGATCATACAGCTCCCAATATAACAGTTTTGTTTTAAGTAGATGTGCAGATGTTTTGAGGTTGTTGATGATGTATGTAATCTGTTGCTGAAACCATATCAGGCGTCTTTTAGGAGGCGGTCGGTCTGTGGGCAAAATTTCTTCTTTTGGTAAAGGACATTGAACCCTTTCATTGTTATTAAAGATGTTATAAAGAACATTGTGGGTCCGCTGCAAGCTGAAGATAAAGAGTGAATGCATTGAAAGACCATTTAGCCTTCTAAGTTTTAATTTTAGTTAAAGTTTTTGTTATAAATTGTTTTCTTTTTTGTTTTATGATTAGATTTTGAATTCAAAAAATTCCCAAAAACTTAGTATGTGTATAAGGAGTTCTCCATTGTTAAGAACCAGTCACAAATTTTGAATTAGAATTGAATCATCTACAATTATTGTGTTAACTACAAAATGCAATTAGTTTTTTGATTTAAAAAAAAAAAAAGGAAAATGTGAATTACAGCAGTAAATTATTGGAAGACTATTAATAAATGATTTATGTTTAGCAAGGCAATAGAGAAGATAATAGTAATTCCTTACCAATTCAAGATGAATAAATAATCCCTCATGATTAATCTCAATGATTTAATAATTAATTACATAAGAACAACTGTAAAAGACATTTTGTAGGACTTGGGAGGATCTAAAGCTCAAAAGCGTGTGTGATGTTCAAGCAATCCAGTAACAAATTTATTTAAATAATTCCATTCAAATAATTTAGCTGATTTTTTTAAATTTTCATTATAAAGGTGAGAATTAATCTTAAAAATTTTAGCTTGAATCCACACTAAACTATAACGGGGGGGGGGGGGGATAATTGAAGTTTTGTTGCTTGGAAGGTCCAAGTGTCATTCATCAGAAACTGTAGGAACCTTTAGTCTTGAAGTTGGTCACTTTACATTATGCTAAATGATACAGGGAAAAAAAAAATGCTGTAGTTAGTTTCTTAGGAAGGCAGATAACATTCGAGCACTCTATTGACAAAGTGAACGCAACATCTCATTTAAATAATCCAAGTGAGTTGTTTTTTTTTTTTGTTACTTTTTAACTGACAATCAATCCTGGAATCTTTATTCAGTGTGATCTTCTTTCATAATGTTAACTTACACAATTATGCATTATTCATGCACGTTAATATATTCAGCATGCAAAAATTGATTGTGATACTCACAATAGCATTTCTAAATCTACTCAAGTTGAATATATTTTACAAAAAAAAAAACTTTTTTTAAAAGTGGTTTAATGATTACAAATATTTGATCACATCTATATGACATGGTCTCTACTTGAAAATAGATTGAGGTTAGTAGACAATAAGATATACCATCATAAAAAAAAGTGTGGTAATTTGATTTGCTTGTCAATGCAGTAACACAATTTATTTTAGAATCTCAATATTTACAACAGTATCATAAAATTTAATGTGCCTATTAAATCATGAAGAGACTTGGGAAAGTCAAATATTTTTGAGAAAACATAATATATGTTGTTTACAATTTATGGTAAACATTGTTGCTTTTATTTGTAGATTTCTTATTTTTATTAAAGGAAAAAAAAAAGATTTACTAAATTATAATGTTCTTGGTTTTCCTTTTAATAAATGCATGGAAAACATTATAATTTAGTTTAAACTAGCTATTATTAAATACTACTTACTGAAATTTAAAAAAAAAAAAAACTTTTATACTATTTTATTTCTCTTGAATATTTTTACTAGTAAAAATGGGATTCAAATATTATTTTCAGATATATAAATAAACTATACTAATTGATAAATTAATAGTGTAGTATTGTAAGTCGCTAACTGTTATAAATCACATTGCAATTTGTGTATATATTATAAATATTCTTGCAAATATCTGTAAAAATTGGATAAAGTTTTAAATAATGAAGTGCATTAATAATTGGATTATTTTGTTTATTAAGTAATAACCAATTGGATTATAAAAATAATAACAGGATTATTACTTAAGCTTGTTTTTAAAATAGCAATTACGACAAAGCATTAGTCAACAAGTATGCAGGTATAAAAGATGGTTAGCACAAGTAAAGATAGTTCAAAAAACCTGAAGTAAATTCAAGAAAATGGAATGAAAAGAATTTTAGATGTTATTGTCACATGCATCAGAATGAAACATCACAAATTATAGTTTATTACCGGCCAAAATGAAACTGACAATTACTGCTGCGGCTCTTGATACATGCTAAGAAACTCTTTTTTGAATCATCTGTCTTTCTACTCTATCCAAAGACCAACATCTGATATCTTGTTTAACCTTAGACATATTGCTTACCAAAAACTAAGATTGACAGTGTAAAGAAATAAAATTGGACTTCATGGAAAATAAAAATAGTCTACTATATGTGTATCAGTTTGTCATAAAATTTGTACAATCTTTGGTACAAGGAAAAATCCATAATCCAAAAAAGTGAATTTAGAAACAATTCCTTCTACAATAATATCAGTACTTTGAATACTAAAGATAAACTTTGCTACAGCAAGACCTTAACAACAAAATACATATATACTATTGAAAAATAGATAAATAAAACAGATTATTTTCTGGTATTATCCTAGGTAAAATTTAAAGCACTTTTAAAAGACTTACTGCTCTCAATAGCTCATTCTTTTAAATAATTTATTGCTAACATATTGTAATTTTGGTATTTATAATGAAAATGTCATGTTATCATAATTCTTGGAAAGCTTCTTGTAATCATATTATCTAGTTATGTTTATTCAACAAATTTGTTATGCACTGAATCAATATATGATATTCTCTTGCTTATTAAAGTAATCCATACAGTTTAAACTTTTAATACATTATTTTTTTCTAGATAAATAGGGCAGAAATAATATGTATGGGAAAACATAAATTGATTAATCTTTTGTATATCTTTTTTTTAAATCTCTAAACTATAAAATTTTTATGATGCCCATATGCTATTATATTATTAATATATTTCCCTTGCTTATTAAAATATCACTTTGCTAGTTTGAATTTCATTTTCCATAAAACATTCTTTTTCTAAATGTATATGTTACTCTTTTGGTGATTAGTCATACATCTTTAAATAGCAGTAGGAATCCAAATTTTGATCTGGAAATGAAGATATCTAAGACATCAAATATACTTTAAATTTTGTATCATTTACTCTAGTGGACAATCAAATGGATGCTTCCATTGTTAAATGTACTACTATAAAGCAACATTTTATCAATATTACTTCTAAAGTTTGCCTACAATATTGTATTGAACAGCTGCAATTTAAAAGTAATGAATTATTTCCATTTTTATTCCTAGATGATAGATATGATTACAAAATAAAAATAGTTCTAAAGCCCAAGCACATAATACAAAACACCTAGTAGAAAATGTTTATATTATTACTAATTTCAACAGCATCCAAATAACTTTTACTACTGCTTGAATATGTAATGTTTTAAAATTATAATCATATCACAGAATATTCTCATTCTAAAGACGTTACTCGGAATTATTTTGCAGGTAAACTTAATCATTTTAATAAACTTGCAAATTTTCTTTTCGTATATCAATGTCCATTCATTCAATCGGATAAAAGAAGAATTCCTCTTTCAACGGATCTCCAACCATATATATTGTAAATAAAACTGATATCGAAAAGACTGAAAATTATTATTAGCAGCAATCTTAATTCATAAATTAATCAAATCAGTTTAACGTTTCATATAATATTTTCAATTAAATATTACTAATTTAGAACAAAAGTGTTCTGCAATATAATTAATGTGATGTGATGTGATGTATTATGGCTTCTCCTTAAACGAAGTCAAGAATATCTCAACAATTACGCTCAGATAAACCTGTTAGCCACTTTATTTTACATTCCCCACTCCAAATTTACCCATAATCTGCTCTATCCCATTTCCACAACATAATCTTTGTCAACTCTATAACCTTTATATCTAAATCCCCCTTATCTTTTCCCAAACCCAGCATAAAAACCAATAATTCACTTTCTGTATAATCACTCTTTTCATATTTATTTTTCCACAACTTCATTATATGTACCCTTTCTGTTTTCAAATATTTACATGTGATGTGATGTGATGTATTAGAGCTTCTCCTTAAACGAAGTCAAGAATATCTCAGCAATTATGCCCAGATAAACCTGTTACCACTTTATTTTACATTCAAACTCTCCATACAGTAGTGCCACCTTGTGCTAACAAGAGTAATCAATGGAGTTTTGCCTTTGTTTACAACAATTATGTGCTAGTATGAGATGGTGATCATGTGATGTTTAGTGGTTTAAATGTTACATATTCAAGCAGTAGGAAAAGTTATTTACATACTATTGAAATTAGTAATACTTAATTTAAAATAATATACGAAACATTTAAGCTGGCTTGATTAATTTGTAGATTGAGATTGATCCTATTAATAAGTTTCAGCCTTTTCGAGTATGGATGGAGGTCAGATGAAAGAGGAATTCATCTTTTATCAGACCTAATGAAAAGGCATTGATAAATGAAAGTAAAATTGTATTTGCAAGTTTATTAAAATGATTCATTATGGCTGCCTGCAAAATAATTCTGAATAACGTATTTAGGATGAGAATGTTCTGAAATGTAATGTTATATTATGTCCAAAGTTGCTTTTTTTAATTTTTTTTTTTCTTTTTCGAATGACATTTTTAATCACAATTATAAAATATACTTTATTTTTATAATTACTAACTTTTTTTTTTTTCTGAAGCATTGAAACCCCATATAGTGAGTAAAAAAAGTTTTGATTTCACATTAATAAAGATGCGGAGTATATGTGGTTTATTTATTTTTGTTTTTTGCTTCAACATAGCTTTAATATTTTCAAAACACGTTCATTGTTTTTATTAGTTTAAAAAATATTTTAAAATAATGGTTATGCTAAAAAATAATTTAATTTTACTGTAAGCTCTATTCAAACTTAATGCTACATAAATAAAAAATTAATTATATATTCTAAGTTTCATTTAATTATGTTTAATGTAACATACAAGAATTAACAGAATAATAAGTTCATGCATTTTAGTTCTCTCTTTGATAAACCACATAGTTTCTGGTTGTAGGAAGAATAAGTGAGAAGAAAATATCTCATTTTCAATATCGTGAAGGAAAAAAAAGATGCACTCATCATCAGTGAAGATACAAATTCTACTTTTATAAAGTATAAAATTAACGTCATCTTCAAGCAATTATGAGAAAATAAATAATCTTTAAATAACTTTATCTTTCAAAAGGAAAATTTATTCACAAACCATAAGAATCATTTACATATCAATCTCAATGGAGACCAGTTAACAAAATTGGAGGTTACGCTTGTATACATAGAATAACCAATTAATTTCATATCAATTACATTAAGACATTAGTTATCACCAGAAATTGAAGACATATAACTTCCCATTCCAGAAATCATAGTTGTGGTCCATTTACATTAAACTGATCATGTATATCACATATATGATGGTGTTACACATACAAGTTTGTTTAATTTACGAACATGTAGACAATGATTAAAAACCATATTTGGCCATTTAGTCTATAGAGCTTTATCTTACCAAGTGAAGAAAAGAGCACTTCCAATGTTTCTGTGTGTATTAATTTAACATTTAAATTTAGAGAGATTAGTCATTATGAACCATATATGAAAGCCATACACTTTGCTTATAGCTTATGAGGTTAGCCAATCCAATATAGGGATAACACTCATAAAAATTACTTAACAGCACGTTTTTACAGAATACCTAAGACTGAAAATTATACTAAAAATATCATAGATTCTTTACAGTAAACAAATCGGTTACCATTCAGCATTATTAAAGCAGTCTTAATATATTTGTTGGGTCATTAATCAAAACTGATTTGTTAATCAAATGAAAGCCCTTTCCTGTAAACATCAATTAGGTGAATAACTTTATCTAATATTGAAATTATTAATGAAAATTCAAATTGTACTTTCCATTATCAATCTGGTCAAAATTTGAAAATGTGTTGTATAGCATCACATTAAAAAATTGTTTGAACAATATGTTATCATGATAATTTTGTTAGCTTCCTAAAGCAAAGGGGTAAAATTGGATAAAAAACAATGGCACTAGTCAAAAAAGTAAATATGATTACATAAGTTTTCAGTGTATTGCATTCCAATCATTTCAGTAGTTTCTGATAATGGTTTTAAGCCAATAAACATCACATGATCACCATTTCTTATGCTTGCTTATAACTGTTGTTAAAACAGGCAAAACTCACTATACGCATTGCCACATACAGTAAGTTAGAGTAATCAATGGATTCCAGAAGGCTTGTGCATAAAATCCCCATCTAGTGCCTACTCATACAATATACCCAGACTAGTTTCTGGCTTATGGCCTTCATCAGTGAGGAGCCTTGGATCTGAGAGCACTGCATCTAGATCTTAGGATCTAATGCAATCCTCTAGAAATCACCTTTCATCTCCATTTAACTACAATACTATGAGTCTTAACTGAAAACACCTCAATGTTTTCAATCCAAGCCCATTAGCTTATATAGTCATATGGGTCACTGACAAAAGCCATAAGCCAGAAATTAGTCTGGGGATATTGGATGAGTAGGCACTAGATGGAGATTTTATGCACAAGCCTTGTGGCATCCATTGATTACTCTAGCTTGCTGTGTGTGGCAATACGTATAGTGAGTTTTTGCCTGACATTGGTTTCTGAAAATTCATTGACACATTAGGATTGACTCATCAATTCACTATTCTGTTCAATTGATTATGGTCAGTAAATAGCATGCTGATAAACAAAAGTTATTTAAATTACAGACTAAAAAAAAAATCTCAATAAACTCAAGTTTACAATATTGAAATACCAAATCACAGCTATGAATCATATTTTCCTTTTTCCCAATTTATAAATTACCTAAAAATACACATACTATAACAATAAGAGAGAATAAAAGTTACTTAAAAATAATAGTTGAGAATTTATCTTAAATATACTGAAAATTTCTTTTACAATTTCTTAATAAAAACTGATGACAAATGTGTCTGTGCTAAAAGTAATTTTTATTCATTTTGAAAATAAATGTTAACAGAAAAAGAAATGAATCATATTATTATATATATTACTTCCAAGAAATTTTGTTTTTTATTTATATTACTCATAAAGTATGCATGAGGTGTATATCTTTCTAATTATTATTTTTAGATACAAAATTCAAAATGTCAGTAATCTAAAAATGTATATTTGGGGAGGACTGAATAGGTATATATATATTTTTAAAAAAGACATTATAGATGGGGAATAATGAAAACATTATTCGCAGTATTATGTGAGATTTTGATAAAACTTGTTCTTAAAATAGTTATGTAATAATTTTTCAAAACATGAAAAAAAAAAAAAAATCAATAACAAAATGTCAATTTCTAAAGGCTTTAAAATTTACTTTGAAAATCCTAAATTAAACATATATATATATATATTTCTTCAAAAAAAAACCCACAAATTTACACACAAAAAAAAATATCGTTAATAGCAATAAATGATATAAAATATAATGATCAACAACTACCATAATTTAATTATAATGGGAGTAAAGAATATATTATTTGAACTTACAGATTATTAATACAGATGGAAATATAATAGATGAAATTAATCATAGAATTAAACTTGATTGGAGTGCTTTTGGTAGAAATAACTTGATACTAAAAGGAAATATGCCTATGTGTTTGAAAAGGAAGGTTTTTAATAAATGTGTTTTGCCAGTTCTTACTTATGGATCTGAGACTTGGACACTTAATAGAAGAGCAATACAGAGACTTCAGACCACTCAAAGAAGTATGGAGAGATACATGTTGGGAATAACAAGAAGGGATCGAAAATGCAATGTATGGCTAAGAGATCAAACAGGTGTTACTGACCTCATTGGAAAAATTAAAAGACTGAAGTGGAGTTGGGCTGGACATATTGTTTAGAAGAGATGATAACAGATGGACAATTGAAATTTGAAACTGGATTCCAAGGGATTGTAAAAGACCCAGAAAGAGACCACATGTGAGATGGGTGGATGAAATAAGAAAGTGTGCAAGGGTGATATGGAGAAGAGAAGCTAAAGATAGGAAAAGATGGATTGAACTTGGAGAGACCTTCATCCTGCAGTGGATTGATAATGGTTGATGATGATGACAGATAAGAATAAGAATAAAATAATAATGTAAAAAATAATTTCAATGATGCAAACTGATTTTATTAGTATTAAAATATAGCTATACTTGATTATATGTAAAATATCAAATTAAATTGGTTCCATTAGATGACATTATAATTTCCTTAGAACAATCAGGTGTTGTTCATTACAGTAATGAAAGAGTTTATCTTATTTCCATTCCATCTTCTTTGACATCAACTTTTCCAAACATTTTGCCTTTTTTAAAATGAATTTCATAACAATTTAAATCCAGTTATATGCTCACGATCATAACTTTGAATTAGAGTGCTTTTCTAAATAAACTTTTAATCTTTCAATCCAAGAAGAGAAATAACAACACAATATGTTCACAAAGATTGCAAAAATATCACTAAATGAGCATGAGACTTTATGGGAATGCAAGACTTAGAGACAACTACTGCAAGACAAAAAAAATAATTATTTGTACAGACACGTAATATATAAACATGAAATATAAATTTCTATTTACTTTATTAATGTCTAAAATTTTTATTTCCTTTGTTGTTGTTGTTATTGTTGCAAGGGTTAGTGAATCAGATTGTGGGTGCAGGACATGATTTGAAATCAAGAAAAGATCTAGTGAAGAATCGTTTATAGAAATATATTAAAGAAATTAATAGATTAAATCATGTTTGAATGTTTTGGATTTTTTTTTTGTTTGTTTTGAGTGTTAAATTGGCTGAGTCTAATATTAAGAACTAGTTGTTATCAAGAAGCTACTTTGCTTTATGGGTGCTGCTAACTGAGAAATAAACAGAGATGAAAAATACTAATTATAGACATGCTTCAAAAAATTTATATAATAGATATTTTTAAAACAATTACATTTCAGAAGAAAAAAAATAAGTTACTGTTCATTTTCAGTATTTCAAGCATTTAAAGATATTTAATTGTACCTATAAAATATTACTATGCCAATAAGCAATTCATACTATCAATACTGAATCTTTGAATTTTTTTAAAAAAATGACAGAGTAAATCTTTTTTATATACACCATTATATATAATATATAGGGTATATGAGCACAGACTTTCACATGACCCACCACTCTACACTCTCTATCTCATAATACTGATACACTTGAACACATATGTTGAAAAGATAAATAATCACCAATAATAGTATTTCATGCTAAACCAGCAATCATCAGTTGGTCCAGATTATCACCTCCACACATATATGCAATATGTGCTTAGATATATATTAAGATAGCCAATCTCACCATTATATATTAGAATGAGACCAGATACTTGTTTATTAGAAGTTTTTGGATCTAAATTTTATTCATCATATTTAGGTCAATCTTTCTCAAACAGTAATTAAAAACTTCAGATAAAATCTAAAACTGATTTTTTTTTTTTTTTTTAGTATTTTTCCTTAGGACTTTGACTTTTAAATGTTTATTTCATCTCAAAATTCTTTTGTTCATATTAGTTACTTTAATGTCAATAAAAAAATATATTCTACAGAGAAATATGACTTCAGAAACCTATTGAGGAATTTTTATTGACTTGCTACTAAAATTACTTTCATTAATATACTTTTTTTAAAGTCTTGACTTGAATCTTTTTTTTTTAACCAAAGCAAAAATTTCACTTTATACATATATAGAGCAAGACCAATATTTTTTTAAACATTTATTGATAATTTACAAAAACAACATTATAATATTATTTATAAAATTACTGAACCTGAGGTCAAAAATATTATTTTACTTTAAATGATTATTCAATAATTTAAAATGAATCAAAAGCAAAGTATGTGTGTGTGTATATGTTCATATATTTAGATTTTAAATAGCTTTATTCTTTAGAATATAAATTTTAAACAGCAGGAAGGTTCACTAACATCTAAAACTTTATTTTGTAAATAAATTATGTACATTATTCATAAATTGTTTTTACATCAATTGAATAACAAATGTATAGAAACAAAATTTAGTTAAAGTAAATGCCAGTTTATTATATATAATATTATATTAACATTTATAATATATATTAGCATTCCAACGTAAGACATTACATTCAATAGGTTAAAATTATTTAAGTCTTTAGTTTAGTTATTTGTGATATTATTATAGCTCTTCATTAGTATTTGATTGTGGTAATATATAAAAATGAATATATATATATTGGACAGGCAAATATATAATTATAGATTTTGTACATATTTTGTCTAAATGCAGGTCTATTAATTTGGCAATCGATGCTATATCAAAGTGACAGTATTTGAACATAATTCTGAATAGTTTGTGTTAAAATTTTGAACTATTTATTTACATAATCGTTTATGTATTAATCTAATTATGTTTCAAAAAAAAAACATGAGTGACACTTCAATAGGATATTACAGAATAAAGATCAATTCATAAAACTAGACAAATTAAGCATTATATTAATTACTACAGTTTAGTTGAATCAGAGAAGAAAAAAACACATTATACATTGGGAACATCATAGTCAATGTATAATATTTAGATAGGTGCCACTTAATATACCTTATTATAGGTTAGATTATTGATTTATGATTGATAGGGAAACTGTTTTGTCTACTTTATTGTGCCTAATTTGTTTTTTAGGGTATCTTCTAATATTATTGGTGTAAAGAAAAATACAACTTTCTGGATTGAATATGGATTTGATGCTTTTTATTTCTGCAAAGCAGTTCGCAAATACGTAATGATAGAATGGATTGTTTCTGATATATTTTTATGATATATGACTGGGGATAGGATAGGCTACTACTCTCAAAAGAAAAAATATTTTTAATCCTTTACTTTTCAGTTAGACAGTTTATAGTTCAGTACTGGCAAAGCTTCCCATACCTAAGAAAGTAAAGAATAAGCAATGATCACATATTTATTTTAACATAAAATCAAAATACTGTAGCTCAGGAGTTCAATACTCAAATCTCTGTATCTTCATTTACATTTGGAATAGAAGTGGATGAGTTCCCAATAATATCATTTGAGTTACTAGATCAATTGATGCTAGAATGGTTTACCTGCATTTTGTCTTTGGGGAAAGTGTTGAATGAGGCTTCAAAATGTGAGAATAATCCTGTCATAAATAATGTAAAGTCAATTGTTTCTGGTATTGTATATTCATAAATTGAATGCAATCCTAAGACATTTTGAGTACTATGAAATTGTTATTTCCTGAATAAAATGACAACTATTTCCCTTTCCAACAAGAGCTCTCTACAAAATGAATAAACATTTGATATGAATGATTTTGTAAAGATTATGATTGGAAAGTAAAATATGATCTTTGTAATGATAAGTATGTTTACAAAGGGTCTGATTTAAAGATAAAGGATATGGTGTGCTATGTTGTTCAAGAATATATTAGTATATAAGTTTTACCCATGTATATGTCTAGATTGAATCCAAGTTTATAGGAATTTGTAAGTAAGACAACCTCAATGAATATAAAGCTAATAATTTAACGTAAAAGTTAATGTGAAGTATAAATTAATTTTCAATATTCAGTATATATGTATATATAGCAATGATATTATTTGTGCAAAAGAAAACACAATTCATATTCATAATTCTAATTCTATTGATCAAATTCCTTTTCAAATAAATTAAACTAGAATTTGATATCTTGATAATTGTTTTTATTTATTATATATGCAAAAAGAGTATTTATAATTAAAATTATTAACAAAAAACAAAAATAAAACAAAAAAGTATAGAACATAGATATATAAATCTAATGATAAATAATCAAAGATTTGATGGTCAAGGAAATGCAAAAAATAATAATATAAAATCCATTAACTATATGATATTCAAACATATGGAAACCACTGAATCAATATATCATCTCAAATTTGGAAGATGGATAGTATTGCAATCATTAAAGAGAAGATAAAACAGCATATTAATAATGATTGATCTCAATTCAATATATTAATGAATAATCCAAACCCTATACACATTCAATAAAATTTGTATAAGAATAATTAATAGTAAACACACTTACATGACCTAAATTGATATTTATTCCAACAGCATATACTAAAAAATTAGTAGTTATTATGTATAAAAGGTTATTATTATCCAGATAGTAATCTACCATTAAGCAAAGTAAAAGAAAGTTTTGTTAGGCTAAAACCATAAAACATAATGAAGATCATTTATAGAATGAGTCAATGATTATAGTATAAATGAAGAATGTTCTATAAGATAGCACATAAATGGAACAGATTTATAGTCTCTGTAATAAACTGTTCAAATAATAACTTTATATTTCTAGTAAGTCTACTATTAACAACTTATGAAACTAATAAAAAGCTTATATTTGTGAATCAATGTTTCCAAAGTACTTATTCTAATAATTATCTCACTATAGGGAATGATGACATATTTACACTTCTTATACTAATCAAAAATAGATGTAACAATTGATTGCTTATTTATATGTAAGATTAACTTCAGGTTTTAATTTTGTAATAAATTTAATCAGCCATTTAAGCTATTGTGCGCTTTTTCATGAGTGTTAAATAATAATAAATGAGTACTTCTGCTTACAACACAAGATATAGTATTTAGGAAAGAATAAAATGAATCCATTTATTCAATCCAACCCAAATGCTTATATATGGGCAAATCTTAAGTACTGTAAGTGAAAGTGTGAGGATAGACTACTCACTTTAAACCACTGTTTACGATATCTGAATGAATGACGCTGACGAAATTATCTAGAATTTACTAGATGTCACTCACAAATGAAACTTTAAACATATGTAAATAAACATTTATTTTTAGTGCTGTTTCTAATTGTAATAAATTTAATCAGCCATTTAAGCTATTGTGCGCTTTTTCATGAGTGTTAAATAATAATAAATGAGTACTTCCGCTTACAACACAAGATATAGTATTTAGGAAAGAATAAAATGAATCCACTTATTCAATCCAACCCAAATGCTTATATATGGGCAAATCTTAAGTACTTTGGATTGAATAAGTGGATTCATTTTATTCTTTCCTAAATGCTATATCTTGTATTGTAAGCGGAAGTACTCATTTATTATTATTTAACACTCGCGAAAAAGTGCACAATAGCTTAAATGGCTGATTAAATTTATTACAATTAGAAACAGCGCTAAAAATAAATGTTTTAATTTTGTAGAAAATGAAAAACATTAAATTAATATTTAAAAAAAAAGTTTTCAACAATTTCATTTATTCAAGAAAGTTGATAAAAGAAACATATTTCAATAACTTTTACCTAAATTGAAGAAAGCAACAAAGTAATATCACCAAGTATATTTTGTCATTCGACAAAATGTCCGATATGTTAGACTCAAGAGTTAATGGTTTCTAAATCGATTCCCAATTGAGGAAAGTAAAAAAAATCTATGACAAATTAAATGGAAATGTTATGTTCAATGTGTTTACTTCAATGTTCAACATTAAAAGATCCTTCAAGTAAAGTAACCATACAACTATGTATTTATAATGAATATTTTTACCCCAAAGAGAGTAAATAACAAGTGATAACAGTTGATAGTCAAAAGTAGTTTGCTATTGTTCATTACTCCTCTCAACGTAATAACGTAATTGGTTCAAGGATTAAATTTTAAAGTACATTATAAACTTTACTGGTAACATATTTATCTGTTTAAAAAATAATTATAGTAATGACAATCGCACAGAATTTTCTACATAATATTCACCAATATTAATTCTGAAGATTTAAAATTTACATTTATGAACAGATCCAGTTTCTTTTTGAATATTCAATGCAAAATGAAGGCAATAAATTTCAGAAAAAATATGGAATAAATTTTTCTATTTATACAATTTTATTTACATAATGTTTTATTCTTTTCAGATAGCAATAAACTGTATTTTTTTTTTTTTTTAAACAATCAGTTAATAGTTTTATTAGGAGGAACTAAATTTTTGGTGAATATTTGTGACAGACTGAATTTTAAAAATATTCTGGAACATAAAATGAAAATCAAAAATAATAATTTACTTTTATTTATAAGACAATTCATTAAAAAAAAAAAATTGTATTTAGCTTCAGAGATTTCTCTCATTTTAAAATAGAAATCATAATCTTAAAAATTAAAAAGTTAATAAGTTTAAAAAACAGCAAATGCACATCCACTTTTTCTTTTAAAATATATATGTTCTACAATAATATCAACAAATTAAAAATCCTTCTCCTTTTTCTTTTCAAAAACTTTATTTTCTTATCTCAATACTGAACATATAGATACATTTATATAATACAAAACTCCAATGTTTCAACTGTTTTTATCTCATACAGTCATTTTCAAGGATCTGCAACAACAATATGAAATACATATTTATAAATAAACTTCAATTACATAAAAACCTTTATCTTACATTAACATAAACAGTAACAAACATATTAAACATATATAAATATATTTTACTTTAAATTTGTATAGAAAATTTCTTGGATGATTTTAAGACAGACTTGTAATTAAATAATGTAAAAGAAAGAATAATAAAATATAGCAGTGGGAGAGAGATGTAAGTAAAATATATTTATATATGTTTAATATGTTTATTACTGTTTATGTTAATGTAAAATGAAGGTTTTAACGTAACTGAAGTTTATTTATAAATATGTATTTCATATTGTTGTTGCAGATCCTTGAAAATGACTGTATGAGATAAAAACAGTTGAAACGTTGGAGTTTTGTATTATATAAATGTATCTATATGTTCAGTATTGAGATAAGAAAATAAAGCTTTTGAAAAGAAAAAGGAGAAGGATTTTTAATTTGTTGATATTAAGTTTAAAAAAATAAAAAAGATAATTAGTATACACTATATCTATATATCAAATAAAACAAAGCTAATTTGTAATTAAATGATTGGATATATTTAACTATGATTAAATGCAAAAAAATAAAATAAAAAATAGTGTACATCAAAAAATATATATAAAGTGAAATTAAGAATTTATAAAACTTTGAGTTATTAACTGATAAAATGGGGTGCATTCCATTTAAACATAAACTTTACATTTCAATTTGTATACAAATAAATAAATTGAAGAAATTGAAGAGTTACATGTTTGATAAATACAGTCACAAATCATATTTGACAATTTGAATGTTTTTCCTTTCCTTTTTTTTTTTAGCATTAATAAAAATATTGGTTAACTGATAACATTTGTCTGAGAAAGTAAAATATTAATTGCTTTCAAAATTATTATTCTCAATCATTAAATTCAATTATCTAAGTCATAGATACCAATTTATGATACATCATTCTAACAAACACTCTGATAAATAATACTGCAGATGTGTAAAAAAGAAAAATGCCAATCAAATAATAAAATGCAAATAAAAACCTCTCCTCAAAGAAATGCCAGTTCAAGTCACTATTTATCAAACTAGTCAACTGCATAGATTAATGGGATGTTCATGGTTTTCCTACCTTATTTGTCTTTCCATTTTAAAAATTTACATTTAATTACCTTAATGATAATCCAACTAGTCATAAAATATTAGTAGTTAAATGTATATGATAATAATTTCTATTTTAAAGCCTCAAACTGCAATTGATATCACCTATGCTAAAAATAAAGATTCATAATCAAGTGAAGTTGTAATATCTTATAACTAATTTTGTAGACAATTTAAAACTAAAAATGTTAATTGCATATAGTTATAAAAAAAAAAAAAACATTATAAAGAAACTCTTTCTATAAAATTCATCAATTAAAAGTTTTTCTTAAATTAGATGCCAGAACCACTCGAGGAGGAGGGTCCGAAACCTGGTGAATATACATATATAATGATGTTACTATTATCATTATTTCTGGAAAAGCAATGATTATAAAATGTTAATAGTTTTACACATTGGAGATTGAAGACTGATACAGCAATAAAAAATCTGAATCACATTAAAAAAACAGATTTGTACTGACTATCAAACAAATACAGTTTATCACTAATCAATAACTTTAATTTGATCATAGTATTCTACTGCCTAATTAACTCAACCTGCCTTCTAACAGAGTACTTTAAATACACTAAACGTTGAACAAAGGATCAAGAATAGAATAAATCCGCCTATTCTTTAAGCAGCATACCTTTGCCAACAATGGTGGTAATTCAGGGTAAAATTAATTTATCAACCAAGTGAAATGTGACTAAAAAATTATTAAGGCCATAAGACAAACCTATGTTTAATTTAAAGTATATATTTTAAATCTTATTTAATTATTACAATCAATGTGTTAAAAGATATAATCTATCTCCAGCCCTTAGTGCTATATTCCATCTGGTTGATAAATTCCACTTTGAATTACCAAGATGTGTTGACAAAAATATGCTTATAAACATCAGAGCTTCAAGAATAGGTAGATTCATTCCATTCTTAATCCTTGGATCAACATTTAAAATTTTAATTCATAGCTTGGAGAAGAATGATTTACTCCCTTTGTTTACAAATGCATTGAGATATGTTTAATTTAAAGTTTACATTAAATCAGATTCAATACCAGAGGTCTTTTTTTTTTCTGTAAAAAGTTATAGCTAAAACAAGTTTAAATAGTCTTGAATTACATACAAATAACTAATGGGAAAAAATACTAGCCATAACTATCGAATTTTTCCGTATTTTTCTTATGAAAAATATATTTCTTATGAAAATATAAATTTAAAGATTTTTTTTTATGCAAACATGATTAAAAAAAAAAAAATCATCATTATATAAAAATACATTTCACATCAAAAATGACAAGCAAATATATTAAGTGTAAATAAAATAATCTAATATGAATTTCTTTTTCATATCTTTTTTTTAACCCTTATAAATTAACAAGGTCGTAAAAAAAAAAAAACTTATAAAATCTAATTATAATAACGTGAATAAGCCTACGGATATTAAATTTAAGGTGACTTACCTTTCCTCCTTTTGTAAAATCTCCACCTGATCATCGCTATCGGAATGCAAAGTAGAGCGATTAGATTTATGTGATGATGAACGATGAAATATAGGAAAATGGATAGAATTTTTCCGAACAGGTATATCGATACTTTTTCTATACGGTACCCTCAACGATATAGATCTCTGACGCTGGGACATTTCGGAATACAATGTTTAACACGTTTCAAAAATAAACAATTTTTTTTTCCTACCGGTCTTGACAAATTTCATTCATTTGACAGTTCACTCGATATAATTTATCAAGATTTTAGACAACAATTTTAAATCATACTTAGTTTTACTCCATCCTACCATTAATAAAGGCATATAGCAGGTCAACGTTCATTAATTAAGAAGAAATTCGAATTTGGTACCGCTAGTGCAAACGTAAACAATCGTATAGTAATTCTTCAAGCAAATTTTTGAGCCTAAGTTAGTTTTAGAAGTTCGTACTTTCTATAGTTATAAGCAATACATTACTATAATAAGTGCAGCAATTAAATAAAACTTGAAAAATAAAGAATATTATTTCCATAAAATATTTTTTAACAGCAATGCAGTCGTATAGACAACAAAATATTAGTGAAGTATTTATTGACGGCTTTTCCTTTTTAAAATACATATAAAAAAATAGTGGACAAGTTAGTTGCACCCTGTATGGAGATTAAAAAAAAAAAAAAAGAAAGAGAGAAAAGGAATGATTATATCACCCTTCTTGCAAATAAACTCTACCCGCCATCTTGTTAAATCTCGTCCAATCACGTGTTAAATACGTTGTTTCAGGTATTTTTAAAAGATGAATGTGCGTGCTGTTTTATTTCATTCTTGTTACTTTTATTCATAAAATTACATATTTGTTATAATTAATAGTAATTTCGATTTAAACATTAATTAACTTTAATACTGTAGTAATTTGATTTTGTGAAGAAAATAGAAGAATAAAAAATTTCTGGCTTTCGATTTTTATGACCGTGGTCTTGGAACTCTTTGTATGGAGTTTAATAAATCAGGAATCAAAATGTGATAGAGGTTTGAAAATAAAAAAAATTTACTTGAATCGATTAAAAGTGAAAACAAGAATTTCGTTTGCTTGGATGATGATTGTTTTGAAGGCATCATACAAAGATTTTGTTTTAATTCATATTTAGATAAGACTAATCCTTAGTAATTTTTTGCTTGAATGGTTATCAGTTTGAGACTGTTAACTAGTTTAAATGTATTATTAGTTTTCTAAGTATAAAGGGAGACTTAGATGTTGAGGTGTAGCATAGAATCTAATGCGCTGCTACTGTTTTAAATTTAAAATGAGTATATTTCATCACAGAGAAGAAAAACAAGGAAAATAACTGTATATAGACTGTTCTCTATGGAAGTTGAACATCTTATCAAAGGTGTAAGAAAAGTTTCATTTTAAGGATTGTTGGGTTTATATACATCACTGCAAAGAAATAATATTTCCGGTGGTAAATAAATGAAATATAAAAATTAATGTTAATGCATATATTGAATCTATTTACATTAACGGTATGTATATATAGCAATTGATTAAAACAGTTCACCTTCATAGTTGTCGACAGTATTAAAAATAAATATTTGTTAATGATAGAATGAAGCAATAATTTGGATGAATTTTGCGATTCCTTGTCAAACCTGACCCAACCACGATGGTTTGCCTTGTGAAAGATATGGTCTTTACCACTTGAAGCTTTCTACTCCAAGCCTGAGCTTGCCTCACAGTGTTCTAGTTAGTAATAGATTTTACTGTGAGAATATTCTCGTCTGATTTTCCTCGCAAATTGACATTATTTTTCAGCTACATTCCCTTCCTCACTGTGAATATCAAAATTCACTGGCCTAGTTATATAATTGGCATATTTGTCCCATTGCTTATTTCTTTACATGTGTTTCATTGGTTTTCTATATTGCGCATTCAATTGGATTTAGATAGATTTATTGTTTGACAAGTTTATTATTTGAGGATAAGTCTGAATTCACAACAAGAATGCTCCTTAAAAATTTAAAAATATAATGGCAAAATCTTAAAACCAATCAATATGTTCTTCAAATTGCTGTATGTAATGTTATGAAAGAGGGATGGACAACCTATGATGTCTGCTCCAAAAATAGTGCATTACATCATTAGAAGTGCACTGAACTCCAGAGAAAAAATTTATTATATGATTTATATATATATAAACACAATCTACCAGTGAATTCTAGAATGCACATGTATTATACACCTGGGTCTCGTTTTATGTGGAAGATAGGTTCCACAGAAAACCCGCATTAAAAAAATTCGTACAAAAATAGACTTAACTTACCTTGAAAAATGGGAGATAGGGTCTGTAATTTTCAGAATTTGCATAAAAGCAAAGCAACAAGGAAAAATTACTTTAAAATTTGCATTAAAAAAATAAGGAAATAAAGTATGACTAATAAAAAATATCAAATATTTGGAAAAAATTGGTACAAAACAAACTTTTTTTACTTTTTTTTATTAACTACAGTATTTAATTTGACATTTTTTCATACGTATTTTAATCATTATTGCTATTTTCGAATGTGTGGTTCGTTTGTAAACTGGTAAAAAATCAGATTATTCGATTCTTCTTGAACAAAGTCAAAAATCTCTCAGCAATTATGCCCAGAGAAACTTGTTAGCCACTTTATTTTCCATTCCCCACTAATTTTTACCATATTCTGCTCCATCCCATTTACCCAACTAGTGCCAATTTCAGTCTTGTGCTGTGTTAATGGTTTTCTGTTGACAACTGATTTTTACTATTGAAATAAATTTTAAATGTTCACATTTTGTTTCTATATTAAAAAATGAGGATCGCAATCAAAACAAAAAGATTATACATTATCATTAAAAATATTATTTTCAGTTTATAAAATCTTTATTTATTCTAAAAATCTACATTATTTATTTCTGTTATACCTAACAAAATACATTTTAAAAGTTAAAATTTTTTGAATATTTATTGTGATATTTTTATATATAAGTATAAATCTATTATTATTATTTACTCATTAGTATAAGTATGTTATCTATTCTAAATATAGCTTCAGGCCATATTCACGTTAGTTGCTAATATAACGTTATATTTTTTTTTAAAAAAAAAAAGTATTTCAAGTCAAAATAAGTTATTAATAATTTAAATTTCTTGATATCAAATATAGTGAAATATGAAAAATATTAAGAAGAAACATGAATCGCATAACTTCAAAATCGCATTAAAATAATCCGCATAAAACAAGACCCAGGTGTACTTGAATTATATTTGTTTGATCCTGAAGCAACAAGCATGGGCAATGCTGACATGCATCACCAGTAAGACAATCAGTTTACTGCTGATTCTTGTGTCATAATGTTTGATGGACTTCAGATTCATTGTGTGTGAACAATTTGGTGTTTTCAAACTTATCTGTTCTTATTAACAGTTCTTAAGTTTAAGATAAGATTTCTGTTTTCATGAAGACTTAATATAGTTCTGTCAATTAAAAAATTATTTATTTCATTTTGTATATTTATGTCAAATTCTTGTCTTCTCCCCTAATTTGCTGATTACTGAAATCTGCAGTTATTCACTGTATTTGTATGTGAGTGTTTTTGTGTTATTTTTATACAATGTCTTTCCTTTTTTTTTCAGGTATAATAGCTATATTCTTAAAATTTAACTGATCATCAACAAAGCTTTCTTAGTGAGGATGTTTGGGATTGTGTGGGTGATTGCCAGCTGATCTATTGTTTTATGGCAGGATATGATCTTGTATTTCATCAGACATAATATATTATGAGAGAAAGATGAAAACTCTCTGAAGATGTACATATATTTTTTAAACTTATAAAACCGTATTAGGTCTTCATAAAAACAGGAATCTTATTTTCAATTTGTAGAACTGTTTTTGAGTATTCATAATGTTTAAAATGATAAAATAATTTAAACAAATTAGTTAATAATTATATTTTCAGAATAATTTATTTTTACAGCAATTGTCCATTACTTTGCAAAAGAAAATGAGCAAAAGGTGATAGCAAGTGTGAGTTTTTATTTATTGTTGGTCCTTCAGGAAAACCATTGTGCATTGTTTGTGGAAACATTCTCTCAGATAATAGAAAGACATGATCTTAACAGATGCTATAGAAAACATGGAGACATGATCTTTACAGATACTATAGAAAACATCAAAGTGAATTAGAAGAAAAACTGAAATACATTGGCTCTGAGTTACTGAAAGAATATGTGGTTAAGTATAAGGAAGAAATAAAAAAGAAAGAAAATATTTTTTTTTATGTGAATTTGTGGAAGTGTGGCATTGCTGGAGATGTCTTGTGAAATTGTCTTTGGATTGACTATAAAACACAAGCCTTTCTCTGGTGGAGAGGAAGTTATTAACAGATTCTATAAAAAAAACATCAAAGTGAATTAGAAGTGGAATTGAAATACATTGGGTCTGAGTTATTGAAAAAATATGTAGTTAAGTAAAAGAAAAAATAAAGAGACAATATATTTGTACAATGAATATGTGAAAATGTGGCCATGCTGGAGGTGTCTTGTGAAATTGTCTTTGGGTTGTCTAAAAAACAAGGCTTTCTCTGATGGAGAGGAATACCCTGTCTTGAAAAATTTGCAAAATGTCTTGATGATAAGAATATTGGGAAAAAAAAATAAACAAATTTACTCAGTACAAGTAAACAATTACAGGCTGCATTGAAGAACTTTCTCATGATATTACTGAGCAAACCTTGGATGAATCTGCTGACATATGTGATGTAACCCAATTAAGCATTTTTATAAGAGGAATTGATGGTAATTTTAATATCTTTGAAGAAATTATTATTTTGAGTCACTTCATGGAAAAACTAGAGGGTCAGACCTATTTGACAAAGTAAAGTCATATTTAGAAAATAGCAGTGATGGAATTCTGTCAATGGTAAGTAGAGTTTCTGGGACAGAAACTTTACTTGCAAGGTTTTTACATCATTCTCTACTAAAGTGTCACTGTATTATATATGAAGAGTCTCTGCATGGAAAAACTAAATTTGAAGCACATTATAATATCAGTTGTAAAGTATGTGAATAAAATTAGAACATGAGAAACAGTAAAAATTCAGAGTATTGTGAATTGTTAGATATGGAATATGGTGATCTCATCTACCATTGTGAGATGTGATGGTTTTCTAGAGGACAAGTTATCAGTAAATTTTAGAAACTAAAAGACTGTTCATAATTTTTTGGAAGAGAAGCTTGAGCTGCATGAGGAAAAAATTCTGTTATGTAATGAAAAATGGCTATTTGAGTTAACATTTTCAGTTGATATTACCAGGCACATCAATAATGTAAATTTGAAACTTCAATGTAAGAACAAATTATTTTGTAACTTATTAAATGACATTAGTACATTCAAAATGAAATTAAAACTGTTCATCTCTGAATTAGAAAATGGGATTTCAGTCAATTTTCATATTTAAAAGAACATAGTGAATCTGCTAAAAATAATGGCAACTTTACAGAATATATTGACATACTCAGATTATTGCAAGTTCTTTAACAGTCATTTTAGTGATTTTGCTGAGGAAGAAGACTGCAGATTTGCATTTATAAATGTTTTCACTTACTGAGCAAAAAATCTTGATGATGTCTCATAACTTGTAGATCTCAAAACCAATTTTTTATTGAAAATGAAATTTAATGAACATCTATCACTCCCCGGTACTTGTGATATAATTAATTTCTGATTGTCGTTGCCCTGTGAACATTTTCTAGAACTGAGAAAATTTTCTCAGAGTTATATCTATCATTTTGGAACAACATACAGAGATGTAAACAAGCATTTTCATCCATGAAAATGTTTAAAAACAAACTGTGGTCTTGACTTACTGATTCAAATTTTTAAAATTGTTTGGTGCTTTCTGTAACTGATTTGACTCCAAACATTACAAGCTTAGCAAATGCAAAGCAATTTCAAAAGTCTCACTAAAGTAATTAATGCTGATCTTGCCTTTACATGAAATCTTTTTATTTAAAACTGCTAAAAGTATCTATATTATCATACATATAATAAATCATTTTATGTATAACAGTTAAATATATTCATATTACCATATTCTAAGAGGGCATTTGTATGGCGCATCGTCACTAAAAAAAATTGATGCATGAATTCTGTATGGTTGGTCATCCCTTACTACAGAGTTTGTTAATGTAAAGTTGCATCTTTGTTGAATTGATTGTAAAACAAATGAATAATACAAAACTTCCTAAAAGGGTATTTAATGCAGAACTTGAGTATGGTTTTCATTGGAGAGGTAGATTTCCTGTTTACGTTATAAGAATTATTTCGACATTTTAAAGAAGTGCACTGTTGATTGTTCTATTGGAAAGATGTGACAGAGAATAGAATTCATTGAATATCTACAATTAATCATGGTATTGAAGTACTTCAAAAAGAAAAGTTTTTTTAAAGAAGAAATTAAAAGACAAAATAATGGACCAACATGTTCTATATGTAAATGCATTTATGGTTCTCAGATTAATTATTTAGTCATTGCATGAGTCATCTCCAGAGTTTGTTTGTTTGTTTTTTTGAGTTAAACTGGCCATACTTGTTTACAAGTGGTTGCTGCTGATGATGATAAAAAATAAAACTACTTCTATTAATATAATGTATTTATTTCTGTTTAAAGATTTTTAAAGAAAATAACAGTGTTTTACTTTTTAAAGTAAAAGTTTTACAGTATTACAGTTTAATAACAATCGAATAAAAAGTATTTAATTTTTAAAATGTTTTAAAATTATGTAAAGTGATTAATTTTAATAACTACTGTTTTAGTATATTTCTTCAAAACTATTATTTAATACAACAATTTCTAATGTGATATATTGAGCATTGTGTTTCTCAATATTGTAATTACACTTAAATTAGTTTTGTTTTGAATTATGTATACATTTAGAGAATGCAACAGTGTTGTAATAACGAGATCCAGAGACTAAATGAACAGGCCTCAATAAGTCAACATAAACAATGAACTATCAATGATGGTGCATCCCAAAATTCAATTATGGACTCACTTGGAAACCCATCCATCTTTAAAAATATTAGAAAATATGTTCTTAGATGAACCATTGGTACATATTAGCCTTAAATTCATTTATGGTTATTTCATAACTACAGTTTTCCTCAACAAATTTTATAGATCTTTTGATACAATGTATAAGTTATGTGGCAAAAAAAAGAAACTTACACATCAGTGATTATTATCCTTTTTTCAGTAATATTAGATCAAATCTATTACTCTCCAAAAACTCACTACGCATGAAATTGGCATCATGCTTCATGACTGGTGAGAAAAAAAACAATGAGAGGTGCATTATCACTATTAAGATTTATGGTTAGTTAGATGCAAAGCGATATTTCAAAACAAAAAGTGTTATTCTGTTCAACATTTCCATGAATACTGGAATAAACAATTTTTTAGAGGCCTTAAATGCATACCAAAAAATATTAAGAATTAAAATGTGGCCACAGGGAATTTCAAATGTGTGAGATTCTTTATAACCTAGGTGAAAGGTAAGATCACAACCGTGCAATTATTATTAATAGAGTTGTCTTCTAATAAAACATCTATGAGACATGAAGAAAAATAATGACCAAGGAACAAAACATTAAGGCTTTATTTAATGTAACATGTTAAATGATATGTAATTTCTGACATATAACTCAATGTTGTATATAGTGAAATAAACATTTTTTTAAAATGTATTGACATGTATAATTTGTATCTATTTGATTTAATATTTGATATTATAATTTTGATATAAAATATTGGATTAATTATTTTAAAATGAATGTCAAAAATAACATAAGGTCTGGAGCTCAAATAATATTTTTTTAAATAATAAATTTCACTTGAATTATGGGTTCAAAAACATACTTAAAGCAATTGCAAATTTATTTATTTTTTAAAAATAAATATATTGTTTTCTAATGAGATTTTTTTTTTCCTGAAATAATCATTAAATCATTTCTTTAATTCTCTAATACTAGTGTTAATTTAAGGAAACACAAATAATGGCAAACTTTTATAATTATAGAATAATTGGTTTGAAATTCTAGACTTCAGTTATTGGTTCTATTCACAAATTGCCAATATTGGGTTGTTGTTTTTTTTTTCATATGTCATAACATCGTCTGGGACGCGAACCCACAACCGTCTGCAACCAACTACTTGCTTGCAAGGCCGCTGCGATGACCTCTCAGCTAACAACGCTTGACGATTGCCAATATTGTTGTGAACATAAGTCTGGAAATTAGCACTAAATAAAATCAACTAGTAATCTTGAAAAACAGAACTAGGTTTTTTTACGTGTTTAGATATTTGCTTATTAAAAAGTGGGCGCACTATTTTTTTTGGTAATGACAAAGAAAATAAATTAAAAGCCTTTATTATAATTTCCATATAGGTAAAGAAGAATATTGGAGTAGCTGTTTCATATAATTAATGTTTTCAGAATGAAAAAATCTTGATTCAAAAACAAAAAAAAACAAGTATAAAGTAAAAATGAAATACTATAAGATCTTTTATTCTTAATAATATGTGTAATAAATAATAATGAAAATATTGAGGAAAAAGTACTCTATATACAGATTTATGTTTAGGATTTTATGCAGTTATTACATCACTTAGTGCTATAAAATTAAATAATAATTTAAGAATATATAATCAGACAAAATAATGCTATAAATGAGAAAATATGTTACTGATAGGTTGCTCCTGTGGAATATATTTGGAAACTCCATAGTATATACCATTTATTCATAATGTTAATTAAAATGTACTATAAATGTGTAAATAAAAGACATTTATTGATCAATACATTATATTTTCATTATTGTAAAAATATTTTAAAATTGGTGATGAGGTTAAGAAATTTGCCTACTGAACATAATTATTTTAGGAAATTATAAGAAATGGGGGGGGGGGGTGGCAAATAAGGTAAATCAACCATGCAGCTAACGTGCAATTATAGTTGACGTAAAGTCAGCCATTCATCTCATAAAGCAAAATATTCTAAGACATCTGTAATATGATAGACTTTCAACTTAAAAGTAATTAGGATTTCAGATAATGATAAAAAGATACCACTTATTGGCAAAATGATGACCTATAAAATCATAAATGAATATTTCTGTAATATTCATTATTGGATAATCTCTAATCTAATGAGTGACTAATAAAAATTATTAATAAAATCATTAGTCTCTGTAAATGGTAACAGATTGTAAATATATAGAACTAATCAATAAATTGAGTGCCCATTTCAAACCCCAACAAAATAAATGTATATAGATTTCATTTCTACAAAGAGATTCAAAAACAAAGCAAATCTTTTAATAATTCTATTAAAAAATTAAAACACTTAGCAAATTTGAAAATGATTTAGATGTTTTTTTGTGATCGATTATTGTGAAGAATTATAGATATATTATTACAGGAAAAATTAATTAACATTCCATATTTGATATTCAAAGTCACATACGATTGCCAGGAAGAAATCTTGCACTATCCATGCTTCCACAGATACTGTATTGATGAAATTTACAGTAGTGTCAAATTATGCAGAAATTGAATATAACGTAAAAACATATCAAAAGCAACAAACAATTTGTGCAGGAATAAATACTGCTATGGATATGGAAAAACAAATCCATACACTGAATTTTATCACAAGTCATCAGATTGCATTGTGTTATTCTCATAGGAAAGTAAAAATAAATCCACAGGCAAAAAACAGAAAAATTAATAAAATGGATCAATAATGATACAAATGATATCATTATGTTTAATAATAATATGACGAAACTATTTTGTACTCATGTTAAAATTAACAATAGACCAAAAAACTTGAAATGATATGAGCAGCTTACATGTCTTAACAAATACGCATACTTGCTGCGAAATGGAAATCCAATAATCATCCACAATTGAATCCTGGGATTATAACAACAAAATGGTTATCATCTGTGATACAATTTATTCATGAACACATGAAATATCACTTAGAAACTGTCCTTATTGCCTATGATGAAAACAAACTAGAACCAATTACAAAAATTCAAATTAGATATTGCTAAGATACACCAAATTTAGAATACTCTAAACTTCACCATAAACTTAAAAGAATTTCAAGAGGATTTTTAAAAAAATTGGCAAAAGCAAATGAAAAACAATCGATTTAAAAATAAAACCTAATGTTATGCTTCCAGCATTTGATGAAGCATTCAATAAATTTTTCGGACAAGAAATTATCTTTAAATAGACCATTCAAATTGACACCAATATCATATTCATTTCCAACAGTTGAATGCTTATTCACTAAATGCAGTAGATGTGATACTTTTCATACATATGCAATAAATGGACTTATCAATACCTAATATGAACACCAAGTCAGATAAATTACTAATATTAATGTGCACAGAGAATTATCTGAATAGAATGTCCTATATAAATAAACATAACTACTTGTATCGTACATAGAAGAACTAGCATTAATTTCAGGAGTTGTACAATTTCTCTCTACATAAGATACATGTCTTGTTAATAATGATGTTCGTATGAACAAAGATAAGTACTTCTTCAGAGAATTATTAAATGGAATACCTGAAATATCAATTTGGTGCTGAAGAGATGTTCTTTGAAGGATAAAATTGGAAAAACAAAATATCTCCATCAACCAATAGAAAGAATGAATACTTTTCTTTGCCTTGCTGAACTTCTAACATCTCATTGTGGAAGGAAAAACACCATAAATTAGAATCTCTATACAGACTTCCAGATAAAGATGTACCATTCATTTGATATAAAAATTAAATAATTCTATAGAACAAGTATTACAATACAACAAGCTGTTGACCTACGATCCTGGTAATTGCTTCAAATGCACCCCATATGGCATTATGACAACTCTTAATCACATTGAAAAATATAATAATGCACAACTTATTACCTGTACAAAAAGAAAATTATTCACAAACTGATAAAGTGGTAGAAACTCTAATCTTCAGAATAAAGAAATTTTATAACTATACAAGAAGAATTATATCAATCCTATAACAATAAGAATATTTAAAGGAAAAATATATTTGATTTTGTAGAGCATTGTAATAAAATATCTAAATTTATTTATTAGAATGTTTATGTGATGTTAACAAGACATTTTTTCATCTATTATCCCAATATATTTTACATCTTCTACTTTTATACATTTAATATCATTACATTGTCATATAAACATTCATGTGAAATGCAGATGTGCATCAATATTTTTATATTTCATGTGAGGAGAGCATATTAATATATGTTTTGTTTTACGACAGATCATTTTTATTATTATTGTGTCACACTGCAAGTAGATGGAAATAATTCACAAGAACAGTTGTGTATCAAATTATGTAAATCACAAACAATAATTCATACAATAACTCATTTCATCATCAGAAAAGAAAGCATTCACATCAAGCAATTACATTTAGTAGTCATTTAACAAGCTGACAAAAAATAGTACAAGAAGCTAAAAATGTACTAAACATAATTCATGCAGCTGATTGGACATTATAATATCAAGATTCTTACTATCCAATCAATTCACCTTGTGCTATTATAAAGAAATCATCAGAATTGTGGATGTGATATCACTTAAGAACATTAGAAATTATTAATCAAAATTTGTACAGTGTTGAACAAAAAGAAAAGAAATTGCTTAAGTATATTCACCTCAACTATCTTTTATGAGTGAAAAATTATACATCAAGTGGGTGCATACAAGAATTTTTGTAGTAAGGGTCCTATATCATATTGTATAGAATATCAAGATGTGCAAAGTGTATATAGATCACTTGACCAAAATGGAACATGCTCTGAATGAAAATATCCCTCCTTATGAATTTGCAGAAGTAATCATAAATTTAAATATTCATGTCATTGATCCAGTTATACTTCCCATTTACGAGACACTTTTAAGCCACCAATGTCACCTCCCACCAGCAACAGATGATATAAACTTAATACTGAATGCATTCACTAAAGGTAAATGAATGCTACAACATTAAACCCAGAAAGATCAGTAAAGCACTTCAAAAAATGGAATTCTGTCCACATACTTTTTCAATTGCCCAAGGCAATTATCTTCATTGAGAGAGATGTCATGTATTACACATTAATGCTTCTATGAGATCTTGTGCTTTGGCAGTATGCATCACCAATTCATAGTGTTAATTAAGATATAATAATAAATATATTAATAAAAGTTATTTCATTCAATGTAATGTGACTTTATTATCGTGAAAATAATTACACTTACTTGAGATCAAAGGAAAGAAGGTAGAGAGTGAAGATTTTTTTTTGTTCCAATTACATAAATGTTATCTTTAAGCAAATGTCTTTGAATAATGTAAAATACATGATTAGTATTAGTTAATCTACACCAAATGATTTTTTATAAGGTAAATACAATTATTATTCAGTATTTAATAAGTATGATTACATTGTGACAATGGATGATTACAATGTAGATAATTATAGTTTAAGAGTAGAAAATGAAAAATATTTCAAAAATTGTAAAATTGAATTTCCACTTGTAGTCTTTTGCTTTATTGATTTAATATATATATATATTTTGGCAATTTTGTAGAAGTGAATCTGAAATAAAAATGAAATTAGCTGAAGAAAGAAAAAACTTTTTCTGAGCAAAAACTTTAGTCTCAATTACATTTAAGTAAAATTCTGTCAAGTGTAACAAATTAAAATTATAAGAAAAACATTAATTACAAATAGGGTTAAATGAACAAAAAGATCTTGATTTACTAATTTGATGATTAAAAAAATAGAAAAAAAAAAATTAAAAAATATTTTTTTTGGTGAAACAGAAATTCAATTGAATGGAGCACATCTTGCATATACTTTTATTCTTTTGTACTCTTTGCTATAATTAATCCTATCTTTTTGTTTTCCTCAATATGTTTTGCCTTTAAAATTATATATTTCCTCTATAGTTCTTTGAATATCATTTGCCTATAAATTGCCAAATGTTGACTTTTAATCCAACCTTAATTGTTTCCCCCTATTTTTTTAATTCTTTCAAAACTCTATCCTAAACAATTTTAAACCGAGCTAAATATGTTGTATTTATGGTCTCACTTTTTTTGAGACCAGTTGGTAAATTTTCTGTCGGTGATAAACTTATGCTTGCTTCATATGGTATTTTAAATTATTTAGAATAACAACTGGGTATATGTTTATTCTATTAGCATGGTCATGTTTATCAAAGTATACAGAAATTTTATCAATCTCTTTACAATTTTTCCAATGTTTTGAAGTAAATCACTAATCATTTTTTCTGCAAATAGTTTAATTCTATTTTCAGTACCTATAAACACTAGCTGATAGAGATATTCATTTCCTTACAATTAAAACACTCATATTTTTTTTTTATGGATAGATATTAGCAATGTCTTCCACCAGTGCTGTGGAATCTCTACTTCTAAGTTTCTTTCTATTAAATTATGATGCTGAGCTGATATTTTTTCCTATTATATTTTCTGTTCTGCTACTTCTTTTTTTCTATTTTTTCAAATGTCAGTTTCCACAATATTTTCTGTATAATTTTTCTTACTGATATATTTGTTTATTAGATAATTTTTCAAAATATAGTTTCCATATCTTAGAGTTTTGCAGCTTTCATTGCCCATCCACTCTACTTTAAACTTGATTCCCACATTCTTGCCTTGTTTTTTTTCAAAACACATCTTTATATGTATATGAACTTTCTTATGTTATTTACAGTTCTCTTCTTCTCTATTCTATTTTCTATGAATCTACCTTTTTTAAAGAAAATTAGATGATAAAATCAAAATCAAATTTAAAATATATAAATGAGAATGATGTAATTAGAATTTGTCATCATAATGCTTAATATCTTTAAAAAAAAATCTGAACCTTCTTCAGCATCATCTTTATTTTCTAAATACAGTATACATCTTTCCGAATCATCTAATAATTTATCTCTCTAGTTAGCTTATTCTTTTTTTTTTTTCATCATGATATTTTTAAAAATAATCAATTTCTCTTTTTCAACAATGATTGTTTCATTTTTGAAAACCTCTAAACATTTTTTTTTTTACTTTTCAATATTCAGTTATATTCATATCATTACATGTGATAGATCTATATTAAGTATATAATCTTAATTATTTTATGAACTTCTTTATCTTAACTATTATCAGTTTAGAACTTCATCTATTGATAAAAGTAATGATCAGTTCAGCTTAATTTTAATCTTTTAATTATTTCAATAAATAGGTTGTTTGTGATCTCAAATGATATTTAAATACTGATAGGTTGAACCCAATCATTCTGTTCAACTGACCACATTGATATTTTTTTCCTCATCTGGAAGTCAATCTAAGAATGTGTAGCTCTTGAGATTATCATTATGCTAAAATCAGTCATAGATCACATGACTCAATTCTCTTAAGCTTGTACGAAATACACAATGAGCATTTTCCAATTGCTCAACAAGCTTTGTGATAAATGCTTAGCTAGAGAAAGCATTTATAATATCTCTGTCAATAAATAACTTTTAGATAAATGCTAGCTTTGGGTTGGTATTTTTAGATCTAGTGTCTGAAGCTACCCTAGCGCCTCTGAGGAGTGCCAAAGCACGATACCATGGTTCCTGACAGAGATATTTTAAATGCTTTCTCTGGCTAAGCATTTATCTCAAAGCTTGTTGAGCAATTGGCAAATGCTCATTGTGTATATCATTATGTTAATCCATGTAAAACATGCTTTCAATGAGGTCAGTGATACTTGAGTGAGCTCTTACCAATATGTTTCATTTTTAACAAAAAAAAAGATTAATATATCTTACACTTTACTGTGTAAACTGCAATTTATATTGCTCTTCTATTAAATATCCAGCTTTAAACCCCATAGATTAGCATGGTAAAATATATTTATTTAAAATCTTCATTTACATTCCCATAAGCATTTTCTTTCAATATTACTTTTACTAAAATCACTCATCCAAATTTAATCCTATGATTAATTTAATCCATTTTGTATCTATTTGTAAAGACAATTGTATCAAGATACTTATAGTTAATAATGTCTTCAAATCCATCATTATCAATCTTCCCTTTTTTGAAAAGCCATTGGACAATATTTATTTTTATTTTTTTTTCTTCTTTCCTATCTCTCAAAATATTTTCTGCATTTCCAAACTACAATTTATATCAACAACCACATTATCTGCAAAGTTCTAGATACTTTACATAATCCCCATTTATTTTTTAATTCTTTTTTCCCCCATTTTAATCCACAAAGTATTCATTGTGAAACTTACTGTAAGAATGGAATTACATTGTCTTATTCTTATCAATATTATTCACAATAATACCATTTACACCTTCAATGAACACTTTAGAATGCAATGTATAAAATAAAATTTAATCATTTTTGCTTAAGTGAAGATACAAGCACAAGTGCGTGTGCGGCGACTTAAGTGAAGATGTAAATGATATTATATATATATATTATAACTATGCATGGATGACCTACAATCTAATAAGTTGTTTAAAATTTTAGCTTCTTTAGGAATTAATATGTTAATAGAAATACTTAGCTTTAAAAAAGTTACATATATAGTAAAAGCTTCATTATAAATACAAGTATTAAATATTAAACAATGAGCATTGGTAATTGCTCAACAAGCTTTGTGATAAATGCTTAGCCGGAGAAAGCATTTAAAATATCTCTGTCAGGAACCCCCCCCTCCCCAAACCTCTGACCAATGGTTTCCTGCTTTGGCACTCCTCAGAGATACGCTAGGTAGCTTCAGACACTAGATCTAAAAATACCAACCCAAAGCCAGCATTTATCTAAATGTTATCTACTGAGTGAAAAATCTGAAATTTTCAGACACCTACATGTCTTCAAACCCAGCTATCCAACTCAAATAGATATAAATTTTTCATGCTAAAATCGATAAATATCAATATTTTCTTCTTAAATACAATTTATTTATTTATGTACATTCTACAACATATACATGAAAGAGTATAAATAGTCGTAAGTTACCAAACATATATTTTAAAAATAGAATTCAAAGATTTACACTAACAATAAATTATATTGAAATAAGGATAACAAAAGGGATGTGCGTGAATGTTTATTCCACTTTCTTAATATTTTAAACTTCATGTTTTAAAAGAAATTTTGTTTAAGAAAATAAATGATTAATTAATAATGATATTGTTCATTGAGAAAGAGAAAAAAATGAAGAGGAATATCTTATATATAGATATTTGTTTGCTTATAAAATAGGGTAAATTATTTAAAAGAAAATATTTTATTTGCTTTAGAATTTGAAAACGATTATTATTGTGGACAATTTTTAGAACGATTTCTGGAGTGTGCTAAGTATAGATGAAACTTTTTCAAACAGTCCATTGTCATAAGCCACTTTGGGCTATAATTTCGGTGCCATCAGACAAAGAAATGTTATCAAAAAGAAAATCAAAAGTGGCAAAGTATTTGCGATATTAATTGTTTATTTAAAAGAATCTTAGAATTTAAATAACAAATAAAATAGTAATTCACTAATAAAAAAATTAAATAATCACAAACTTATTACACCTTTAAACAAATAATGTTTATTAATATAATAACAGTTTTTATATTAATAAACATTATTTGCTTAAAGGTGTAAGACGTTAGTGATTATTTAATAATATATTGTTATATATGAATAAGCAAAGAAGAAGGAAGTGGTAAAGAAATTGAAATGAAAATTTTTTAAATATTATGTTTACGAACAATTTTAATTTCAAGATCTCAGTGGAAATAAATATAATGACCATAGTAGCAAAGATTTCAAAGTCTTACAAACTATTCATTAATAAACAAATTAGCATAGTCTTGTTAATGGATACCTTCCAATAAAATCATCATCACTAGAGTTCAATATGGATTAAAAGAAAATATTTTGCTCTGTTATTCAACTTTTGTAAAAACAAATAAGTATATGCAATAATATATGTACCTGTTTAATATTTTTAAAATAGTAATAATAATTATTTTAGCTTTCTTTCTTTCCCAGATATTTGAATGAAGAAAAATTGAAAATCATAAAAGTAACTTAGTTACTATTATTACTTAACATATTTACGTTTCTCTGCAAACTCACATTTTGACATATATTTAGATGTATTCATGAATGATAATTATTTCATCTGATTGTCTTGGATTTTATATATTTAACTAGTAACCATATTTATTAATTTTAAGAAGTTATAATATATTTAAATTGTTTATGAAATTTATCCAAATTTTTTCAACGATAAAAATTAAATTTATTCTAGTTTTATGAAAGTTATAAATAATATGCAGCCTTTCAGTGGTTGCATTTCTTTGAAAATGTAGCATTTTAACGGAAAGTGCCTTTATTGTATTATGAAGTAATATATAAATGTATATTTAGAATTTAAGCCACTAATAAATAATGAATTATAGAAAAGGCATACTATCATTATTTGAAGTTTAATAAGATATTATAGTTATTGAATTTGTTGTTTACTTGTATTTATTTAGTTACATATCATATATTTAGATATATAGTGAAATAAAAGCTGATGTAGACTTTCTCAGTAGACCTGAAAACTATACTGTATAATATATTACAGTTTAATTATTAGTTTAAGCAATTATGTGCATAGAATAAAATTAATACAATCTTATTTATAAGATTTATAAATAATTCCACATTTTTGTTAACACCTCATATTGTTACATCTAACACACATAAGAAATATATTTTTCTTATGACAATTTTTTCTTTAGGGAATAAGAAGCTGGAGAAGACTTTATTTAATTAAATTAATTTAGTAATTATAAAATAAACAAATAATTAAAATATAATTTTACATAGCGATAAATAAAATTAATTTAAATTTTTATTCGTTAAACTTGTTTTTAGATTTTTTTACTGGCATGTATTTGATTACACTTACATGCACATATCAGAATATATTTTGAACCCGGCGATGTATTTTAATTAGATATTGTTTATTTACTGAAATAAAATAAAGACGTGATTATTTATTCATTGCTTCCAAATAGAATTAGTCATACGTTAACACGCACATATATTAGAGAATATTCACATATCAAAGATATGTTTAGATTTACTTCCTAGTATTATTATTTGTCTAAGTTCAAATTTATTCATCATATATCTACAGATATTTGTTTGATCAAATATAGCTTGATTCCAATAAAATGTACTCTTTATCTCCACACTGCATTGATGATTGTGTCTATGCAAACCATAATCTCGTTATAGTAATAGACCATTAGGTAATAGAACAAGAAGTGGAAAGAAATTATAATATTCACAATGTATTTTCATTTTAATAAATATTTATTAAAATTTGATAAGATCCTAGTTCTTTGACAGGATGTCATAAAGTTTTAACTACAACAGAAGTTTTCCAGTGCTAAATCTTTTTTCCGTCTTCGAATGCTGCACAAAATATCAACTCAACTGATTAATTCATTATACAATTTCCATGTAATTCCAGGATGTGGTATTCTATAACCATGAGCTTTTGTTAATGATTTATAGAGGTAGAATACTGATAGTTCTGTATTTTCCAAAAAAAAAATTCCATCTTCCTTAGTTCTCCATATCATTATTGCATTTTGTCAATCAAATTTATTTGGATATTTGATATATAGCTTATTATGACACTATTTTTTCATATGTTTATATATATATCATTCATCATCATCATTATTTTCAACAAGTATCAATCCACTTCAGGATGAAGGTCTCTACAAGTTTAACACAGTTTCTCCATTCTCTAGCATTGTACCCGCAAATTTTCTTATTTTTTCTATCCATCTCACATGGTATTTCTTTAAACAAGGCAAAACTCTCCATACAGTAGTGCCACCCTGTATTAACCAGAGTAATCAATGGATGCCAGAATGCTTGTGCATAAAATCCCTCTGCATGGCACAGGGTGGCACTACTATATGGAGAGTTTTACCTTGTTTAATAACAATTATGTGATAGTATGAGATAGTAATCATGTGATATTCAGTGGTTTAACACCAATCCTGCCTAATAGGATAGTGGTGGCTATGGTTGTTAAAGAGCCAATGACACCCAAATGTATGGGTGCTTAACTGAGTTCAGACCCATATGACTATATAAGATATTGAGTTTAGATTGAAAATATTGTGTTTTCAATTTCATTATCATAGTTTTATAGTTAAGTAGAGTTAAAAGGTGGCTGCTTGTGGGTTACATTAGATCCTAAGATCTAGGTGCAGTGCTCTCAGATCCAAGACTCCTCACTGATGAAGGCCATAAGCCAGAAACTAGTATGGGGATATTGGATGAGTAGGCACCAGATAGGGATTTTATGCACAAGCCTTCTGAAATCCATTGATTACTCTGGTTGGTACAGGGTGGCAGTAGAGTTTTGCCTTGTTTAATAAAAACTATGTGCTAATATGAGATAGTGATCATGTGATGTTTAATGGCATTTCTTTCTAGGTATTTTACAATCTCTTGGAATCTTTAAGATTTCATCTGTTAACCTATCTTCTAAAAATATGCCCAGTCCAACTCCAACTTCAGTCCCTTCTTGCAATGATGTCTGTAGTACTCTGATTGTTCTTTCACTCATGCATTTAAGTTTCATTCCCTTCTTATTATTCCTGACATACATCACTCAATACTTTGTTGAGTGACCTGAAGTCTCTGTATTGCTTTTCTAATTAAGTGATCAAGACTCGGATCCATAAGTAAGAATTGGTAAAATACGTTTATTAAAAATCTTTTTCAAGCACATAGACATATTTCCTTTTAATAGTAAGCAGTTGTACCAAAAGCATTCCAAGTTTAATTCTATGATTAATTTCATTCATTATGTTTCCACCTGTATTAATAATTTGACAATTATTTGTAGTTGTTAACTTTTTCTAGTTCATTATTATCAATCTTTATTTTTTTATTTTGGATAAAATCCATTGAACATTATTTTAGTCTTTTTAGCCTTTGTCTTTATATATATATAATGTGATAACTCTTGTAACATCATCTGCAAAATCATGATGACCTTAATAATCATCATTTACTTTTAATCCTTTACCTTCTCATTTTAATCCACAAAATACTTCTTCTAAAACTGTTGCTAAATATTTTGGAGATATGGATCACCCTGTCATATACCTTTCTCAATGTTATTCTTCTTAGTACCACTACGTAATGTAATTCAATCATAGCTGTTACATTTTGATAAATATTCTTCAGAATATGTCAATATCTTGGGTCTATATCTTGATAATCTTTAATTTCTGGGAAATGCTTAGAGAATTGATAATCTTTAATTTCTGGGAAATGCTTAGAGAATTAAATGCTTTTTCATAATCTCAAATTCAAAGCATAATGGCAATTCATATTCATTGGTCATTTCTTAAACTTCTAAACAATTGAATGTGGCCCACTGTGCTAAAATCACTTTTGAATCTTCTTTGTTCTTTGGCATGGTTAAAATCCATAGTATGCTATAGACTAATTACAATTATCATAATACAAATTTTATATAGAACTAATAAATAACTAAAAGATTCTCCAATATCCTTGGCCTATTTCTTAACTATCAATATTACAAATGCATTCTTCCAATTATTTGGTACAATTTTATTATTTAGACAATTGGTATATAATTTTGCCAACAATTTTTCTATTTCTTCATCAGTTCCTTTTAAAATATCAATTATAATTCCATCATGGAGCTCTTTATTTCTTCATATATGTTATTGTATATCTCAAGTGTTTATTTAAAATGCTTGGCAATTCAGAAAATGTAGTAAATTGCAGAGAAACTTTGTTTTCTTGTTCTTTATTGCTATATAATTCTTTATAGAACTCTTTCACATATCTCACAATGTCATCTCTCTTCATCACATAATCACCATTTCTTATGCTTGCTCAAGCTGTTAAAACAGGCAAAACTCTCCATACAGTAGTGCCACTCAGTGCAAGCCAGAGTAATCAATGGATGCCAGAAGGCTTGTGCATAAAATCCCTATCTAGTGTCTACTCATCCAATATCCCCAGACTAGTTTCTAGCTTGTAACTTTCATCAGTGAGGAGCCATGGATCTTAGGATCTAATGCAACCCTCCAGCAGCCACCAATTATTTCTATTTAACTACAAAACTATGAGTCTAAAATTGAAAACATCATAATATTTTCAATCCAAGCTCATTAGCTTATATAATCATATAGGTCTGAACTCAGTTCAGTACCCATACATTTTGGTGTCAAGCCAGCTTTTGGCAGATTGCTGCCAGAATCATTCAATGGAATAGAACTGTGTCATTAAAAATATACATATATATATAGTAGTGAAGATCAATGTGTAAATCAGGCACTGTAAGTAAATTACATGTTCCATTTTTTTGATAATGTGACATGGGAATCTTTTCTATTGATAGAATGAGGATCCTTTGCAATAACTCAAGTCTCTTTATATTTTCTTTCCCTATCATCTCTCTTGGCACATATTGTTTTTATCTTGGAGGGAGAGAAGGTGTGTTCTATAGCCAGCTCATAATCAAAAAAGATCGATTTGTATTCATGATTTAATTTAGCTTTATTATTTAAATACATGTGCCGGGTGACGCTCAATCTATTGACATGAGATTCATCACAAATATACACAGCTACCGAATGGGGCAGGAAATGAAATTTTATATAGATCTGGGGAGTATGTTCAAAGGGTATTCTATATTTGTGTTGTTTAAAAGGTTGTTGAGTTAAGGGGAGCAATATGAAGCGAACTGTGAATGTATCTGTGCAGATCTTTCAAAGGTTCATTGCAATATGAGGGATATAAGGCAGGCTTATCCATGGTTTAGATTATTGTCGGAAACTTTATTAATGTTATTATAAAATTTTTCAACTGTTTTTACTAGTGTGTTATAGTTATATTCCTATATCTGTTATTAAAACTAGATATTGATTTTTCTGTCGGCCTCATATTTGCATAACTTATTGCTTCTATGTGAGAAACCTTTCAGGCCTGCAAGTTTGTGTTCAAATTGAACATTAAATGGGATTAATGGCTTTTCTCACATGGTTTGGTTTTACATTCATTTTAAAATCCAGTTCACCTTTGTATTTTTGGATATATATATATTGTAACGATATATAAATATGTCGTTACATTAATTTAAAATAAAAACTTAAAAGTTCGCAAATAAAAGGAAAAAACTAAACGCTAAAATTAAAATGTTTGTTAAACATATATATATATTCGCACAGATGCTAAACTTTAAAAATATTTTTTTCATAAACAAAAAAAAAAGTATTTGAACGTATTTTTTTTAATAAAAAAATACAAGATTGAAATATAAAAATATTTTAATAAAAAAATAACGTAAGTTAAAATAAAAACAGGTATTAATTAATTCCTGTAATCTGTAAATGGAAATGATTGTTTATTAATTATCTAAAAGCTGTGTAATTAAAAAGTCAGATGAAAAGTTAGATAAGAGAAGAAAGAGATTTTAGCTTGACCAGTGGAAGCAAATAAAGGCCTGGACCATAACGAAAAAACAGAACAGTGATGTTTTTGTTCATGGAATCCATAGGAGGACTATAAAAAGAAAAAATCCAGTCAGTTTTCCAACTTGATTTTGGTGAGTCGAGCGACAAGACGCACTTGCCGTCCTCACTCATTTATTTTAAAAATGCAAAGACTGTGATACCAGAACAGAACCAGCTAATGCTACCTCCAAAATATCAGACCGGTCTTCCAGGAAAGTCTCCGTGGGAATTGCCAACGGGAACATGGACTCTTCTACCATAAGCTATATGAAATGAACAATTATTGAAATCAATTAAGAACTTTCGTCAAGTTTTACAAATTAATAAACAAGCCAACTTAAATGTTAAAACGGACTCTTATCTGACTTTTGTAAGTTTTTAAATCAAATTAATAATGTTTAATTTTATATGTTTTCCGATTGATAAAAATCATTTCCATTTTTTTTCTTTCTTATTGTATAAATTGTTTATTGTTTAAATTTTAAATGATGAAATTTAGGTTGGGTATAGACGTTGCATAGTTTCGTTAGCGGTTGATAATGTTGTGGTTTTCACATTCGATTAGAATATATGTCAACGATATCACTGCAAGCATCTTACGATGAATGCTAATGGGATTTGTATATTCCCTATGCAAGTGACGTTTATCGATGACTTTGTATTTTGATCGGTTGTGTTTAATTTGGAATGTTTTTGACCGTGGAATCTGTGCAGCTGATCTGTACTCAACATTTTAAAACAAATTTTATAAAATGCATTTGTGCGAACGTATTTAAATGTTAAATTTAAGTCGGGTGTGAATGGCTATATAGTTTTGTAAAGTTATATTAAGGGAGGGTAATCTTAGGTTATTCATTTCGTAGTTGAATTGGTTCAATGGATTGGATATATTTGTGTAATTAGTAGATTTAGTATGAGGTCCGCTATGGGCAGGAAAAAAGATATACGCCACACACCCTCTGTTTGCCTATGGATGGGTTTGTAAGTCGGCAGAAGACCGCAGTCCATTCCTATGGAGTTTTTTGTTTATTGTTCTACTTGCCAACAGATGTCACATTCCTGTTGGTGGAGAGTCAATGTCTTCTCTATTTCTACTTATTGTTCAGATGTACGTTTCCTGACAGTATAGTATTTTGTGTTGTCGTATCATGCTACATTGAATACATGAATGTATCAGATGGATTGGCGCCAGTTTGGTTACGAAATTTGTTGCCTAAGGTTAAATCAGGGAAGAATATTTTCTTTTCAAATGCAGATCTATGTAGTCTATTCATACTTGACTATCTAAATAAAATATTAAACTCATTGAAACTTAGAAATGTAAAATTAAAAGTTAATATAAAAATCTAAAATGTTAAACTTATTCCTCAAAATTTAAATGTTATTTTATATGTGCGTAAATAAATATTTTTATGTGTTAATTTCTGGCAGTGGCTTTTATTCTTTTATATTTAAGATATAAAATTTATAGATTTTTATCTCTGCGTCTCCGCTGAGCTAGTGACTTGGGCTAACGATCTGAATATTTAAATAAAGTGGAATCTTAACAGCACGTATCTGCCTACTTTATAAATTTTTCTAGACTCAAATGCCTAGATGGCGCCCTGGTAGTTGCAGATATTGTTTTTGCGGTTAGATTCGATCTTCACTTTCATTTCGATCGTTATAATATATATATATACAGAAAATTTATCCCAATTCTTATTTTCATTTTCAATAGTCCATTCCAAGTTCTAAACATATATTGTTAATCTGATTTTCCAAAGCATATCTCATATAGATATCATTAGCTGCAAGGACCAAATATTTTTGTAAGATGTTATTTTTGAATTTTGAGAGAACAATGCCACTTAATAGTATAGTTCTATGGGCCATCCACTCATCACCTTGTAAAATTTCCTATTGGCAATAGCTACAATTTTGTTATTAATCTAATTTAGAAAAATATAAACTCTTTGTATATTGATTATAATTATTTTGCTGCACCACATTTTGTATAATGTTGATAGATCCAAGGTACTAACCCATATAACTCCTTTATGTCTACCAAGGCTAGCTAGTGATCTTTATTAACTTTAATGTTTTAAATTCTTTTCATGCACTCAAAAGATGATTTAATAAAATAGGTGCTGAATCAAAAATCTATGAACCAGTTAGCTACTTTCTTTGCAGCCTTGAAGTAATATGCCCCACTAAAATCTAGTTGGCCTTCTTTTTTGTATAATTTGATATTAGAAAACATACAAGGTGGTATTTCTGTAGATGGGTACATTGCAAGATACTCAGCTCATGTGTAAGCCTTGTTGCACAATCTCAGAATAGTGGATACAAATTTATATTTGTGATATTTCAAATTGTATATATGTATGTTTTTAAATTGCAGTTTTATCTGTGCATTCATTTTTTGAACACAACCATTGAAATCTAACAAGATCAATCTATTTCCTCTATCTTCTTTAACACATATAATATTATTGTTTTTAAAAAAATTGCTTTATTCCATTTATTTTAGAAATCCAATCATTAGTCACTCTACTCGAGGAATAAAGCAATTTAGCCATTCTTTCTATTACTTTTCCCTTTGCAACTGAGTTTTCAAATTTTGTTTCAATATCAGCAATGACTTCCATCTGTGGGCACTTCCAGATTTTGCCAATGAATCTCAAACCTAGTTTTAATATATTGTTGATTGGTTTCGGGGCATCATCGCTGTCATGTTCACCCAATTATCAGTTATGTTGTTACACAGAGTGATGCCTTGTTTATTAGAGAAGAAATGTAATTTATTATCATATTTAACTCTTAGTTTTAATTCTGCAATAGTTCTCATTTTCAATCAGGGTTTTATAACTTTTCTTCATACATCTTAGTCGGCTTTTTTATGTTAGAGATTCCTATCACATCTCTAAATGATATTACATGATAACACCACCTTTAAACTCTTAATCATTTTATCCCGATTATATATATTAGTATTTATCTATAAATTGCTACAATATGGGAACACCTTATAAGTCAAATATGATTTCAGAAACTGAATTCTTTCATTTTTAACTGCGATTGACTTATTAATTTTAAAGGTCATCTTGTTTACTAGATGTGAAAACATAGTAATGTAATTCTCAATAGTATATACCCTTTTCATGCAATTAGACAATTCTATAAAATTTGTACTGCTCAAGTAAATATTAAAAGGTAAACTAATAACAAAGTCTTAAAAGCACTGATCCAGCTTTTGGCAGATTGCTGTCAGGATCTTAGTGCAGAATAGAACTACACCACTAAATATATATATATATATAGTGGTGAAGATCAATATGTAAATTAGATGTTTCATTTTTTTGATAATGGGATCCAGGAATCTTTTCTATTGATTGATAGAATGAAGATCCCTTGCAATAACCCAAGCCTCTTTATATAATCCATATATACTTTTACAGTGCAAGTTTAATAGAATTACATAATTGTATGAAAAGTTTATATACTAATAAGAAACACATTTATTCTGCCTTCAAAAAAAATTATACTGATATTTCAGTGAAGAACTATCAAGCAAGTGAAAATAAAGACTATGGTGTTTTTTGATCATAAACTCAGAAGTAAAATGTCAATTAATTCACCACTCTGGCTAATGCATGTTGGTGAGAAACATATGAATTCTTCATATAATAATAATAATAGCTGCAACAATAAGAATATATAAAGTAAACATAGAATTTTCCTTGCTCATTTATTTTAAGGCTTTAACGAGGAATCAAATATCTTTCAATTAATAGCAAACTTTTTTCTGCAGTCATAAATATATAACCAATAATTTTCTGGATTTTTTAATAATTGTGCGTCTTATCATTTATGTTGATGAGCAGCCTAATAATTTTTATTTATACTAATATTACATGATTATAACAACTACAATGACAAAAATGTATAATGTCAGCATTAATAATTTGGTCAGCTTGGTTCCTTTCTCACAAAAGAATCAAAAGGCCTCTTTTTAATTTGTAGCAAACTTCTATTTGTAGCTAACTAATTCAGAATATTTTTTCCCACATTTAGGTCATCTTCATTTTCAACCATTATTGACCCACTGCAGGAGGAAGGTCTCTCCAAATTCAATCCATCTTCTCCAATTTCTAAACTTTCTTCTCCACATCACACTGCATACTTTCTTATTTCATTCACCCATCTTACATGTCTGTTTCTAGATCTTTTATGATCACTTAGAATCCTGTTTAAGATTTCAACTGACCATCTATCCTCATCTCTTTTAGCAATATGTCCAGCCCAATTCCACTTCAGTTTTATAATTCTTTCAATGATATCAATAACACCTGTTTGTTCTCTCACTCATGTATTTTATTTTCAATTTCTTCTTGTTACTCCTAACATATATCTCTCCAAACTTTTTTTTTTCTCAGTGATGAAGTTTATTCATCAAAAAAAAAAAAAACAGATACAAATACAGTTAGAAAAAGGTTTACAAGGGAATGATTATATGATAAATTGAAATTTCAGAAGCAACATGGTAAGAGGGGAAGGATACATGTGAAGTGGAAAGGGAAAACAGTGTGTAGTCCAGGCCAGTCCGAGATGCATGTCTTCGTTGAGCAAGCACCGCATGGGTCACAAACATTTGAATGATTGAGTCCTATGACAGAGGCTGAGAGGATGGGAGTTGGAGGATTGCCCAAGTGTCTGTGAGGGGTGGAGGTGGGGTTAGTTTGGTATCTCTGGTTTTGAGAGAGTGAATTAGGTCCAAGAGCTTTTGATTCACTGAGTGTACTCCCTGGTCAAAAATAATGGCACATTGGAGCAACCAGAGTTTTGTTGAGTAATGTGAAGTCTCTGTATTGCTCTTCTATTAAGTGTCCAAGTCTCAGATCTGTAGTATACATTTAGATATATTATTTAATCACTTTTTATATTCTTCGTCACCTTTTCAACATCTAAATATTTAAAAACTATAGTCCTATAGCCAATGTTTTTTTTTTTTTGCTTGACTTGGGATGATTTCGTATGACAAAAAAAAAAATATGGGAAAAAATAAATTAGAACAAAGATTAAAACAAGTAAATTTTTCAATCCACTACTGGTATTACTTATATTAATAAACAGATTAAAGAATTTAAATGAAGATAAATTTTGATATAACATATGAAAAAATTATAATCAATGATTTTTTGACAGTGTGCCAAAGAATTATAATCAGGCAATTTGCTGTTTTATTTTATGAGGGAAAAAGCATGTTATAAATTTTTATTGAAAAATAGTGGGGATAGGAGCTACCAATGGCTAATGATAAAAACTGCTTTACTACTATTTCATTTTTTGTATTACACTCATATTTTTATAACTATTGTTTTATAATTTAATTTCCTTTTATATTTATGGGATTAATATTCTTATGGGTTTATGAGATGCACCTTTGCTTGATATGCCTACAATCAGTTCAAAAATATTTTAACTTTCAGTCAGATATATAGAATTTTTCTTTCATGTAATCTTAGAACCAACCCAGCTAATAATTCAGTATGGTCAGTAAATTATATATAACTATTCTTTCTTAGAAAATAAAGCAAGAATAATAAGCTGCTTAAAGCTCATAAGAGCCTGATTATACCTTTTTCATGATTGCTTTTTGAAAAACAGTTGGAGACACTTTTGCGATATAACGGGCTCATTTTAAAGCTGTTTTAGTCACCCCTCTAACAAATTACATTTTTAATCATAGGAATAAAAAAAATTTAAAGTATTGAATCTTTTTTTTTCGATTTTATTAATTCCATTTTTAATATCTTGTAGTTAGATCCATAAATAACTCTTATTCTTATTTTATAAAATAATATAGTACTGTACTGTATTCGTTTTTGATGCTTTCGTAATGAATTAAAATAAGTATAAAAAAAACTTGATTAAATTAATCAAAATTATATGAAATACGAAGAATTTAATTATTTTTTCTGCAACCTTAATCTAATTTTCTTGATTTATAATAATATTTGAGAATAAAATAATTTAAAACATACAATTTCTTCATTTAATGAAACTCTTGATAATTAATGTCTTCTGCTTAAGCTATGTATATGTGTGCATGTGATCAAAATCTAAATATATTTATGATGTTAATATTTTTGTGTGCTTCCCAATCCTTTTATAAAGTTCTTTGCATAAACATATATATATATTAGTGTTAAAATATAGATTTACTTAGAGACAATCTATATGATTGATCCATTAGTTAGAAGTATCATATATACTAGGTCCACCGAAATTAACATATTAACTAGGTTTAATAGGGTTTAAATAGCTTTTACAATAATTTTTGGAATTTAAACTTTAATAAGTTTAACATTTACATTATTACTACAGGAAAGGACTGGCCCTTCAAGCAGAGAGGAGAATAACATCGATAGCATAGCCATAAATGATACCCATGGTCAGATTGAGCTACGCAAAGTATAACACGATCACATTTTCAGACTGTGGCCCATCTCGATTGCTGGATTCAAACCCCTGGCCATCCAAAGCATTTTATTTGTTTTGAGGATCAACCTCAGCTGCCAGCTAACAATAGATTATATAGCCAGTATGCTTTGGATGACAGGCACAATCCAGTGCTTTAAATATCCCATGGCTAGCTCATACGCTTAACCAGAGTCCAGAGCATTTACTTAATACATTAAAATAACTATACTCTTAAATTAATAATGACAGAGTGACAAGAGAGAGAGAATATACAGACAATAATATTTAAGCAAACATCAGTATTTATTTATGCACACATATCTAATATAGTATAACAATATAATAGTGAACTTTACAAAACAATATATATATATATATAAGTAATTACAGGTTAAATTATGATAGCCCTTTATTAATTAAAGTTCATTTAAAATAAATATAATGTCTCTATAGACTGTTATTTAAAAGTAACTTTATCTAGGTTTTTATTTGTGTGAATTTTCCAACCGGTTGACTTTTTGATCTCCATCGATGGTTCCAGAGCTTGTCTTCATTTCTTTGGCTCAACAATGGGATAAAGAGAGAGTGTGTGGCAGCATCTCCTTTAGAGCTTAGGAATTTGTTCCTGGTGTTGGCTCTAGATGAGTACAGTTAATTCTACCAGAGGACATTGGGGCCTGAAGTTGTCGAACACTCATATGACTGTTCTGTGGCTTCTGCATTGATGGTGACTGCAGCAGTAATTGACTGGCTTACTACTGCATTTACAATTTCTGAATATTTTGCATTCTGTCCAAACTGAATAATAATCCAAACTGACTGGACTGAACTGACCAAAATGATTTTCAGATTGAAGACCAGACTAATTCTATCACATTGCAGACCCAACTAAAGAACAATAGGCTATAGTAACTTTATATACTTTTTCTCTCTTATTGTTTTAATTCCTTAAAATAGTTTTTTAATTTTGATCTTAAGTCTATTTTCTAATTATTTTTACATTTGCTTTAACCTAATCTTTTGCTTAGATTAATCAACTATTTCACCAATAGTTTATATAATTTTTTAATTAATACAATTTCAATATCATTGTCAATCAGAAATTTTATAAACTAATTGCATTCCAAAGCTTTTACTAATTAATTTTTATTGTTTTCGCATTTGCTTAATTTAATTTATAACAATTTATAAAATGAGTTTTTAAGTCTTTATTTCAAACTTTCCCTATTCACTTATTTTTATTTTATAAAAGGAGAATTTTCTTTAAAAAGAGAGAAAAAAAGTTTTAAATCTTTTTCCAATTCTTCTCTCCACCCACTTTTTTAACAAATAGTTTTATTTTAAAAGCAAAACATACGTAATCTTTTTATTTTATAAAATTGCATTTTAAAATTTACTTAACTAATCATATATATGTTTAAAATTATGAACATGTAATGCTAGCCTTACAATATCATTAGAAACAGATCAGGTGCTGAATTTCTCTTATTTTATAAGTATGTACAAAATTCTTGATATAACAACAATGAATGTATGCTTTTCAGGTAATCTTACTACTAAATTACAAGCTAAAACTTTGGGGAATAAAATGAACCAGGATAAAAATATAAGTAACAAACTGGAAAGTCAATCCATAAGTGATATGGAAGAGAGCAATAAAAAGATATGTGTAGGTCTTCAGTGATTTGTAAGTTGGTAAATGATGTTGATGAGTAATATTTTTTCCAAAGAATGGATGGCTACCAAGGAACTTTTGTTCTAAACGCTCTTTTCTGAAATTAAAATAGCTTATTAATTTAAAAAGAGCAGCTAATGATGATAAGAAAACGAGTCTACTGCAGGCAAAGTCATATCCAAATGCTCTTCAAATATAATGAATGTTTAAATATTTCTTTTTGTTTAATCTCTAATTACAAATAACTAGATAACTTTTTACCAACTAATAAATAAATGATTTCCTAGATACAATATAGGATGGCTACACAAAAAAAAAAAAAATCTGCTTATTGTCTAAAGACATTTTTCCAAGTTTCACATGGCCAAAATTTGAATCCTAGTGTTAGGATTAATTTTATCAGAAAATTAACTCCATTTACTTGAATAACCATAATCATCAAAGAAAATCATATTTAGAGATTAACTATTATTTTGCATAACAACCTTTTAGTACTTGCTTGTCTTTTAAAAGCTTAGTGGCTGTTTCAAAATTTATAATAACTATCCAGTACTTAAGATTTGCCCATATATAAGCATTTGGGTTGGAAAGAATAAGTGGATTCATTTTATTCTTTCTTAAATACTATATCTCGTGTTGGGAGTGAAAGTATTCATTTATTATTATTAACACTCATAAAAAGCGCATGCACAATAGCTTGAAAAGGCTGATCTTTAATGTATTACAATTTATAAAGCAGAGCACTATAAAAATAAATGCTTATATAATAACTATTCTTGAAAATTAAAATTTATTTAGAAACATTATTTTAAAGTTGTTTTCCTGAAGGTTTGCGGTGATGATGTTTTAGTTATATATTGGATTATTTCCATCATCTAATATGAGTATTGAATGTTAATAATGATTCCAATACAATTGAAATAAGACAACTATATAAAAAATAAATATATTCTTTATAATAAAGCAACATTATGGACAAATTTATGATTGACCATTGTTAAAGAGTATTGATTGTCTTTTGGAAAATTTAACTTTATTTAAATATTCCCAATCCATTCAACTGTTAGTAATAGCACTCAGGTTAGTATATGCACGTTTTGAGAGGTATTATTCTCCCCTCTTGTTCTGACTAGTGACAGTACTAGCATGGGAATTGAACCTAGCCCCCTTAGATTATTGCCTATTGAATTTTAAGGGTCTGAGCCATCCTGCCAAAGGCAACAGTCAGTAGAAATTTCATATTCTTATCTATGAGGTTCCTCCTGAATTCTCCACTTTTTCATTAAGATCAAAGTTGATTAGTGGTTTTCATACATTATGCACAGTCATTCCAGCTGACTTATGGGATTGTTTGCCATATATGAATACAATTATTTTAAGAATGGTACTTACTATTTGCATGAGTCTTATTAGTCTTAATGTTAATGATTTGCTATACTTTCACCGTTCAAAGTGTTATTTAGGTTTATAAAGACAATGTTGACATTTTTTGCAATGCTTCTTCATATCTATTTCTGAGGCACAGAGCATTACAAATAGTACTAAAATTTCACAGTGAATTATTCTGGAGATATTCAGTTTTAAAAAATGTTTGAGTTTTAAAAATGTAAAGCTAATTTGTTACCTTCAATAAAAAACAAATGAAATCAGTAATTCATGTTATTACAAAATCAATGAATGCCCATTCATTTGTACAAAACTTGTTGCCATAGGAATACAAAAATCTCATAGCGTAATGATAGCGCAATTTGAGAAATGATGCGATGATGCGTAGGATAATTTCTAAGTAAACCTATGGACTACTACTTGTTGTCTTTAGCCAAAGAAGAAATGTCTCAAACTAATTTGGATTGGCTCTGTAATATTAATACATTGGTAATAAAACTCAATAAATATGATTTTACATCACAATAAGCAATCTTGTAATAATTATTGTTTTTTTTTTATTCACGGATACGTACGTGAGCAGGTGCACATATTTGTATACTTAGTGTATGTATACACTTATATATACAGAGATATACTTACAGACCAGCTCATTAATTATCTAAATAAAATCAGTAACTGGAAAATGATATCTTGTTTAAATTTAGTTGCCTGCAATAAAATTTGTTTACTTTTCAAATAACTAACCTTATATGAACTCTATTAAAATCAATACTTTCATCCTTGGATTACGAATATCTAAGAATTCAAAAGTGACTTTGATATCACATCTATATAAAGTTGTTTTTTTTATTATTTTATAAAGCAACTTTATATTAAACAGTAATTAGAAACTGTTGTGAATAGCTTATCTGACGTCACCAATTGATGAATAATTTATACAATGTTTCTTTACATGAAACAGAGTAAGGTTTTTTTTTTTAATTAGTTAAATAAGTAATCAATTACTACAAAATAAATAGTCTGAAAATATAAACCTTGCTCTCATTAATATTTCTAAATAAAACTTTATGAAATAAACAATATTTGTCTAGATATTGAAATCAAAATAAACTTATATTTTGATAAATATGCAAAACACACGGACATTATCTGTCAGTACGAGTGGAAAATCACCAAGAAAGATAAATCAGTCAAGCGTTGTTAGCCGAGAGGTCATCGCAACCGCGTTGCAAGCAAGTAGTTGGTTGCAGACGGGTGTGGGTTCGCGTCCCGGCCGATGCTATGACATAGAAAGAAAAAAAAGATAAATCACCCTCGAGTTCCATAGTCAAAACATAAAGGTTATATTTACAGAAAAAAGAGTTAAGGCATTTTGAGATAAGACAAACTGAGGAAAATGGAAGAAAAATGTCTGTGTATATACTACTAAATGTTATAGTAGATACTTCTTATTTCAGTGCAATAGGCTTTTCTTGGCCTCTTCACATCACATAACCTACACAATCTATCTTAGATTCAAAATGTAACTGATGCTGATGATTGAAAAATGTTTTCTTATTTTTAAGATTTCAAACATTTAATTAATGAGAAGTAATTGAATATTAAAATAATACAGAAAAACGTTTTTTCTTAAATTACAAATGAACTTATATAACAATGGAGGGCAAACTGCAGCTTATGATCCACATGTGATGCCCTTCTTCTTATGTTGCTCCTGAGACAATATTACTTTTCATTGCCATTTTCCCTAAATTTTTATATTAATAATCTATTTGAGCTTTGAATTTTTAACTCTTAAATGGTACCAGTTAAAAAAGTTACTTATTAACAAGGATTTTATTATGATATTTGTTTGATAAAAAGTGCTTCAACCTTTGATGACCTGTATTATTCATGTTAAATTATTTCAACAAGTAACTCCTGTGATCACTGCATAATTACCTAACTCCATTCCCTGACTCCTACATTTATCACTCTTTATGCAATAAACACAAGTTATGTATTTGTAATAGTATCCTAATACAAATTGTGTAGTATAATGTCTTATCTTTCATATAACCATCACTCTCTTTGAAATCAGTAATTTAATGTGCCATCATGAATGTAAACATAAAATGTATGCATCTGACAAGGCTGGAGAAAGTGTCATCAGCACCCTTATACAAAACAGTAATTGGTGCCCCTTCCCCTTAAAATTTTTTTAAATGTTTTATTAAAGATAAAAAATGAAAAAAATTATTATTACATAATTTAAATACAAGTATATTTATATATATATATTGAACTTTAGATGTAATTAGAGATTTGAATGAAGACTTTCAAGCTCCATTCAGCTATCCACTCTATTTTATAATAATCAAAATACATGACCACTTGCATGTAAAATAAATAATCTCCAATATACATATTTTGCGATGAAGCAGCATTCATCAGTTGGTTCACATCTTCATCTCCCACACATATATACAATCAGTGTTCAGTTTATATTAATATAACAAATATTCAAACTTTAATGGACAAGCTTCAATCCTTTCTATCCTCCACCTTTTCAGCCATATATATATAATGGAATGCTCAAATCCCTTCTTGATGCCAATATTGTTGTCATACCAATGCTGACTTTAAGTCACTATAACCCCTCACATATAGGATCTTAATGTGTCTATTTAAACACAGACAAGAGATGAGCAGAATTCAGGTTGAAACTATAATATTTTAAATACATTATATATAATGAAATTTACAAGCAAAGGGATTTAAACACAGACTTCCAAGCTCCTTCAGCTATCCACTCCACCTTATATAACCAATGCAAGAGTTGGAGTGAAGAGTTGCTATTTTAATATAAACTGAGCGCTGATTGTATATGTGCATAGTATATGATGATCTGGACCAACTGATGAGTGCTGGTTTAACATGAAATATATATTATATCATTTACTCGTAAATTAAGTGTGTAAATTAATGTACATAATAATGCATTAGTTAATCAAGCTTTGTAAGATTTATTCCACTTATATTTCAACCTTTTCCTTGTCAAAAATTCTGGTTGGTTGAATGAGATAAAACTCTAAATATTTGATTGATCAATTACAGAATCAGCCATAAATACATATTCATCTTTTAATATTATATTCCTTTTAGTTTCATTTATAAAAAGCAAATTAATAATTTGTCAGAATATGAAAGTGAATGAAAGTTTTTTCAAAAATAAATTTCTATTTATAATTATAAAAATATATAGCAGAGAACTCTAAAAAGAACATTCGTAACCTATTAGAAAATGTTGCATATGTCATTGATTTTCTTTCTCAATTTATGTTCATGCAAAAGTAAATAATTTTTACTAAAATCTTACTTATTTTTTTAAAACAATTTTATTTTCAGCACATTTTATCAAAATAATTTATAATATATATAAAAAAAAATGCTAAAAAAATACTCTAAAACATTCATTTTCATTTTCAAAATCAAAACAAAAAAGTTGGCTTGATAAAAATTGTTGACAAGCACTCTCTTTTGTTTAATATGAGCAACAACCAATCAGAGCCTAGGAAATACCACCTCCCATTGTTAAAACTCTAAATTTAAATATTATTGATTTTTTACCTGTAAAATAATTCTAGAGAGGGCATCATCATATGGTACTTTTTAAGCTTTAAAATGAGCATAAATTCGCTACAATAATGTAAAAATTGCCATTTTTTGAGTGACCGGCTATAGCCAGTGATCTCCATTAAAAGATTAAACTTAGTTATATTTCTTGATTAACTGACCTAATATTTTATTCTGATTTGAATTTCTGGCAGAATCAGTTTTTTATTTGTTTAAAAGAGCAGCAGGGTGTGTAGACCCATTGATTCTCATCACAACTCATCGATTTGACGCAAATAACTAAATGTAATATTATTGTAGATTGATTTTATTTAATGTAAATGGAGATTATTTAAGTCATTTAGATTTTGCAGATGATGTAGTTGTTTTTGCAAATAATGCTTCAGAGACTCAGGAAGTATTGCAAGAGTTATCAAATGAAAATAAGAAAGTATGACTAAAGGTAAATGTTAAAAAGACAAAAGTAATGTTCACTGAATTGATTATGATGAGTTAGAAGAAGTTAATAACTATAAATATCTTGGTCAGATTATTACTACAGATGGAAACATAATGGATGAAATCAATCATAGAATTAAACTTGGGTTGGAGTGCTTTTGGTGAACTTAAAGGAAATATGCCTATGTGTTTGAAAAGAAAGGTTTTTAATAAATGTGTTTTACCATTCTTAATTATGGATCTGAAACTTGAACACTTAACAGAAGAGCAATACAGGGATTTCAGACCACTCAAAGAAGTATGGGGAGATGTATGTTAGGAGTAACAAGAAGAGATTGAAAACACAATATATGGGTAAGAGAACAAATGGGTGTTACTGATATCATTGAAATAATTAAAAGACTGAAGTGGAGTTGGGATAGACTTATTGCTAGAGAGATGATAATAGATTGACATTTGAAATCTTAAACTGAATTCCAAGAGATTGTAAATGACCCAGAAAGAGACCACATGTGAGATGGATGGACAAAATAAAAAAGTATGCAGGAATGATGTGGAGAACAGATGCTAAAGATCAAAGAAGATAGATTAAACTTGGAGAGACCTTCATCCTGCAGTGGACTGGAGAACAGATGCTAAAGATCAGAGAAGATAGATTAATCTTGGAGAGACCTTCATCCTGCAGTGGACTGATAATGGTTGACAATGATGATGATGAATATTATCAGGATTTTACTATTTTGTCACTTAATCTTTTATATTAATTTTCCTCATGCTTGACCATTAAATGAGCATATAGGCATAGGTAGTTTATACATTTCTCAAAATATTTTTTTCAATAATAAAATCTAACAAACTAAAATTAAGAACATTCAATGAAAATATTACATTAAAACAAACAAACTAAAATATTAGATGATAATTTTGAAGTATTATCAAAATGGAATGAACGTGCACACATGCACTCAGATAATAATATTAATCAATTAATTCAGGCAGTTCATATTACAATTCTCTTCTTAAGTTTCCTCTAGAAAGCAATCAATGAGATAGTCTATTGAAGAATTGGAAAAATAAATGTCTTTTTAATGATATGGTAAGCTTATATTCAGTGTTTAGTTTGTGCACATATTTAATCAGGTATGTTTCACCTACCATGTTCCATAGTAATGTTTATCCCAGGTTTAAACCCATACAAGTTCATATATATCTATGTATATTAACATATATTATTGTATATACACATATATTGCATATATTTTAAACTAAATGCATATCTGTGTAGGCATTGTTATATATGTATGAACACTATATATATGCGAGAAAGCTCTAATGCAAAACTGTTTAATAGCATTACAATTAGAATATTAGTTATAAATCTTTAATTTATTAAATTGAAAATGTATAAATTTTTTTATTTAGCTTAAAACTCACATATAGTTTCAATTCTAAAGGTGACTGAATACATATATAACAGAATGTTTATTTAACTTAAATCTGTTTTAAAAGATTGCATGTTTCTTGGAAAATATCATGTCACACACACCTGATTTACGTTGTGTGGGGACCAAGAAAACATTTTAAAATGTCTAAAATAAGTTTTAGGACAAAGCAAAATCATTCAACCTGCCCTATTTTACTATTCATTAAATTTTGCTTTTGTCTTTTCTAAAATCTTAATGCTGAAATTTTTAAAGTAATAAAACTATGTTAAATTTAAAGGTTAAAACTTAAAACTGTAAACAAGTTAATGGATTTTGCAGGGGGGAGGGATTGAAGAGTTAATATAAAAAACCCCAAATTTTAGCACTAAAATGACACTCTCTAAATTAATCAAACACTTGCTTCCAGAAGCTACACCCATTTTGACAATGGAAATGAATAGCTAGAAGCCACCAAGTTTGCCATTTTCCTTCAGAGGACCAGTCTATTAGAATGGAGGAGTTTGAGATCAATAGCCTGCCTAGAAGACATTGGAGAACAGACCACCTAGAAAAATAATAGTTCCACTACATGTCCGATGACTCAACTAGAAGAAGATTGGTAATATTTCTTCCCACAGAGCTCTTTAAAAATAAATCTAAAATTAAATTACTCTTAAAGTTTCTCAACCTAGCCATATTATTGAATGTTCATAAATTGTAACTTCTAAATGTTTTCTCAGTAAATTCAACTAAACTATGCAATATAAATTTAATATAACTTTTAAATTAATAATAAATAACTGTAACAATCTTGCCTACTAAAGGAATAGTTATAAATTAATAATTATCCTAAACACAATAACTATATCCAGTTATTATATCTATACTTTTCTAATTTGTGGTCTTGCCTATCTTATTTTATATTATTTCTTTATTTCATTGATATTTATGATATACTATAATTCAAAATGGAGATTAATGTTAGTAATTTTAAAGAGATAATTAGAAGCTCTCTTGTAATTGATTTATGCTGCTTCTTTAGCAAACATAAATCTCCATTTTGATACTTATTCTCAGATATGTATATTTAGTTAAGCTACTATGTCTTAGCTTATCGTTAAGATTTGCATGTTAATGAAATATATATAGTTAAATAATTGCAAGATTGATATTATAAAAGCATATTATAAATATATGATTAACCTCCAAATATGCTTTACTCCTCCTTAGTTTGTTATATAAACTATCCATCCAGATTTAGCTTTTAAACTAGATCACTTTAATGAAATCCTTCTTAGCATGTTTTAGGTGTACTAATTAGCAAACTGGAATAAGGTAGTTTTGCAGAATGAAACTAAAGTAATTTGCGCATTAGTTTTTAATTGTAATATTAATATTATTTTAGTGTTACGAATGTGTTCTTACAAAGCACATGAATGCAATATGCCTTGCTATGTTCTTTTGTAAATGAGCTTATGGTGAAATACCATCCCATCATTATTAGTTCTCACAGCAACCTTAAGACTGTAACTTGAGGGTTGAGAAACCAATTGTAAAGCTGCTCCAATCTCCCAAGCTGAAGTTCACTTCTGGTAGCAACTCATACGGTCCAACAGAACCAAGTACTGGGTACTGAATCCCATCACTAATTGCACAGTCATCCCACAATTCTTATTTAGTTAATGTAGTGCCTTAGTATCTGAAGCTCCACTACATTCACTAGTTCATCCCTCCATATCCATATTTAGGCATAATTATGAACCACAGAGATTAAATTGTAATAAAATTAATCTATTAAAGTGCATCATAAAAGATGAGACTTCTATATCCAACTCAGCTCATCATTGTAAGACATCTGTGAGTGTAAAATCCCAATGCACTTCTGTTTTTGTATCAATGTATAATTTAATATTTAAAGATATTAAACTTGTAATAATGTTTAGTGTGTTATTTGCATTCCATTCCAAATCTTATTCAAATCTATCTTATTTTAGTTACTTATTAATATATGTATTATCTCAGTAAGCCATATAGTTTATTTAGCTAATTGCTAATTTATTGATTATTCCCTGAGTCTCATATTCCACCCTGTTCTATGGATGGCTTGCTAATTAAATGAGACCAAGTGAAACCTCATACATGCGATCCATAGAGTAGTAAATCATGGAGCATTGGTGAAGAAACTGAGGTGTGATCCAATTTGAGGTCTCAACCCTTGACCTAAATCAGCTTTGGGATAATTTTACAAAACTCTGGATTTTGTTGTGTGAATGTGCAAATATGACCATTACATTATATGACTAATATCTTACTGCTAAGTTCCTCACATTTATGTAAATCATTGATAATAATATTGTTTGTGTATGGTCTTTTTATGAAGGACTCCTTGTAGTTAACTTTGGTTCTATTCTTGCGACATTTTCATGTTTCTGGTCTGTAGTAAGGTAAGGTTAGACTCAAAGCTTTTAGGTGACCTTTTAGTGAAAGAAAGTGTCAGTAACTGCTCTGGTTTTTGCTAATGCATGATAAATTGGTACAGAATATGAATAATTCTGGATGGAGGTATTTTATTGTGGTTGTGAGGACAAGAAAACTGCAATTAGCCACTCCTGTTCTCTCACTCTATCCAGGGCTGATGAAAACCATCCACCAAAGACCCAGTTCTGAAGTTGTCCCCTTCTTTTATAGCATGACTAGTTTTAAGATTTCTGCACATAATTTTCATCTTTTGTTTTATTATCAGAATACAAGTTGATAATCTTGTACATTCCTTTTTCTTTCTAGCTATGAAGTTCTTTTTCTACAAATTCCTTCGGTGCCATATTTAATTATCATTAGAAGAATACTACCCTGATGTTAATCACGCATTTGGAATTTCTTTCTTTTGTTTATTTAGATTAACAATCTGCAAGTATTTCTATTCCTTCCAACTTTGACTTTATTTCAATTAAATAGACAATACCAACACACAAATAACTTTCATTGTACATACGTAAAAATAAATTATATTAACAAACAAAACTAAATAGTGTTTATTGAACTATTTCTAATCTTTATTTTTTTTAGCTTTTAAATATTACCAAATGACAACACTCTTGTACCCTATGTATGGTACAGTATATTGAAGATCATGCATCATTTTCACATATATGTGATCAAATGTATCACTTATATAGGATGGAGTGGATAGCTAAATGGAACTTGAAAGTCTGTGTTTAAATTTCCTCTAATTGTTGCATGATTATAAATTGACTTTATGTGCTTATACAGAACTGAGTTTATATACAAAATCATTAACATTTAGAGTATTGCATATGTCATTTTCTATAGCTATCATTAACAAATTTACCAAACAATCTTGTATCATTGTTGAACATAAATAATTTTTTAGGATTTTTAACTTCAAAAATGATCTCTTTCCACTAGATACACTTGTAGAAACAGCTAATAATATTCTTAATGATATGCTAAAATTTGGAGATGAAATGGTCAAATTATTTTTAGGAATATCACTTAGAACATTCAGTGGATTTTTGAAATGAGATAATTCAATTGAAAATAAGTTTAAACACACATAATTCTTCACACAATTCCTCTCCATTTGTCTTTATTATTATCACTGTCATTTAAACAAATTTGTAGATTGAAACATTTTTTAAAAATGTTTTTTAAATTAGCTTCATCGAGTTTATTTATATTTGACAAAAGTAATTAATTATATAAATATTCATCATATAGTCTTTAATATACCTACATTAACATTAATTAACAATCTCTCTCCAAAACAAATTACACACACATAAGTCATCAATGTTGAAATAATAATATATATAATTTAAATTATATTACCTATAGAACCTCCTCTTTTTATTCCAGCTTTCCTTTTGTAAAAACTTTAAAACAACTATATTATGTAGTCTATACATAATAAATAGTAAGTAAAAACATACCCTTTATAATCAAGTTCACTTAGGAAAGTTTTTAAGAGTTCCAATTATTTTTATTCCAGTAAAATCTTTTAGAATTTTTTTTTAAAAAAAGATTGAAAACCTTAGTTGCTTTAATTACAAAATCACAGAGAAGTGAGAAGACTAATTCCTGGTAGAACAATAAATGAAGATGAAAATTAATCTTTTTGAATCAATCCATTAATATGGTAAACTTTAAGAAATCACAAGATGTTTTTTTTTCATTTTTAAAAATATGAAGGGGATAATTAGAACTTTTAAAAAAAAAAAAATTCATTAGTTTTAACCATTTCTTATTTAATTGTTTCAGAGTAATTCAATTAATTTTAAAACTGTATTTCAGATTTTAAATAGCTTTACCTAAATACTTTAAAATGGTATTTTTTTTATATTTAAATATGTCAGAGAAACATAAACATTCATACATGCATCAATGCATTTAATTACATTTAAAGTTTGTCACTATTTAGCTTTATCATTAAGTGTACACTAATATAAATATTGTTTTAACTGATTCTATTTTAATTTATCCATATTTATATAATATTATGCATTTTATTAGTGTATTGCCCTTTTTTTGTGTGTGTGTTTTTAAAACTAAACCAAAATTGCTACAAGAATTTTAAATGCTATAAAAATATGGGAAGATATCTTGAATTTTTTTTTAAATTTTGTTTGATACGATAAATTTAAGATATTGTTTTTATAATAAGTCAATAAAAAATTTTAAGCTTATGTTTATTATTATTATTTTACAAATACCAAATAACCATCAGAATACATATATAAATGACATGGATATTAATAGTAAAATATACTATTCCATTTTTGCATCACATAGTAATGTGATTTGAGATATGGATCATGTAAACCCAGCGTAAGAAGACATAAGTGAGAATATCTTAAGAGATAAGTGAAAACAAATCACAGAAAATTATAATTGACAAATCATATTTCAAGAAGTGATTATTTATTTTAATATGTTTATATTTCCTTATTTTGTAGAAATAATGAATCATATCACAATATTCACAACAAAACAAATTATTCTAATTCTGACCCATTTCTGCACCCCTCTTGTATCAATGCCCTCATGTCTTGCTTTCTTACTTCTGCTGGCTTCTGTATCTGAATTTCCTTCAGAATCAGAATTGTAAAAAATAAGATGAAATGCTTGGAATTTAATCACTCATCAACAGAGCCTATTTTCTCTCTATAAGTGAAGGGATTTAGCTACTGAAATTAGTTTTATTATAGCTTGGGATAATTATAGAGAATATGCGAACACATGCTTTCAAGTTCCCTTCAACTATCTGCTCTATCTTATATTACTGATACACATGACCATGCACATGTGAAAAAGATAAATGATCTCCAATATATGCATTTTGCGCTGAATCAGCACTCATCAGTTGGTTCAGATCATCATTTCCACACACCTATATATATATAATTAGTGCTCAGTTTATATTAAGATAACAAATCTTCAAACTTTAATGACAGGCTTCAAACTACTCCACCCTCCATCTCTTTAACCATCCACACCATTGAAAATCTGATGATGGAAATCTGAAATCCCTTGTTGATGCCAATATTATTGTTGTGCCCATGTTGACTTTAAGGTATTCTGGCCTCTCATGTATAGAGCTTTATCCATTTAAAGACACAGAAGAGAAATGAGCAGGATACAGGCTGAATATTGGTATCAACAAGAGATTTGAGTTTTCCCATTATCAGATTTTCAATGGTGTGGATGGCTAAAGGTTTGAGTAGATTGAAGCCTGTCATTAAAGTTTGAAGCCTTGCTATCTTAATATAAACTGAGCACTGATTATATATGAGTGTGGGAGATGATGATCTGGACCAACTGATGAGTGCTGGTTCTGCGTGAAATACATATATTGGAGATCATTTTCACATGTGCATGGTCATTTGTATCATTTGTATAAGATAGAGCAGATAGCTGTAGATAGCTTGAAAGTCTGTGTTTTTCTTATGGTTACATATAAACTCCAAGTATATAAATTATACTTGTATTCAATCAAATATTAGAGCTTGGAATATTGCTTGAAATAAATTACCTTAGAGTCATGGAGCTTTATAAAAATAAATATTAGTGATACGATTGCAATTCTCAATTCAGAGACCTTAAAATTTATACAAGCAATAGAACAAACTCCTATTACATGCTAGTCTTGCTCAAATAAGTTCTACCATTGTGTGTCCTGTGTGGTCTGAAAAGTTGCACTGTTTTTTTAATTATCATTTATAGAATATTCAACATATTCTCCAGCTAGTTATATTTGTTGACCATGTTACAAATGATGGGAAGGTAAAAGATGAACTCTAAGACTTTATATGTTTAAAGGAAACCATAAAAGATGTTGGCTTCAAAAACCTAATTCAGAAATCTTCGTCAAATGCTTAACTATCATTGCAACAAATGGAACACCATCTTTGGTAAGGCAAAATATTGTGATAATTGGGTAATTGATGCATGACATCAATTACCCTGAATTTCTCTTTATTGTTTATACTATTTACATTGAGCATTTAATAAGAAAACACTTCAAGTTCAATAATGTGAACTGCGTTTTAGAAATTTTGAATTTTATTTGACGAAGTACAAAAATATTATGATGAATTTAGAAATTTTTTTGAAGATCTGGAGATTGAAGTAAAGCCATGTGACCTTTCATTCTACTATATTATAAGATGGCTACCAACTACTAATCTTTTGATTAAGTTTGTTGCTAGTTTTAAATCAGTCATTGATTTCATGAAAGAAAAAGAAGAAATATAACTAGATCATAAATGGATAAAGAATCTGATATTTTTTTACAGATGTAATGCAATACTCCAGGAATGAACAATATTATTACAGAATTCTCCCAAACAATTTTCAAAATAAAATTTAAAAAAAAAAAAATCAAAAAGAGATCTGCTTTCAAAGAAATTTGAACACTTTTGGAACTTTAAATTAAGAATATGTTTTTTTCCTGATAGTAATATTAAAAACTATAACTTAAGCAATATGAAAGAAACTTAGAAATAATTTCGAGAACAGATTTAAGGAAGTAAAAAAAATAAAGCCATGGTTTAAACTTCTTGTAAATCCTTTTATGGTTGATGTTATCACTGATATACATCCTGCTGTTGTACTTTTTACTGCCAATCCTGTTTCAATAGAAAAAGAACTTATTAAGCTACGTAAGATGTGAATTTGAAGAGAGTATATGGAGTCATTGTAACTGAATTTTAGAAGCAAATCCTAAAAATGAAATTTCCTATTCCTCAAAAAACTATCTTCCAACAATTGTTTTTTGGGGCACTTACTACTATGAATTTTTCTTTTCTGTAATGAAAATTTATCAAATCAAAACATCATGCTAATGTCGTTGGAATTCTTAGAGCTGCCGTGACATTGTACCAACCAGATTTTAAATTATTAATTGCATAAGATATGTATACTTAAATATTCTTGGAGTTTAGATGCAGTATAAGGGATTTGAACACAGACTTTCAAGATCTCTTCAGCTATCCACTCTATCTCATACAAGTGATGCACATAGCCACAAACATGTGAAAAAAATAAATGATCTTATGTATTTTGTGCTGAACCAATACTCATCAGTTGGTCCAGATCATCATCTCCAACACATGTATATAATCAGTGCTCAGTTTATATTAAGATAGCAAATCTTCAAATTTTAGTGAACAGGCTTCATTCTACTCTGGCCTCCAACTCTTCAGCCATCATTACCAAAGAAAATCTGACGATGAATGCCCAAATCCCTTGTTGATGCCAATATTATTATATATGTGTGTGGGCAAAATGATCATCTGGACCAACTGATGAGTGCTAATTTAACATGAAATGCATATATTGGAGATCATTTATCTTTTTCACATGTGTGTGGTCATGTGTAACGGTTACATAAAATAGAGTGGATAGCTAAAGGGAGTTTGAAAGTCTGTGTTTATATTATATATAAATACAATTTTTAACATAATATTTCCGAGGCCTTTGAACATTAAATCATGTATGAAAAGATTCATAGGCGGTTCTTATTACCAAAGAACTTGCATATTTCAGTTATAAAAGAAATGAAATATTATAGAATATTTTTATGTGATCTTAATGAGTTTAAAGATCACTAAATCTTAAGGATACAGTATTATCCTTGAAGAAGAAAATTGTAGACATATTATAATTTATTAAATTATAATTGGCTCTGTTAGTGTAGTAGCTTTATTCTTAGAAATTGTTGATACATTCCCTAGACAATGATGATTTGGGTAAGAATTTATTTTATATGTAGAATATTTATACATTAGTTTATATACAACATAACATACAGTTTTGCTTCATTATATGAGTGTTTAACAAATCAGCTGTCATTTTAAATCTCAACTAAAAGCTTTTTAGGCATTAGTTATATAAGAGTGTTAGTCAAATAATAAAAGAATTTCTGGCCTAATTAAGAAAAAAGTTACCAAGCTCTTTTTACTTTTAAATATATGATTCAAAATTTTTGAAAAATTGAAATAGCTAGAAGGTGTTGTATTAAGTGTAGATATTGTTGAATTTTTGAAAGGATATAATTATATGTTTAATAAATGCATTTTTGTATTTTTATTAATTTGGTGCATATATTCATCATGGATTATGCCACTATATTTTAAGCATTATATAGAACATAATAGATGAGCAAAATTTAAGCAGAAACCCCAAATGTGCCCATTTTTGCAATGACTAACAAATTTACCCAACTTATATTAAATTCATTGAGCACGACCTTTTTTTGTAACAATTATATTTATAGATATTAATACAATAATAGTTTATTAGTCAATATCAGGAAAAAATGCAGCATTATTTATAGAAATCCATGAGATGTTCTTTGACTAATCAGATAACAAAAGAAGGTAATAGTATGCATACTGAACCCCACCATTTGATGGCACTGCTTTTCACCCAATGCACGTCAATATACTGATGCACGGGCCATCGGTTTCTTTACAGAATACTACAGTAAAAAAAAAATTTTTTTTTCACTTTCTACACATAAAACTCATATGTTTTTTTTTTCCATTTTTACTAAACAAACACTTTGTTTTTATATGGTGTGTGTGGGTGGGGGTTGGTTTGCTTTTAAACTATCGACTTTTTTTTTGATTTTGAGCTCTTTTTTTTTTATTTTGAATTATCGGTTTCTTTACATAATACTAGGGTAAAAATTTTTTTTACCCCTTTCTATACATAAAACTCATACGGTTTTTTCCCCCCTTTTTAATAAACAAACACTTTTTTTTTAGATGGTAAAGGGGGGTTGGTTTGCTTTTAAATTATTGTCTTTTTATTTTATTTTGAGCTTCTTTTTTAAAGCCTTAAACAATTCAGTTTTAATAAACCAACAGTTGGTTTTTAGAGAGTGAAGAAGGGTTGGTTTGAATTTTAATTCTTATCTTTTAGGATCTTTTGCCGATGTACTAGAAACTTTGCATACTAATTTTAAATGTGTTCGAATATAGAATACGTATAAAGAGATAGATTAACAAAATATACGAATTGTTGGAGGAGGGTTGGTTTGCTTTTAAATTATTGACTTTTTATTGATTTTGAGCTTTTTTTTTGGAAAGCCTTATTAATCAATTCATTTTTATTAAACCAACAGGTGGTTTTTAGAAGGTGGAGGGGGGTTGGTTTGATTTTTAATTATCGTCTTTTATTTTCTTATTATGAGGTTTTTTTAAAAAAATATTTATGCTATGAAAACCTTTATATGATAGCAAAAAGTTCTTCCTTTATTTTTTGCCTTTTTCAAAAAGCCTTAAACAGTTCGTTTTTAAAAAAACATTTTTTTAGGGAGGCAGAGAGTTACGGTTTGTTTGACTCCAATAGGAGATGAGCCTCAAAGCTGTAAGTAATGGGATTTTGGAACCGTCCAATCAACTTCCCTTATACAGATCCCAGGTACACCTGCAGGAGTGGCAATGGAATTTTCCAGATCCTGTAGTTGACTAAAACCATGCTCCTCCTGCAAACGCATAGCTTCGCATCTGGCAGAATGTTATTTTTCTGGAAAAACACAACAGCGTCAACTTCTGTGGTTGGAAATTCACTCCCCTTCAACCAATTTTGAACACTTGTTGCCAACATTTTACTGTTCTCGCATGGATTCAAACGTAAATGTGAATTTGCACGTGAACATGAACTCTGCTGAAAACCCTAACCTTTTCAGGTTGTGTGTAGTTCAAAATCATAGGGAAGCATGCATGACAGCCTGAAAATTCTTAATATGTAACACTAAATCTACTATGCATTCTCAAATTTTTTCCACAATGAATTTTTTGATAGCTTCGCATCCTTCAAATATGGCTGCCATCAAATCAGACCATAGTGAGAGTTGAATTGCGCTCTCTTGAGGAATACTGTTGCAAGTCAATGTGTGTAGTATTTCATTACATAATCATAGAATACATCGCTCTCAAGGTGGTCTGTTACAACTCTAAACAACCCTGTTGTAGTGTTAGCATAAGTTAGGCTGCTAAAATGGTATATTGATGTGCATTGTGTGAAAAATGCCATCAAGCAGTCGGTTTCAGTACACATACTATTACCCAAAAAAAGTCATTATGAAAGATGCTGACATATTAACAATAGAATATATAGATGATATTAAAGTTTACAATATAAATGCGATAATTCTTACATCAGCTTGTTATCTAGACAAAATACTCCAATTACAATTACTTTGATGAAAGTAAAATATTAAAAAAAAAACTTCTTCTAAAGAGCTTTTTATTGAGTAATAGTTATATGACAATTGTATAAAATTTATATTCATGTTACCATTTAGTTTTCATAATGATCTATTAATCTATTTACAACAATTTAATATATTTTATAAAATACACTTTATATAAGCTAATTGAAGAATCATCTAAATTCTTTAGAAACATTGAGGTAAATTTAATAATTTTGTTTTTTAGGTGTTTACAATTAATTTAAGTATAAAAAGCAGTTACTTTAATACATTATAACATTATTGACTAATTGTTATGAATGATAGTTTTTATAAAAATGTTACAAACTAAAATGAAAAACTTTTTTATGAAATAATGGGTATTACATGCCAAAAACTGATAAAACTTGCATGAAATCAAAATTGACTAGTTTGCTAGTATACAGAATAAATATAAAATATCTTATTAAAAAACTATATGTTTCACCCAAATATCTTATTAACTGAAAACAAAAGGGATTGCCATTACAATAGCATATTTGATGTTTTGTTGGTATTATCTGGAAGAACTTCTTTGCATACTTTCTTTGCACAACCTACTTGACACTCGTTTTTTCAGACAAAACTTCCAATTAGCATTTAAAAAAGTCCTGGATATAAAATAATTTCTAAGACCAATGCTTATAAAACAAAGTACATTTAGCATTGTTGAAGAGGTGGGGCATAATATGTTATTACGTTTAAAGTCAATCTGACAATATTTTTTTTTAAAAATTGATAAAACTGAAGTGAACGTTGATATCATTTAATTAACTCAAAAATATGAAGTACAAATAGTAATAATTTTATACATTTTGAAAAATTACCAGTTTATACCTACATATATTTTAAATCTAAGCTTTTTTGAATTTAATAATAAAATATCTTACCGATTTTATTTACTTAGAAGTTTTTTGCACTAATACTGTTTGGCATTTTTGTATATGTTGAATCTTAAAGCTATTTTTAAGCATTTTTGAAAGTTAATTTTCTGTTTTGAATTACAGACTGAAATATATGATAATTCACCCATTTTACAATTTAAATGCTAATACACAAAAATATATATACTAGAGGGACAAAAGAGTTTTAAATTATTAACTTAATGTTACTTCAAAATGAATGACATTACCTCCCATCAAAATCTCAAAGCAAAGAATGAATAACTCCAGTATAAATTTACACACTACCAGTATATATATTTTAAAGCTAGGCCTTTTAATGAAATTTCTTACCAGTATTATTTACTTAAAAGTTCTGTACACATTGTTTGCTATCTTATATACATATATATATATCAACTCTTGAAATTGTTTCTAAGAACTTATTCATGTTAACATCTTTTTTTAAATCAGAAAGTTTACTATTGGATTAAAAACATGGTTCAGTTTTCTAAAGCAATAATCTCTAGATCCATATATGATTTATCTATCAATATATTTTGAAGATTAATTTCACTAAATCAGTAATATTCATTGGTCCTGATTATGATAACCAATCCCAGGATGCCAAAACAAATCAACTCTGAGCATGGTTAACATATTCTTTAGTACAGCAGGCAACAGCTAAAAGATAAGGTTTCAACTTATGTCTTTAAAGGTCATCTGTTATTTTCTAAACACTGTATATCTAAAAAAAACAATGGAGAGATGCACACCTAATGGCCCTCAGAAGACATCTTTGGAAAGTTATGAATAAACATGAATCATAATCATTGTAGTTGTAAATATAGTGAAATGCATTCTTCCACTCAGATAACCTGTTCCTTCTGTAAACTGACTAGTGAGTTTTTTCAAGTTGTTGATATCTTCATATCAGATTATTTTATTATCTGCAGCAACTATTTTCTATGAATATTATCTCTGGGTTATCTTTTGAGATTTTTATTTCACCATCCATATGTTGACCGAAAAACATGACTTCTAAAGCACAGAAACTATTTATGCAGGATGTTTTTGTTTTTCAAAACCATCTCTGTCATTTTACTTTGTTTTTTAAATTCTTAATTAACATGTTCATTCAAAAATAATAGGTTGTTTTCCAAATTATAGTTTAATAGTTTTTACATTTAATTTGGGCTATACATTATTACTTTACACCTTCAAACATATATATTTGAAATATTATTTAACTACCAAACTTAACTCCATAAAATAAGAACTGTATGGGTTTAAAGGCTGTCTCCCTATTTCAATGCAATGAAAGGTGGGATTTTAGATTACAAATTTATATGGTTTACAATGTTTCTACAAATCTTAGAAAACAATGTTTATTCAATTTTCAGCCATGAGCAATTTTGTAAATCGTTTACATCCTTTACTCTTGATTTTTCTTATAAAGTCAAAATGCTCCAAATAATAAATTAACAAGAATAATGGAAATATTTTCATTGCTATATATTCATTCCTAACACAAATGTATAAGAGACATATATTTTTATATGCTTTAAATTGATATTTATTTATTTGTTTTATTCACATTTTATTTAGATCTTTCATGACCATGATGCTGTAAAAAAAAACTTTTAGTTTTAAGTTAATTTCCTGATTTAATTCCTGTTTACTTTTGTATTATTCTAGTTTCAATTCCTATATCAGCATGGTGATTTATTTTATGATTGTCCTAATATATATATATTATCTGGAAAAGTGTGAAAACTGGCATTGTTTTAGATGTTGCATAATATGAATAGATTTTGACCAACAACCAATTAATTTCAAACATAGCCATAGATCTTCAAATAATTGAATCAAATCCTTGACCAAATCAATAAAAGCAATATATAAAGCATCCCCCCCCCCCCAAAAAAAAATATTTTTTTTTCACATTTGCTTGACAATAAAATCATGAGTATGGTGTTCTTAATTCTCTAAAACCACAATAAATCTCAGATAACCATTGGTAGATAATAATATTCCATAATAGCTAGTGCAATTTTGTTTATTCTTTTTATTTTTAAAAACTGTATTAAACAGAAGCATCTTTAAGATCAAGACAAAGGCAGCCCAATTTCATAAATTCACATATTCCTTAAAAATTATGATAGTTTTGACTCTAATATGTCATCACCATATTTTTAAACTTCAAGTATTTTATCAGGATCTGCAGTATTTCCATTTTAAAGATTGCAAAGAGCTGTTTTGACATCAGTAAGTTTGATATCTTTGTCCAAATCCTGTTGAGCAAATAAATGAATATAGTATTAAAAGATTGTCATGTCAATTCTAATATCATTATTCAAAAAATGATCAAAATATCCCTTTTATCTGTTTAAAATATCATTGTCATTATATAAAATGCCAATTATCAATTTAATAGTTTGTCAAATCCATAGATTGTTTTAAGTGCATCAAAAAAAGTCTATAGTGACCATGAATTGTGAAAGCGTATATCTTCTTTGCAGTTTTAATCCAGTAATCATTTTTAAGAATTTTTGTCTGTTATTGAACTGTTTCACATCTTTACATTTGTTATGAAGCTCCACATTTAATCTATTTTTCTACCAAGCCAAAAATGGTACATTTTCATTTAATCAAATTACTAATAATAATATCGTTATCAGAAAATTGGTCGATTCTTTCTTTTAGTGAATATCCATAACACATTCCTTAAGGGAAGATTCTACACCTCAGTAATGTGACAATCCCAAAGATCCAAATTAGATCCAAATTGGCAATTTAATGTTCAATAACCACTGAAATTTAATACATATAGCAAATACTTTTAAAGAAAGAATTATCTTCTTATGAATATGATTGGAATAAGAGGTATTTTTAAAGCAACCATCATTTTAATCTTGGAGTTCTTAATCTACAATCTCTCTAATAATCTGCACTTCTAAATGCTTGCATAATAAAACTTCTCTTGTATTGTGATTTCTAATTATAATGCAATCTATTAAATGTCATTGCTTTGAGCATGGATGCATTCACATTTCTTTATAGCAATTGTTTTGCCCAAACAAAGTGTTCGTAATAGTCAATTTATATATTGTGCAAAAATTCAATAACAGCAGAACATTTGAATTTATAGTATCAATACCTTTGTTTACAACAGCTTTTGTCAAAAGTCTGCTATTTCAATCAACATGTGCATTAAAGTTTTCAAGGAGAAAATAATTGAGCTATTAATGGTAATGTTATAATAATGCTATCCATCAAGGAAAGGAAACCTTTCCCCCTCATAGTTTTATTATTTTAACATTGGAGCATACACACTAATACAATGAATACTATTGTCATTATCTAAGCCAAATTTTAATTAGTTTTTCATTGATACAAGGATATAGAAAATCCAATGACATGCATTTTTTTTCAATAATTGATCCGCTCTTCCTTAAGAAAAACCTGTAATCGCCTTTCTATTAACTTACTTCCTCTAGAACAGGGGTGGCCAAGATGTTGACCACAAAGCTGACATGAACATTGACAAATTATAGTGATAAATTCAGAGCTGATTTGAATATAAAAAATAAAAAAAGGAAAACTTCAAAATTATTCTCATTTAAAAATAGTTACATTTAAAATAACACCTGTTGTTACTGTCGATCTCAAAAATAAACCCAAGTTGGAAAAAGTTGAAAAGAATTGAAATTATTTTTGTGTAATGCTAAAGCTAAAATTCTTAGAAACATTTAATTGCCATTTTCCTGAGGAGAAATGAAAATAACTTGTTCTGGAGAAACAAGGATTTTAATGAACTGATTTTAAAACAAAGAAGTTGTGAACTTTTTAAAAGACTTCATCTAGCTAACAAATAATCCACTAGGAGATTTAAAAAGAAAACAGGACTTTGAACCAGTATTTTTTTTCCATTCCAGTTTTCGTTCCAGAAAAAATAACATTTTTTGTCTGGTTTCCAGTTCGAAGCTCTAAAAAAAATGTAGTCACCCTCAAGTATATTTTCATCAAAAAAAGTCACCCCCAATGTCTTCTCTAGAAGATGAGATCCACTAAGAACAGCTATATCAATCTTAAATATGGACAGTTGATTCACTACCTGTGCTGTCTTCCATTTCAGTCTGGAAAACTTTTTATCAAGTAAAATCCACACATTCTGTGAACCTAAGTTTAGTAAAAAAAAGAGATTTATATAACTTTAGAAAAAAACACTGCCTCCTGCTTTGCCACTATTACTGCAGTTTTAATAAATGATCTATTTTTAAAAAATAGACTACTAATATTTTCATAATTATTAGTGTTTCCAGTTTTACCAATACTATTGATAATACTAATATTCCTTCTATTGCATTAATTAATAATCTGTCAAACATGATAACCTAGTCAGATTGTGTGAGGCAGGCCATTTTTAATCCCTATTTTTTAGATCTATTTCTGTGATAGGTAGTGGGATCCTTCAATAGGGATGTCTAAACATATCTTTTCCAACTAAAATTGATGTTCAAATTTACTTCAACACTGACTCATTAGTGATTGTAGTATTTCAAAAAAAGTTCACAACTAAGAAATTTCAGCATGCAAGTTAGGACTTCATTGTTGCTTTCTTAACTTTCAAGGATTTGGGTTTCAAAATGAAAATTGTAGAAAGACTGTATGTATGTTAAAAGATGACTGCACAAACATATATTTCTCTTGTCACAATTAGTATAGTGAGATAACCAGTAGCATAAGGTGATCGTGGCTATAGGATCCTATGCTAATTTAATGAACTAAAGAAAGAAAAGAAAAAGACTTTCTGCTTTACATCCACACAAATCACATAACAAAATTAAATCTCTACATTTCTTAGTGTGTTATTTTGCCTCAAAATATCCTGTTTCAGCCTTAAATAATTTTTTCATTTCTGTTAACATAAATTTCTTCAATTTTAATATTGATTTTATTCTAACCTTTTACCCAATTCTTTTTTTTTTTTATTCCAATCTTGAGACATTGTTTAATATTTTATTGTAAAGTCCTATTTTTTTTATAGGTATATTAAAATATAGTTGTTAGCAATTAACATATTTTAATACTGATCTTAATCAATTCATATGATATTCCTTCCCATTATTTCAATAAAAAAAATATAATAGAAATTTTGTTCCCTACCATAAATAGAATTTTTTAATTTTTTTTTCTCCACTTCACGAAATAGTATATCACCTATATCTTCATTCTAGAACCAACTAAGTAAGTATTTGGTAAAATCAATAGACAATAGATGCTTAATATGTTAACTGGTCAAGAAATTAGGTTTAATGAACATCTACTATCCAGTGAGTGTTTTAGTTTTATATTGAAGTGAGGAACAATATTTCTATATTAATAATAATACTTATTAATTATTTGTTGGATTATTTTTGTCACCTAATATTATGAACTGAATGTCTTTAGAAAATTTTTTAAACTTTATATAAACTTTCAAATACATTTGACTGTTAGAAATGACACACAGGTTAGTATTTAACATAGTTTCAAATGATATTAATCTCCCCTCTTCTTCAGGTGTTGTTGGCATGACCAGTGACAGTTCTAGCATGGGAATCAAACCTGGATTCTTTTGATTCTTAAATATTGAATTTAAGGCAGAATAGCTCATTTGGTTAGAGTGCTACTTTAAACATAAATCTAAAAGGTCATGTTCAATTCCTATACTAATACTGGTCAGGCTAGCTACACTTAAAGAAGACAGAAGAATAATATCACTCAAAATGTTGTGATAAATACTACCTGTGTGATATTACTAACAGTTAAATGTATTTGAGAACTTTAAATAAAGTTTAATTTTTCCCCAGAGATATTCAGTTCTTAATATTAGATGATGGAAATAGTCCAACATATAATTAATATGAAAATGTCATCATCACAAATCTTCAGACAAATAATATTTATATGTCTGTCTCCCGATTAAAAGTACAAAGATGAATTTATTTTTATAAAGGAGATGTCATATTATAAAGAAGTAACAATCACTCTGGATGTCCCTAGATTTATATATATAAACCAGTCTTTGCTCACCATGCTCAAATCAGGGCTTGAATCTATTATGTGTCTGAGTTATATATTATTAATTTAATTAAATAAGCTTATTCATGCTATAGCAGGAAAGTGATACAGTCCCATTTTTAACAACTTGCAATAAAATATAAAGCAATTTTGAATTTACATTTAATAAATATTCTGTTATTTATATAATGCATCCTAGGCATGTAGTATTAAAAAAGAAGGAACAATCCCTCCACCCTTGCTATTTAAGAATCTCATTGCACTCACCTGTGAGCATTGATTTGAAAAACATAAGTGTATCTTATGCCTACAGTTCACTTTAAGAATCTCCCTGCACTTGCTTATGAGCAATTGACTATAAAAGCATAAGTGTACATAGCCGAAGGGATTGTTCTATCATTATAATATTACATATGTAGAATTTGTTATATAAATAACAGAATATCTATTAAAAGTAAATTCAAAATTGCTATATATTTCATTGCAGATGGGTAAAAATAATATCTCTCTCCTGCTATAGTTCAAATAGGTTTATCCAATCAAATTAGTAATACATAACCCAGGCACATAATAAGCTTCAAGCCCTGATTTCAGTGCAATGTGCAAAGACTCATTTATATATAAATCTAACTCTAGCGATAAGTGTACCCTTATACTATTAAAGTTGATGTTCAAGGGTGAATGCAGGGAGATTCTTAAAGCACATGGCCAGATGATTGGTCCTTCTTTATAATATTACATACGTAGGATGTGCTATATTAATGATGGAATATTTATTAAAAGTGATGTCAGTAAATAGATTGAGGAAACATTAACAACTATACTACCTCATTTAATGCATTTATAATAATAATAATCATATGGCTTTATTGTTTGGCAGTTCATAAGAAGTTGGAGCACATGTAGTGCCAGAACTGGATTCAATATGAGGACCTTATATTCCAGAAAGTGACAGACTGCAACTGCATTTAACCAGGTGGGACATTTAATGCATATATTAGATATTATAATCACTTTATAAGTCTGAGAAATTGTATTCTGTTGTATGGCAGTTTAACAACTGAACTCTATGGAATATACTTTTTTTTATATTAATAAGCCTCGTATTCTACTCTCCACTAAACTTTATTGACAAAACTAAGATTTATCTAAAATCAAATGCAATTAAGATATTTATTAGTTAAATAAAGTTACAGAATACATATGAGAAAAGACTTCCATCCTCAACATTAAAGTAAAATTTGATATTGTTTAGATCAGGCAATGTTTTCAAAATTCCAATAAAGTATGGAAAATACAGATAATCACAAGCATCAATTTACATGTGCATTAGTTATCCTATATCTGTTTTGATTTAAGAATATTTATATACAAATATGAAAGTTTTTATGGGTAGTGTCAGAGGATTTAATCAGGCATACCCACAGCATGGAAATGTGAATCTAGGTTAAAAAAAATTTCAGATAAACAGCCACTAATAGGCAGTAAATGAGTATCTAATATTTATTAGGCAGAGATTAAAGCTTTCAGATTAATCTGTGATGGTATCATACATATTGATTGTAAAAGACAATACAACTGTAATAGGAAGCTGCCTTCAGCACTGATAGAATAGATGTACACTACTGCAGGTATTGAACCTGTAATTTATCTTACATGAGTACAGAGATTTCAATAAATACAACAATGTAAACAAAATAAAATATTTTGATTAAAATTAGTAAAAAAAATCTCACTTTGTATATTTTCAAGTAGTTTCTGTTATGGATTTCAAATATAAATTGAGTTGAAATGTAATTACTTCTATAACAATGTCAATTTAAAATACATCTAATAAATATGCTCCTTCCAAGTTTAATCCAATTTCTCCAACACATAACTTCTATCCACATCACAGTAAACACTTTCCTTAGTTCATCCATCCATCATCTCTTGGGTTGCAGTTTAAGACTTCAAATGTCAATCTATTATCATTTCTTTTTAGTAATATGTCTAATCCAGCCTTATTTAAAATATTTTCGCCAATTTAAGATAGATTGTTGTAAAAAAAAAAAAAAAGTTCAGTTTTGGTATTCTTTAAATCTTGAGTTAAATTTTTTTAAAAAATTAAAATTTCATTACTTAATTCTTTTAGACTGAAATTAATCATAGACCGGGATTTTATTTTTCTCAACGTATTAATAATAATGTATCTGGAAAATATAGGCATTTATAGTAATTTAAATTTGACATTTATAGGTTGAATAATTCGAAGTGAACTTAATTTTCCACTTAATTTCTTATTATTACATTGCAATTCTAGATTTAGAATGCTAAGTTTTAAGTTAAAATTGAATGTATATAAAAATCTACTCCATGGAACAAACAAATCCGGATACGTTCAGTGAAGTGGATTTATATTCTCAACATAACATATTTCATCAGTAGTAATATCATTTACGTGCTCATTAAAATCATTAGTAATAATATATATAAATCACGATTGTTTTGTCAATTAATTACCTGCTTCAAAAGTAAATTGTTTAATATCGTTAATTAACGAAAAAACACACTGTCCAAAATTTAACTTTTACGAAGTAAACATTATTGCACAGCTAAAGTTCTACGTCATCATCTTCAGTTTGTAATTTAAATACTCATCCTTGAAATGAGTTTGCGTAGATTTGATAGATTTAAACGTAATATCTACAACGACTTCCTGCATGACATTTAATGTTTAAAAAAATAGAACATTTGTCAACATTTTTTTCCTTTTTATGCACAAAAAAGCGAAATAATATCAAGTTAATTGTTAATACTTGAAAAGCAAACGGTTATAATAGTAATTAGTTTGTATTAATGAACTTTTCTATATCAACTTTCGTTAAATGCAACGTATCGCTTATTTTATTTCCCCCTAAAGTGAACATTTTTTCACTTTTTAAAAAAAATCTACATAAATAGTATCAAATGAGTAAATACCATTAATTGTGTTGTAGAAAATATCATTGGACTTACGGATTGTACCCCCCCCCCCGGCAACCGTGGCACATATGATTGGCATTCAAAGGAAAGTATTATTTGCCCTCAGTTTTAGGAGGTTGTAAAGTTGTCAGCCAAAACAGCAATTGGGTGAAGGGAGAAGGAGTATTGAATATTAGGTTTTGGATCTAATCTGCCATTGATTTTGGCTACTTAGAACTGTAGATTACTTTCACATGAAGAAAGATTGCATCTAGCTATAAAATTGTTTAATATGAAATATGTCATTAGCAAAAAAGTGAAAAGAAACAATTTATTTAAAAGACATGTGCTTTGTTATATGTATATATATTGAAATATAGGTGGACTGGAATTCATTATACTTAAAAGACAGACAATAATACTATAGGGATTGATGATATTAAATTGGAAAATTCAACTTAATGAAAGAAAATAAAGAAATTCAAGTGTCTCCAAAAGTTTTTATTCTGATAAAGAAATAGAGGACTCATATTATGGCAGATTATTTTTGAACAGAGCAAACATTTTAAAATGTTAATGTAAAGCATATGAAAGTAACAGCTGCAATCCAGTATAGAGTCAGAAATGAGAAGGAGATACATTTGTGAATTTTATAAGAAAAGAAAATTCTACATCAATTTTTTTCAGAGTAACTGTGAAGAAAAAATGGAACAAAAAGGCATTCAAATAAAAACACAGCAATGTCAACTTAGTTTTTTAGACTAATAATGTACTAACTGAATGACATAAGATATAAAATAAAGATACACAACAAAACGTATGGAGCAAAACTTTAATGAATAGTTGAACTTAATGTGCAATGCGAGTAGTAAGATTGGCTTGAGATTCACGATAGTAAATGGAGGTAATGGAATTTGACTTTGTATATTTTTCCACAATTGGCCATGCTTTTATTCTGTCCTTTGTCAATGTTGTTTGAACTGAGGTCAATGATAAAATGAAAGTTAAGGAAACATGGAACATCTCTAAAGACAAATATGCCATTAATAAGAGGGAATCCTGCATTTCCCTTTCCAAAAATGGTATACTCACCCATTATAATACATGTAAATTAGTGTGAATAATATATATACATCTTCCTCTCCCCATTACATCCATTGCTACATCTATGACTGATACCAGTCAAAAGTTAGCTGAGCACATTAAGTTAAACTATTCATTAAAGCTTTGCTCCATATGTTTTTTTGTGTATATTTATTTTGTTACATTGTATTACCTTCATTATATGTAAGATACGATTTAACGTCAATCTAGATAAACATAAGCTATTAAAAAAAATCAGTATATCAGTTAATTTTAGAAATATTCCAATGCATTTAAGCTGAAAATGTTGAAATCAATAAAATAAAGCAGATACTTTATTACCTACTGTGTTATGGCAGTATATGCAAGAAAGAAGAAAAAGAAATAGAACTGATCCATTTATTTAAAAGTTTTCAAAATGACAATAAGAAAGAGTTAATAATAACAGAAAATATAGTTGTGTAATAATAAGAAAAGCTACATATGTAAATAAAACTAAAAAATATACAATGATATATTGCATTGCAATAACAATTATTTCAGCAATAAAAGTAAAATATGGTATGATATTAAATATGAGAATGATGTCATAATGTGTGCAGAATAATTTTATGAAAAAACTAGTTCACAATAAACAAAAGCAAAAACAAAGTAACTCATAGAATAGCAACATATCCTTTGAAAAATTGCACATTTGAAATTGAACAAAAAAGAAAAGAAAAGAAGCATGATATTAAATCTAAGAAGAGAAAAAGTGATACTATAATTATGACAAATAAAAAGAAAAAGGTATCAGCAACTACATACCTCTTTTGTCATTTATATATAAGTTTATTAAAATTATTAAGACACAATTAATTTGTAAATAGAACTTATCCAAGTATTAAGGAACGTTACAGAAAAAAACCCAACATGAGTTGCCTTGCATCATAGAAATGATTTGTCAAAAAACTTAAAATATTTCTTTAAAAACAATCTAGAAAGTATGACAGATTAGCATACACATGCTTACTAGTTATAAACTCTAACTAATTGTTTACAAAATTCTTTCTTTCTTCGATAAGTGTTATTCACAAAAAAAATATGTATGCATGTGTTACAGTAGTCATAATTATATATATAAATTTATTTGTTTTTAATTTTTTCTCTGTGATCTTTAACATTTACTTATTTATTATACATTCTGTCCTAATCCATCAACTAATTCAGCGTTCCCAACTTGGATTCTACAGAACCCTAATATTCACAAATAATATTTGAAGTTATCAAAACATCACATGATCACTATTTCACATGCTTACACATACTGTTAATAAGAGTGCCAAACTCTCCATACAGTAATGCCATCAAGTGCAAGCCTTTGCAATCAATGAATGACAAATCTTCCTGCTTCTATTGATTGCAAAAATTTGCACTTGGTGGCAGTACTGTATGTAGAGTTGACAAAGATTAAATTGAGGAAGTGGGATGAAGCAGAATATGGGAAAACTTAGACTGGGGAATATAAAATTAAGTAGCCAACAAGTTTTTCTTGGTATAATTGCTGAGAGATTCTTGGCTTCATTTAAGAAGAAGCTACAGTACATCACCTACCTTACTTTTTTTAATATTTGAATTTTTTTTTTTTTAAGTGTCATAGCATCGCCCAGGACGCGAACCCGCAACCCGGACAACTGCCTGCTAGTGCAAGGCATCACGCTGACCTCTCGACCACCAATGCAAGACTTAATATTTGAAAGTTCGGCAAGAAAATTAGTTTTTGGACTTTAGTAAATAAATTAAACTGTAAAAATAAAATTTTATTTAAATTTTCAAAAATGACTATTCCATACAAATAGGAGTCCTGTGTGGCTCACATTTATAAAAATAAATTCTACTGAGTCTAATAATAGATGAATGAGTCAAATATTATTTGACCATTATTCAAGTCATGCTTTGCTCTTGCATATTCTTAGAATTCTTGCTCTTGCCAAATCTCATGACTCTTGCTCTCAACAGATCTTTTCATGACTCTTGTTTTTGACAAATCTTCTCATGACTTTTACCTTGAGAGATCTTGAAATGAGCAAATGGTTTAAACTTTGTGGCTAATTGTTCTAAAGTGCAAAATATAAAATGCGCTAACACGCACGAGCACACAAAGCTGAAGACAAATAAAGAATTTTTTTAAATATATATATTTAATTACATGGCTAAGTGCTTTCGAGGGTCAGAACCCTCATATTCATAGCCATCTTGTAAATAGACAAGAAATTTATTAAGAGTGATGTAAATTTATACAAATGCAATAGTTACGTATTCCATTTCCTGGATATTTTGTAGCAAGAGTCTTTCCTATTTATGGCGTCGCTATATCTCCAGTGATAAAGTAAATCTCTTTTATCTTCCTTTTGAGATCGTGTCACTCTCTGCAAACTACCACTGGGTCTCTAGGTTGGCAATCAAGACCGGCTGAAGTGCGGTGCTGTGCAAAAACTGAACTATAAGAAGTATCCACCAGTGCTTTATTATAGGAATATGTGTGTTGGGATAGCCTAGTGGACAGAGATTTACAATGTTTTTCAGGGCAACAATATTATAGACCACCTGAGTTGTCAGCAAGGGTGGTAGGCTGTCTTTAGTGTTATTGATTAGTTTGTTGGAGTTGAGAGGTGTGTGAAAGCATAAATGATATTTATTATTGAATATATTGTAAAACCTTTTATGCACATTAGACTGATAAGGGAGTAGAAGTCTTTGCTTGTCTGTGTTAGAGGCCTGATTATTTACTTTAGAACAAAATAGTTTTATTTTCTTGTCAATTAAATTCTGATTAAAATCCAACTTTTATTAGGTCGTTCCTGTATGACACTAAATTAGTTTTTTTATCTGATTCGAATTTACAAAGGTGCATATGTCTATATAAAAAAGAAGTTAAGTCAGAGAGTTTATGGTTAGTGGGTGAATTGGAGAGGGAGTGTCCTCTAATTTCAAAAGGTTTGATGAGCATCTTATAATTAAGATGTGTGTGCTCTCGCTGAATGTGTATGTCTAGGTATTTAACTTGTTTGTGGCTGTTTTCATGCTCTATATTCAACGTAAGGCCTGTGGTATTTTGGAGCTCCATTTTAATTTTTAGAATAATCAGAGTGGGGGTGGCTATGAAGAGTTCATCAACATATCTAGTGTAGATAGTTAGTAAGTTAGAGTCTTGATATTTTGGGATTATTTGTTTTTCAAAGTAATTTAACACTATACTTGAGATGATGCCGCTCATAGGCAGTCCCATTGGCCAACCATCCCTCATATGAAACCACTGGTTATGAAAGAAGGCCATAATATTTTTATCATGCCATGATAAAAAGTCTATAATAAAGTCAGTCAGTGGTTGAGCTGAGTTGTGGTTTATAAGCTCTTCTTTTATAATGTGAATAGATTTAGCTCTGCAAATGAAGCCATACAACTCTGAAACATCAAATGACAAATTTATGGTATATATACCGAATCCCAAGGCTTGGATGAGCTGTTGGTTCATCCACTTGGCTGTGTTGGAGTAATGGACCCCTCTATAATCCAAAATAAGTCACAATGGAATATTAGCCTTGTGAATTTTGGCATTGGCAAACATCCTGGGAAGAATGGATGCAGACGGATAAAGTCTGCTATACTCAGAAGGCTTTATTGCACTGTGGTCTGAGAATGGAAGAAACAAACTTATTCTTATTTAAGTTGTTATTAAAGTCGGGAAGACTTTGAAATTGTAGTTTGTTGATCTGCTGATCTAGTTTAGATATATAGTCCTATGTTTTCATGAAAAGAAACTATTGCCCTTATATTCCTGCATGCATGTGACATCTGCATCTTTAAAAAATTGTCTGGTTTTAGTTATTTTTGCTTGCCAAGTATGTGTGTGCATATATAAAGATTTATGCTGCAGAGCATTAACTACTTGAGTAATGTAGTTATCTTTATCTGGATCATTGGCCAGGTCTGCTTCTGTATCAGCAATAAGCTCCATGTTGGGATGTTTCCATCCAACCCAATGTATCTCAGATATCTGCATAAAATGTCACAATCTCTTGTGGGAGTGGTATATCTGTGAGGTTCATGAAGGCAGTGGCTTTGGGGTCTTGAAGGCAGACATTCTGCTGATGAGCCAAAAATGCAAGTTTTATTTATCAAATTTGCACTTGTGCTGTATAAATGCATTAATTGGAAAGTGGGCTAGAATTCTATTACGTCTCTTGATTTTTTTATATGCAGCTTTGTGACATCCTTGATGACTAAGTTAAGAAGAAGTATTTTCATTTTCTTGATAATGTTTGTTGCAGTTATAGATAGCTTGGTTGAGATTAAAGTTGCAGAATTTTGGGAATACTTTAACCTCTCTGCATTTTAAACAAGACAAAACTCTCCATACAGTAGTGCCACCATGTGCCAACAAGAGTAATCAAGTTCTAGTATAGGAGATGGTAATCATGTGATGTTCTCTGCATTTTATTAAGAATGCTATACTCTGTTGGAATTTGCATGCAGAGAGACAAACATTAAGAGCTTGCTTGTCCATGATAAATCACTCACTACATTGTTAGTAATTGAAATGAGCAAACAGTTTAAACTTTGTGGCTAATTGTTCTAAAGTGCAAAATATAAAATGCACTAACATGCACAAGTACACAAAGCAGAAGACAAATAAAGAATTTTTTTTATATATTTAATTATGTGGCTAAGCACTTTCAAGGGTCAGAGTCTTCATGTTCATAGCCATCTTGTAAATAGACAAGAAATTGATTAAGAGTGATGATAAATCTTCATATGATCTATTGCTAAAGAAAGATCTTTCTTGTGTCTTTTGCTTTTGACAGATTTTCTCCTAATTTTTGTTATTGACAGATCTTTCTCTCACTCTTAACATATCTTCTCATTACTTTTACTCTTGACAAATCTTTGCATGATTCTTACTATTGATGCATTTTTCTCAATGACTTTTGCTCTCAACAGATTTCCCCATGATTCTTATTCTTGATAGATCTTTTTATAGCTCTTTCTCTTATATATCTTCATAACTTTTGTTCTTAATTTTTGCTTGAATTTTCCTAATAACAGATCTTTCACATGACTCTTGCTCTTAATGATTCTTGCTCTTGACAGATCTTCTCATGACATTTGTTCATCACAGATGTTTAGATCTTCCATGATTTTTGTTCTTAAAAATATTTATATAAATCCTGAAAGTGATAGATCTGAAAATCTTTTCATGATCATTGCTCTTGATAGATCTCATATATTTATCTTTATAGATCATCTCATGACTCTTGTTCTTGACAGATATTTCATGATTTTTGTTTTTGAAAAATATTTAAATAAATCCTGCAATTAACAGATCTTATGTCTGTTGCTCTTGACAAATATTCAAATCTTTTCATTGGCAAATCTTCCCACAACTCTTGTTCATGCTTTGTCAGACTTTTCCATATCTTATGTTCTCGACAGTTCTTATCATAATTGCAATTTTTAGCACCTTTAAAAAATTAATTATTTGAAAATCTGAAAAAGGAGAATGTTTATTATTGTAAATAACAGGTTTTCATTAAATTTTTTTAATCAATAAAAGTAAATGGCATACCTTCCATGATTTAATGTTAATCAAAAACATTTCAAAGCTTCAATGATTATCAAAACAGTTTATAAGACATCATTAAAGATTATGATATAATTAAATATGAGTTAATAGGACACCAGTTATGGGGCAAATTACCACTTGATCATAGTCCTCTATTACTTATTCTACCAACTTTCCAACAAAAACATTTATGAACATTTTTTGTTAAATGAAAAATATGATTCAAAATAATATATTAAATTATTATTGCTAAACATAATGAATAAAAGAATCATAAGTTTACGATTATAAAAATAAAGGGTGCTGATATAGTACACACTTGGTGGCCATTTTGAATTTTAAAACACCCCAAAACACAGCTAGCACATGCAAACGGTAAATGACATCGACTAGAAGCACTCAGTTTTCAAAAAATTAAATCGCCTTAGGCACTATGATTAAAAAAGGGAGGGGGAAGAAAGTAATGTGGAAATTAAATAGCTCGAGGCATTACACTTAAAAAAAGGGCGGAGAAAGAGAGTAGCATGGGAAATTAAATTACCTAAGGTGCCACTATGGAAAAAAGTGCAGGAAAAGAAAAAGAAGTGAAAAAATAAAGTAACATTGAAAATTTAAAAAACTACAAAATCCTTTAAAATAAATCAAAAACGCTAATTTATATAGTGATAATCAAACATTGTAATAGTAAATATCAAAAAATTAACGTGTGTTAAGGCATTTAAAAAAATCATGAATGCTATTTACAAAAACCCTTTAGATAGCGATAATTAGAAAAATAATAAATGCTACTTTCAAAAGCTTATTCCAGTCTTTTAACAGTATATATTAAATTAGTATTATAATCTCTTAAAATAAATCAAAAATGCTAATTTATATAGTGATAATCAAACATCGTAATAGTAAATCTAAAAAAATTAATGTATGTTAAGGCATTTACAAGAAAGCCTTTATATAACGATAATTAGAAAAATAATAAATGCTACTTTCAAAAGCTTATTCCAGTCTTTCAACAGTATATACTAAATCTCAAAAATCAGTATTATAATTTTAAAAAATAATATTTAAAAAGTATATTGCTAAATCTCAAATGGCAGGAACATGACTTCCAACACTATTTCATGGAATATCAACAGTTTACTCATTATAAAAATAAAGGGTGCTGATATAGTACACACTCGGTGGCCATTTTGAATTTTAAAACACCCAAAAACACTGCTGGCACATGCAAGCGATAAATGACATTGACTAGAAGCACTCAGTATTCAAAAAATTAAATTGCCTTAGGCACTACAATTAAAAAAGGGGGGGGAAAGTAATGTGGAAATTAAATAGCCCGAGGCACTACACTTAAAAAAGTGTGGAAAAAGAGAGTGATGTGGTAAATTAAATAGCGTATGGCACCACTATGGAAAAAAAGTGCGGGAAAAGAAAAAGAAGTGAAAAAATAAATTGTAGCACCTAAGGCGATTTAATTTTTTGAAAACTGAGTGCTTCTAGTCGATGTCATTTATCGCTTGCATGTGCCAGCAGTGTTTTTGGGGGGTTTAAAATTCAAAATGGCCACTGAGCATGTACTATATCAGCACCAAACAAAGTCTGTTCATTTGTTTTCAATACTTACAATTTAATGTAAAATTGAAAATAAATAAATTTTAGTTTTAAAAATATACAATTAATAAATGCAAATAATTACTAATGCTTTATACTAATGCCTAATATATGCTATTCCTTGTTATATAATATGAAACAAATCAGGTTGATAATTCAAAGGATAGTGTGGATGGTAATGATAAATATGGAGTTATATATTCAATTATTTGCTATATTTTGTGTTAATATTTTCAAACATAAACGATAAGATGATTAAATAATGTTTCTATATTTACAAACAATTACCGTACTTACAAATGATAATTCTATAATAGTCTGAGTGCTTTTGAAGGTCTGAGCCTTCATTTTCAAAGAAGTAGCTGGAATCCAAAGATGTAAATTATGTAAATTAGGGTGGACTAGATTTTCATTGACCTAGATTTTCCACTTTCCAGAGATGGCATAAAATGTTTATTTTTATTCATGGCATGGATGCACACAGATATTACAGGGCACCAGTGCATGCCGGATAACCCTCATGTGGTATGCAGAGATCAGTACAAGTTACGAAGGAAAATCAAAGAGGCATATGTTATCAACTCTGACATCCATGCCATGAATAAAAAGAAACATTTTATGCCATCTCTAGAAAGTGGCAAATCTAGGTCAATGAAAATCTAGTCCACCTTAATTTACATCTTCAGATTCCAGCTACTTCTTTGAAAATGAAGGCTCAGACCTTCGAAAGCGCTTAGAGTATTATAGAATTATCATTTGTAGATATGGAAATTGTTTGTAAATATAGAAATATTATTTAATCATCTTATCATTTATGTGTATATATTAACACAAAATATAGAATTTTACATATACACCTGGGTCTCGTTTTACGCGATAGATAGGTTCCTCAGAAAACACGCGCAAATGAAATCACGCAAAAATAGATGTAACTTACATTGAAAAAGGGGGGATGCGGTCTGTGATTTTTCAAAATTCGCATAAAAGCAAAGCACCAACGTAAAATTACTTTAAAATTCGCACAAAAAAAAAATAAGGAAATAAAATATGACTAATAAAAAATTTCAAATTTGAAAAAATTGATACAAGACAAACTTTTTTTAACTATAATATTTAATTTTATTCAAAATAATATATTTTTATGCATAATTTACTGTACAGTAATTTACATTTTTTTATACATGTTTTAATTATTATCGATAAACAAGTTCGTTTGCAAACTGCTAAAAAAATCAGATTTTTCTCAAGAGGAAATACAACTAGCACCAACTTCACTCTCATGTTGTGTTGATTTTCTGGTGACAATGTAATTAGTAATTAATCTTTGAGACAATGATTTTATTAATTGTTTATGAAGCTCGCGATATCCAGACATACAACCATTTAGCTCTCGTTGGAATTTAAGAACACGTTAATGATTAGTGTCATTAATAAGAAAATAATAATTGATTACGTTCTTTTTTAAAAAGCAAAAACAGAATGTGATTTAAAATGCAAAATTAACATGCACAATGTTTGAACAAATTTACATTATAATCTTGTAAAATTTAATATGTGTATACATAAAATGTGAAAATTATGATTTTAATTTCATTATTGCATAAAATCTTACTATTATAAAGCACTGAAAATATTGAAATTAAGATGAAAGTCGAATTCCAATAATGTACTATTACTTTCAATATAAAGTAAGTGTGCAAAATTTATTATTTAAAGTAATAGCGCATTCTCGGAAATCGACTTCCGGTGAAACACGAATCGTGTAACTTCAAAATCGTGTTAAATAAGTCCGCGTAAAAAGAGACCTGGGTGTATATAAACTAACACATAGTTGACCGTTAATTACTTGCTGTGAGATTGGTTGTAATGCTATTTATTATGGGGAAATGAAAGCTAATATATCATCAACAAGGTTGCAGCAACATTTTTATCAATATAGGAAATCTAAAATTGAATCTCAGATTAATTCAATATTTGTTAATCGTGAGAAAATTATTGGGCATGAATGTTTTCCTCAAGTGATTAGTGCTATTTGCAGTGAGCCTAATGATAGGAAGAAGAAATTAAAAGAAGCTTGCTTTATTGCTAAGTCTAATAATGCCATCAATCAACATAATATGAGGGTCCCATTGAGCATGCACTGGAATATTAAACATTTCAGTTTAAATTAGTCACCATGAATCTGGTATTCAGTACCGAAAGCGTTTGATGAATTTGTATTTAATTTTTATTTTAAATTTTTTTACTCCGTATAATATTTATATACATATTGGATATTTACATTTAAAACAGAGTTGTTGATTTATTTATTTAATACACAGTAATATCATTTAATCAGACAGAATACTATTCACGAAATCAAGGCCTCCAATATACAATATATCAGACAGACATCTATTAATACTTTTTATTTAAAATTTTATAAAACACAGTGAGCACAAATAATGAAAATTTTAGTGCCAAATAGAATCATATTTAATGAACAGTGTTATAACTCTCTTCAACAATAATTGCATACATATTAATTGATGAAAAACATGTATAAAAAAGATAATTAAATGTAACTAATAATAAAATAAATGATGATGCAAATTCGACTAAAAGACTGGTAATATTCAAACATAGATAATAAATTATGGAAAAAATGAAAGAACAAAGTATTGGTTAATATTTAAATGATTAATAAAATGGTATGAAAAATAAATAAATTGTAGAATAGATAGAAGTATGTACAGAAACATTAACAGTGAATTGAATAGTGTAATAGATAAAGATGATAAGGTTGTGTTAAAATAGGAAATGCAATGGGAAATTATTTAAAACCAAGTAATGTTATGCTATTAAATGCAAGAGTTATCTAATGATATCTAATAAGCTTATAATACAAGCTTATTAAATTAGGTCATGTGACATATGACTTTATTTCTTTGCAATTATATTTTTTTTGCAGGTGGGAAAAATATATAAAAATAATTTGTTTGATTTTAAAAACTTTCATTTGTGATAATATTAAGAAGAGAGTAAACTAAAAAATAATGAAATGGTTTATGAATACATTGGAAATAAAAGGTTAAATCTACAGTTATGATGAAAAAAAGAAAAGGGCAGGAAATTCATTAAATGAGGAATGTCTAATGTTTTAATAGTTCACATATAACTTCTGCACTATTATTTCAAGTTTTATATAAAACACAGTATGTTAAAGATAACTAATATTTTTTTTCATAAAATAATGTACTATAGAACAAAAGAATGTTAAAATTTAATCTTAAATATTGCTTGTTTTAAAAGACCTTTGAGATGACTATTGCTTCATCAGACTTTAAAGGTTTGCAATTACTGAAATATTTTCCAAATTTAAATAACTCAAACATGGCCTAATTAAACATAACTTTCATTAATGAAAATAATTTTTGTAAAGAATAAAACTACTAGGCTTAAAAATGAAGAACAATTACATATGAAAGTCAAAAAATATTATGGATTCATTCTGGATCAGTCAAAGTGAAATAATTTTTTTTTTTCTGCATTAACTCAATGAATGTGAATTTTTGTTAAAACTTTTTTTTTCTGATTACTACTAAAAATTGTTTTTTGATCGCAATATTTCTTTACAAGATCTAGTCTTATTTTTTATTCTATCATCAAGATTTCATTAAGCCAAAATTAATGCACCAATGCTTCAAGTTTGTCACAGACACCTTCATGAGAATACTTGTTTATAATTCAATGAATGATACACATTAATAATCAGTAGATTTTCTTTCAATACCTAAGATTCTCACAGAGGTGATGTGATGTGATGTATTGTGGCTTCTCCTTAAACGAAGTCAAGAATATCTCAGCAATTATGCCCAGATAAACCTGTTAGCCACTTTATTTTCCATTCCCCACTCTAATAAATTTTCCCATATTCTGCTCCATCCCATTTCCACAACATAATCTTTGTCAACTCTATAATCTTTATATCTAAATCTCCCTTATCTTTTCCCAAACCCAGCATAAAAACCAATAATTCACTTTCTGTATAATCACTTTTTTCATATTTATTATTCCATAACTTCATTATATGTACCCCTTCTGTTTTCAAGCATTTACATTCAATTAACAAATGCCTAATATTTTCTATTCCTTCCTTACATAATTTACAAAATAAATCACCCATTTTTTTCCATTTACATGTATATTCTCTTGTAGCTAAAGATCCCATTCAAGCCTTAAATAATAAACTATTTTCCTTACTACTATCATATATTAAATCACACCTAATATTCTGTTTATTTCTATATATATTTAAACTCTTTTTACTCTCCATACTATTTCTCCATCTCTCTAACTCCCTGTTTTTTTTATTAATAAATCTATTCTTTTATCCCATTCCTGACTACTACAACACTCAACAATCCTCTTAACACAATCATCCCATCTTTTGTATAAATATACTGATATAAATTCTTTATCCAAATCTTTTGAATACCACATATACCTTTCTCACCCATCTTGTTGCCTGCCATTTACTCATAACCCAATTAAATACTATTTTAGCTATTCTTTTATTATCCATAAACTGCAATCTACCAAACATTTTCATTTTACTTTTTGCATCTCTCATATGAAAACTTGACCATTCCATTTCTCCTTGAATTGCCTCTTTTGCTATCCATACATCTGCATCCAATGCATGTCTTCCTACTTCCATTTGAACTTTTTCTAAGTAATTTAATACCTCTTTACTAACATATAATGCACCATTACCATATGTTAACCCTGCTACTGCAACTCCTTTCCATATAATTCTAACTACATCATATTTATTATATGAAAACACTGTTAATTTCTTTATCAATCCCTTTCTTTTCTTTGCTTCATTTATCAATTTTTTCTCCCAGTCATCTAAATAATTTTTCTGATTACTTAAAATTCTCCATATACTAGCGCCATTCAGTGGAAGCCAAAATCAATGGATGCAGTGCTCTCAGATCCAAGGTTCTTCACTGATGAAAAGCTAAAAAGTTTGAAGAAACCTGTGATGTGAAGTTTGCCTTTAGTCAGATAACTAATGATGATGATGATAAAAAACTCATTAATAAAGTTAGCGCAAAAAAAGGACAAAGTTAATAATCATTTATACGATTATCAACTTTTTACTCTTTAATTGCAGTCTAATCAAATATAATTTATAGCTGATAGGTCAAAAGCCTGTGTTTGTATTTCCTTTAAAATCGTAATCAGTTAACACTATTTTGTTACATCTCTCGTATGAATCTGATGTCTTAAAACTAAACGCATTTTTAATAATTAATTAACTTATGATTTTGAGACTCTCAAAATGTTAAAAGATTTCTAAAGTCATAAATCTATTGTAAAGATATTTTAACCTTTAAAAACAGCACTCAACTTTTTAGCACCCAATTAATAAACGGAAACAATGTAATACTTATTAAATTTCTCACTAGATGGGGCAAAATCGCAAAAAAAAAAAAAAAAAGCAAAACGATATGGTAGCTGAATTAATAATTAAATAAATAAACAGAAGAACTAGTAAATAAAATCAATGAAAAGGATAATGGAATACCATTAGGTTACTTTGTTTAGTCTAAGAAATAAAAGTGATTTTTTTTTTTGTTTTTAAAAAAAACATTTTCAAAACTTTGTAGTCATATTAAATGTAAGGGGAGGGGAGGAGATCGGGTTGAAGAAAGTTTAATCGCAAGAAGGAAGAAATTATAAAGGAATTCTTTTATGATATAAAAAAAAAAACAAGTAAAAACTATTTATCTGAGCATTAGACACACACAAAATAGCATGTAGATTTTTCTTTTTTAAAAAAAAAATTATATAGACTAAAAAATGGCAAAGTTACTCAGATAAATACGTAAAGCAAAAAAAATTTAAAAATGAGATCTTCGAAAAAACATGGATATTACAATAATATTGGTTGTAGTAGTGAAAAAAACAAATGAATATTGTTAGGAAAGTGGGGCCAGAATAATTCCAAAAATAAAACAGTCAGCTTTTAACCAATAAACCTTTTTTTTAAAGTAATGGTGATATATATATATATAGATGCTAAATAAAATAATAGCGAACTAGGAATATATTAGATATATATGATACCATATATTTTTACGCTGAACAATATATGCTAACAATTTTGTAGAAATCTAACCGCACAAAAAATCCTAATAAGGAATTTACAATAATCTATACTTTATTGCCGACATCTTATTAATGTGAGTAATTTATTAAAATGTATAATGAAGCTCTCTCTAAACTTGAGAAGTTTGTTGCATTAATGATGATCATACTGCTTGGTCATAATACTCCATTGCCAATTATGTAATTACGGCCTTCAGGGAAAAGAATTGTCCAGTGTTGTTTAGTGTAGCGATAAAGCAAAAGACGCAAGAACTAAAAACATCCTGGTTAAAGTTTAACTCTGTTTATTTTATATATCACATGGTTTCCATGTGACACCTTATGTAAAAGATACTTACCAGATAGGCAACTTTAACAAGATAGTTTTTTTTTAAATATATATATAATTTTTATGAACTGCAAATATGAAATAATATAATGCAGGTAAAATTATGTCCCATCCAAATATCCAAAATTTATAATGATACCTCAGTTATTCATTGAGAGATTGGTTGTAAATAGTTGAAATGTTTTAAGTCACATGATTATGCAAAGACAATAAAATAGAATTATTAAAACTGGTATGAAAATGCATATGAATTTATAGGAATAATGGAAGCCTGTGAATTCATTATAAAGCTAAAATATAACATGTAACTAATTCACAACTTATATAATAATGTCTTAACACAAAATTTTTATATTATCTGATTAAGTCATGAATATTCATCTTATTTCTAGAGCTAACTTTTTTTGATTTCATTCATTCACTTCATAAGAACTATGTTAAATGAATTTGATAATGAATATCTGTCTTTTTTCCCCCAATAGTAAGTAATAAATGCAGCTACAAGAAAAAACTTGAGAATTTACAAAATTCATAGCAAAGCATAAAAAAAAAAAATTTTGTATAAAAAAAATTGTGTTTATTCTTTACTAATACTTTATCAAGTAGCCTTTAAATTTGAAAGTGTAATTTAATTCAAAAATTTTATTTAAACTATAGGACCATAGGTTTTGATAGATGATGCACTGAAATTATACCAACTTTTCATCAATTAAACAGTTTTTAAAAAATAGCAAGTCCATTCTGATTATTTTTTTATCAAGATAATGGCAACAAGACTGTTGCTATGAATTAACAGGGTTATAATGATAAAAAATTAACAGGGTTATAATGATAAAATTGATAAGAAAATAAGAGAATAAAACTAAATTACTCATTAATACCACTTGAATTGATATCGACTCAAAAAAATCCAGACAAAAATCTTATTTATGACTTGGGTCTTGTAAATTTATTAAATCACATTATTTTTATATATATGTCAAATGCGTTGACCGGGAAGCGAACCTGGGCCAGCTGCTTGGAAGGCAGCTATGCTAACCATTAGGTCCTCAATGCTTGACTTATTACTATGGATTTTCCCCACTTAGGTGTAGAATAAATATATCACCACTCTTTTCTAATCTCTAGCAAATAAAATGGAATTTTATAATAAAAATGTATCTCATTTTATTTCTATTAACATCTTAAATAATGATATTTTAATTAGCTTTGATGTTGATTCCCCTTTCATTAATGTACCATTATGTCTTTGTTTGCATAAGATCTTTGTTGGGGGTAGGAGCTCTAAAATTTAATGCAAAAAATCCTTCTGTTTATATTCTAATATACACTTTAGGTATTGAGCTAGATGGCAAACTTTCATTTATAGAAGTATTAATCAAAAGAAAACCTGATTGACTCTTATGTTTGAATTATACTCAAAATTTAAATAGTGAATATTTTTAATGCATTCCATTAACTTTGTATATGTCATGATTATAAAATACTTTCATTAAGCAGTATATCACATAATTATAATTCCCTTCTCCTTTTTTTTTATATATGTATATTAGAAATTATTATTTTCACATTATTTCCATATATCGTACATACTAAAGTCCTTGCGTCCAGAGTTGTTTTGGATTTTTTTTAGATTTCAACAATAAGTCTTTTTCATTCTTATTATAAACCCAAATTCTCTAAAAAATTTAAAGATGAAACAATGTTACTATTTATAGTTTTAGAAGAGATGTGAACGTAGACTTTAAAGTTTCATAAAACTATCTACCCCATCTTATGTAACTGATACATATGACCACATACATGTGAAAAAATTAAATGATCCCCAATATATGCATTTCATGCTGAACTGTGCTCATCAGTTGGTTCATATCATCATTTTCCACACATATGTTAACAGTGCTCAGTTTATATTAAGATGGAAAATCTTCAAACTTTAATGGACAGTCTTCAATCTACTCATCCTCCAACTTTTCACCCATCCATATCATTAAAAATCTGATGATTAATACTCAAAACCCTTGCTGATGACAGTCTATTGTCATACCCATGTTGACTTTAAGTCAATTTGACCTCTCATGTGTAAAACCTTAATATGTCCATTTAAATACACAGAAGAGAGATAATCAGAATACAGGCTGAATATGTATTACTTAAATACAAATATACTGTTTATACTGAATTTAATGTAATTAGAAGGGATTTTATCTCAGACTTTAAAATGCTCCCTAAAATTATACACCCCATTTTATGCAATGAATACACATGTAAGTCATCATGTGTATCAGTTATATAAGATGGGATGAAAGTTTTAGGGAGCTTTAAAGTCTAACTTCAAATTTCTTCTAATTACATTAAGTTCAGTATAGACAATATGCTTATATTTAAATGTTGCATACTCAGCCTGTATTCTGCCCAACCCTCTTCCATGATTTAAATGTAAGTATTAGGGCTAAATACATGAGGGATCAGAGTGTCTTAAAATCAACCATGGGTATGAGAATAAGATTGGAATCAATAAAAGTTTTGAGTGTTCCACCAACAGACTTTCAATGATATGGATGGCTGAAAAGTTTGAGGGTGGAGAAGATTGAAGCTTGTCTATCAAACTTTTGAAGATTTACCATCTTAACATAAACTAAGCACTGATTATATATGGGTGATGATGATCTAGACAGACTATGAGTATTGGTTCTGAAAAAAATACATATATTGGAAATTTATATTTTTCTTATGTATGTGATTGGTTACATAAAATGGGGTGAATAGTTTTAGAGAGCATTAAAGTCTCAGTTCAAATCCCTTCTAATCACATTAAGTTCAGTATAGACAATATACTTGTATTTAAATGTTATATATTCACCCTGCCCATCCCTCTTCCATGTATTTATATGAACCTATTAAGGTTCTATACAAGAGGGGACATAATAACTTAAAGTCAACATGGACATGACAATAAGATTGGCATCAACAAGAGCTTTGAGTATTCCATCAACAGATTTTCAATGATATGGATGTCTGAAGAATTAGAGGTTGGAGAAAATTAAAGCCTGTTCATTAAAGTTTAAAGATTTGCTATTTTAATATAAACAGCTTGATTTTATATGTGTGTGGGAGATGCTGATCTGGACCAACTGATGAGTGCTGGTTCAGCATGAAATATGTATATTGGAGATCATTTATTTTTTTCACATTATGTGGTCATGTGTATCAGTTACATAAGATGGGATGGATAATTTTAAGGAGCTTTAAAGTCTGAGTTCAAATCACTTCTAATTATATTAACTTCAGTATAAGCAAAATATTGTATTTAAATATTTATAGTTTCTATGTTGTAATGATAAGCCAGTCATGTGTATATATAGTTATGTATGGAAATGCATATATGACAGTACATTTGTAACTGGAAGTACTCTTATGCAAGTATACAAATCTATAAGTACTTTTATAAACCTTCATCTTATTTATACATAATAAATGATAAGCACAATCATTATCATAAGTGTCACAATGCTGTTTAAACTTTGAAAAATAAGGGTGAAATTTTAGAGAAGTTTTTTTCATCACTCTTAAAAATATATTGAACCCTTTATATGATTATAAATAGTCAAAATAAGAGTCATAGATCACATGACCCTATTCTCTTAAGCTTCTAAGTTATAAACAATGAGGATTGCCAATTCCTCAACAAGCTTTGTGATAAATGCTTAGCTGGAGAAAGCATTTAAAATATCTCTGTCAGGATCCCCCCCCCCAAACCTCTGACCATGGTTTTATGCTTTGGCACTCTTCAGAGAGGTGCTAGGATAGGTTCAGACACTAGATCTAAAAATACCAACCCCAAGCCAGCATTTAACTAAAAGCTATCTATTGAGTAGAAAATCTGAAATTTTCAGACACCTACATGTCTTCAACCCCAGCTATCCAACTCAAATAGCTATATGGGGCTGAGAGATCTTCAGCCATACCATATATTGACAATCCTCATTCTTGGTATGTTTGTTTTGTCAAGATATAAAGAAATACACTGCAACTTTCAAAAAAATATAGGAAATCAATATACAATTCCTCCAATGTTTTCTAAGCTTCTTCCATTATAAGAAAATTATGCAAATTAATTTCTGATTTAATTAAGTCCATAAACAAATTTAGTTAAACCAATAAATCTGCAGTGAGTATGAATTCTTTATTATGCAATTAATTTTAAATAATTTAAATTGAACTAGATTTAAGTATAGAAAGGTATAGACTCTTTTTTAATAATAATTAAATTAATTTATTAGCAAAAAAACAAAATAGAATAAACTAGCAATTCTTCCAATATGCCAGTTTATTTCATTGTGATTAATAATATTCTTGAGGAATTTCATCTCATTTATAATTATATTGGCTTAATGAAATGCTTAATAAAATATAAAGATATTTTATAATCAACTAATCAAATTATTTCTTAGATTATTAAATTAATTCTTTAAAGACATCAATTGAACTATACTACAGGAATTCAATAAAATATATGTGCCTACGTGTGTGTGCATTTTCTTATAACTAAATGCAAACAATGCTATATCTACAACTTTTGAGTTGCTATGTAATATTTAAAAAAAGTCCTTTTTAATATTTATAATATATATAAAAGGACCACTTAATACCCTGGGACCCATATGTATTACCTGATTTGCTTCATGATAGCTATGCCACCATATGTAGCTTAAATTGATACAACGAATATTATTTAATTGTAGTATATCCATTATTAAGCACATCTTATGGCTAGAAACAGAGCAATATGCAACAAATTTGAAATCAGTGGAAATATTTTTCAAAAATGAATCATTGCTAAATGATTAAGTATAAAAAACCTTTTAATTGACAATAAATAAATATTCTTCTTCATCATGGTAAAGAAATTTTTAATAAAATATTTATAAATGAATTGTCTGGCATATATATGTATTTAAATAATTATCTAAATAGTAGTGCTATTAAACTATTATTAACCATGTCTTTTAAAAGGGTTATTGGTCTTACATAATTTACAATAATAATAATAATATTTACTAAGACAATAAATCTTTAAGCATGTGTGCTTGAAAATATGACGGTAGTGATCTCTACAGGTCTTAACCACAAGCTTACTCTTTGGAAGAAAACAACAACAACAACAACAACAACAACAATAATAATAATAATAATAATTCAATTCAATTCATTTATTTAAGTGCTAAACAACAGCATAAAGCCAATTACAGCTTGCACATACAATAAAAGTGAAAATAAAACATATAACATAAAATGAAAATATAAATGTATACATAATAAAGTAAAATTTAAAAGACAAAATCAAACTTCACATTTCAGTTTAACAAGATTACAAAATTTCTTATAATCAATGTCACACAGATTAAGGTTATTCCCAATTTGATTATATAAAGAGGGTAACCTAAATAAAGAAGAAAATTTAAGAATATTAGAATGGCATGTTTGAATCTGATATACACAAGTAGACCTAGTATCATAACTCAAAGACCTAACTGAGATAGTTGAAACTATATCTGATAAAATAACCTGTTTATTAACAATTTTATAAAAATATTTCAAATCCCTATACTTTCGTCTAGATGAAAGATTAATCATTTTACCCTCCCAAGAAACATATTTGAAAAACTTCTTTGAAATAGACTGCAACAAGTTACATCCTTGCAAAGAATTAGGGTTCCAAATTATTGAACCATATTCAATAATAGGAAGAACCAATGAAAAAAACAATTTCCGTTTAGTATCATTACTGAACTGATAACCATGTCTAAGAATGGCACCCATAGCCTTAAAAGTTTTACCAACAATCATTTCAAGATGAGGAATAAAAGATCCATTACAAGAAAACATTATTCCAAGATCTTTTTGGCATTTAACTGAAATAATTTTATGAGAATTGATATAATAATAAAACTGTAAAACTTCAGATTTTTTGGAATAAGAAATAAAGGAACATTTATCAAAATTAACTGTAATATTATTTGACTGACACCAAGTGCTAAAGTTATCAATATCCTTCTGAAGGAGAACACAATCGTTCACTGATACAATTCTTCTAAAAATCTTACAGTCATCAGCATAGGTTAACAGAAAAGAATATCTCAAGCAATCATTAAGATCATTAACGTAAACATTAAATGGCATGGGTGCTAAAATACTACCCTGTGGCACACCTAAATTGCATTCAAAATTAAATGAAACTTTATTATTGAATTTAATATATGCTGTACAACTACATAGAAATGATTGAAACCAATATACAAGTTTATTAGAGAAACCTATTTTATGTAATTTATGAAGTAAGACACTGTGATCAACTTTATCAAAGGCTTTTGACAAATCAAAATAAATAACATCTAGTCTTTGACGATCTTCAGTAGCATGAGCTATATGATCATAAATTGTCAGTAGATTACTATCAATTGATCTATTAGGACTAAAACCATGTTGAGAAGAAGAAATTATCTTACCCACATCTGAAATAATTTTATTATAAATACATCTCTCAAAAATTCTTGCAATGGTATAATAATAATAATAATAATAATAATAATAATAATAATAATAATAATAATAATAATCATCATCATCATCATCAAACTGGTGTTACAAATACATGATGAATAAAGTCACTCATCTCACGTATAATTATAATGAAAATACATTCATCTTATTAAGATTATATTCAATAATATTAAACAACATTTGGTAACCTACTCTAGAAACCAAACAGAACTTACACAAAATATATGTAATATGTGAGGTTACATCAATGATCAGTGTTCAAGTACTTATAACATGATTCGAAAAAACATGCTTTTCTTCACATCTTTAAACATTTAAAATCATTTGTATTTTTTCTCTGAATCATTCTTAGGGTAGGAAGTTATCTGTATGCAGACTAAATCTTCATCAACCATTAATAGTTAAACCCAATGAGGAATATCACTGCTATTCACTTCTGTCATTATTCATATCAATAGTATATATACACATATGTAAAATAAAGATCTAAATAAGTTTAATATTATTACAGTTAATCAGCAACTACTAATTCTCTTCTGAGCAAATATATCATCTGGTAATTAATGAATATATCTACAGAAAAGGTACTTTTTAACATTTAATTTTATTACCGCCTAGCATGCTTTCAATGTAATTAATATATCATATACATGGCTTCAACTGGTGCAATTTGAAACAATGAATATAATATATTAATTATACTGAAAGTATGCTAAAGAGTAATTAAATGATAAAAAAATTACTTTTTCTGTGAGTATAATCATTAATTATTAATCAGATAAACCTTTACTAACAAAAAACTATTCATGTAGTTCAGACTAATAATATATGTTTAAAATTGTTATATATGTGATTTCCCTCCAATTCACTATTTAAATCTATATGTGCACACACACAAACATAATGTATCATTTTAATCTAAATTGACTATAATTTGTTTTTATATAATACATTCACATCTACTTAGGATGATATTTTTTATGCCACTTGAATTATTTGATGTTAATGCATATATATATATATATATATATTGGAAATACAAACGATTTATCATTTTAAAGTAAATGAAATTATGAATACCTTTATTGTTTAGGAGTTTCAGAGTTAAAGTGCTAAAAGTGCCAGAACTAGAATTAATCCAAGGCACCTTAGATCCAGAATCTGAAACTCTACCATATAGGGCAGTTATCAGTTTAATCCTAAGATAATCCTTATATATATATGTAGACAAATTATTGAATGGATATATTGTTCAAGAGTTTCGTAAGAAGTTCAAGTGCTAAAAGTGCCAGAACTAGAATTAATTCAATATCCAGAATCTGACATGCTACCATATAGGGCAGTTATTTATTTAATCCTATGGTAATCCTTATACATATATAGATTAAATTATTGAATAGCTTTATTGTTCAGGAATTCATAAAAAGTTCAAGTGGTAAAAGTGCAGAATTAGAATCAATCCAAAGACCTTAGATCCAGAATCGGACACTCTACCATACAAGGCAGTTATCACTTTAATCCTAAGGTAATCCATTTTTTTATATATGTATCAATACCTAAGAATTATTATCCCTATTTACTTTTTATAATTGTAGCATGAAAAATAAGCAAATTTTACTGTGCGTTTAAATAAATTTATAATTACAACTTTAAATTGTCGTAATAGATTTCTAACTATAAGATCTTTCCATTGACTCGTTGTAAATCGAAAGATTTCGCGAGTATTAATGTGTAATAAAAAACGTGGACTTAATCAGTGAAGTATTGAATACCTTCACGCTCTTAGATCTAACCGCTTCAGCTTCACCTATTTAAATAGAAAGTAGGTTAAAGTAAAGAAGGGTTCCCCTCTTTCCTTCAAAGGCGTAAGCTTGTGATTAAGACCTGTAGAGGTCCCTAATATCGCGGTTTTACATGCATATTCTTGAGGTTAAAACCTTAGTAAATATTAATAATTTACATAATTAATATATATTAAATGATCTTAAACTTAAATATTTACTATTGCATCTTGCTTTTTTTTAAATAAGAATATATTTATCATTAATTAAATTTTTTTAATATATTAATAAACGTTAAAATTCACTTGTTGAGAATATTAAGTTTAGGCAACAAATAAAATAGAAGTCAAATCTTAAATACTTTCATATTTAAAAATCTATTTTATAAATGTGTCATCAGAACAGAGTATTTATTTTACGACTTCGATTTAATTTAAAAAGTCTGTGCAGCCAATTTATAATTTGAGTCTTTTTCTTTACTTTTTATATTGAGACTGGTTAAAAAAAAGATAAAATTTAATAACTTCTTTTTAACAGTCTGGAAGTGTGATATTTTCTTGATCTTTAGGGGTTTGAAATACTTTGATGTTTTCTCCCTGTGTAATATACATTCATTTTCACTTTGCTTATATGATTATATATATATTTGAACCTTGAAGATGGTTGCTAGGCCTATTCTTACAGGATTCTGGAGATTGGATGTAATTGACTGCAAAATAATTTCATTTATAATGACAAATATTTATTTACTTTGGGGAATTCATTACTCTTCATTGGTAGCCAGATATGCACCGAAATATACCAAATTAATTAAGAACCAACATTTTTTTTTTCCAATGAAGAATTTGAACTTTTAAATCAATTGATAACTAACTTTTATAAATTTTTCTTTATGCTCACTAATAGTAATTTCTTATCAAACAGCTTGAGAAAGAGATAACAGGTGTGCTGATATTAAATTCTATTAATTTTACAAACTTGAGATATTTCATTATTTAAAAAAAGTTTATATAATGAAAAAATAAATTTATCTCGATGATTAGTTTTGTAAATAATTCTTTGAAATATAACAAAATCATTCTTTTTTTATGCTCTTTTATATTCCATTTTCTTCTCAACATCCAGGTTTTCAAATAATCCTTTATTTAAAAAAAGTATTATTTAAAATTAAGCAAGGACTTATCAAAAAAAACAACAACTTTTTAAATTATACACAAATATTTATAAATATATGCTATACATACATATGTCACATATATTAAGTTTTATATTTATAATTTTATATATAAACACACACACACATATATATAATATTATTAAATGCAAGTCAACACTTAGACAATCCCAATATCAATAACAATCAACAATTTCAAACTGTTGTCAAAACAACCTCCTTTTAACAGTTTGAAATTGATAATGGGATTGTTTAAGTGTTGATTGGTGTTTAATGATTACTTACAAATCCATTTAGCCTTGAACATTATTACACTTATTATTTAAATAATACTTTGGGTGCAATTTGAAAATTATAATTGCTGTTTCTGCTACTATCATTGACTATTTATTAGTCTACATTTAGAACAGATCATATTTACCTATTTAAGGAGGTTTATTTAAACTTCTTTGTACCAATAATTTCAATCTCTGTGGACAAATTGCAATCTTTAGTGTCTATATAAATTTATTGGACTATAAATAAAGGTGGGATTCCACCTTTATTGTTAAAAGGAGGTTACCTTGACAACAGTTTGAAATTGTTGATTGTTATTCGTATTGGAATTGTGCAAGTGCTAATTAGTGTTTAATGATTACTTACAATTCATTTATCCTTGTATATTATTGTATTTATTATTTATGATTATATATATATATTCAACCGGCACACAACTTTTTCATAAAGTCGTACATGTATGATGAGTTTATTTATCAAATATATTTGTAGAGGATACTAATTATTTTAATTTGACGTTATTAAATTTTTTTAAAATATTGAAGTTATTAATTACTCCTGATCTCTAGTGTCAGGAAAAAATATAAAATAGGTTTAAATTCTATGGTATTTGATGATCTTCCTACTGTCGATCTGCCATTTTATTAAAATCTTTTCTGATTCTTCCTTTTTAAACTAATTATTATTATTCTCATTTTCCTGGGTTTTTCCCCTCTCCTACATACATGCTCTTTCTTAATGTGATTTACCACATGATCTATGAATCAACATCTTAATATGTATAAATACTTTTTGTACAATAATTTTAATGGAAATTATAGATGTTAGATATTTTAATAATTGGGGATTCCATTTTTAATATAATTAAAAATCTGCAGCCACGATCCTACTAAGTTAGCCGCCAATCACGGCTAGCTGTAGAATGTTGAGAAAAATACTTCACAGGTAGTGTTAGGATGCAGTTAAAAAGATATAACTGCAATCCATAATAATATAAGAGTACAAAGCTTTACAGCAAATTAATATAAGTGTAAGAAATCAAAGTATAACAAACTTTTTCTTTATTTACGCATATGGCTTTATTGCTCGAGAGTTCATAAGAAATTCAAGTACCAGACTTGCATTCCTGGGACCTCATGATCCCAAGATGGATGCTCTGCCAATTATGGCAAACTGTGCAGGGCAAAAATATGCTAATGGTCTTATTGCTCAGGAATTCATAATAAGTTTGAGCACCAGATTGTGAGCGGATTCTGGGATCTCTTGATTCCAAGACAACTACGCCAAACTTTTCCTAATTTCATTTTGCAATTGAAACTCCCCTTATTATTAATAATAATTATCACATTAAAGTACAGAATGTGCTTATTTTTATAACACTACACAAATTAGTAAACAACAAATCAAAATAATATTTTGTAATTTTATATAACTGAAATACAGGCTTAATTTATATACCTGTATCAATATATGTAATATATAGGGTATATGAGCACAGACTTTCACATGACCCACCACTCACCACTCATCTCATATCACTGATACACTTGAACACATATATGTCGAAAAGATAAATAATCACCAATATGCATATTTCATGCAAGCCTGTATTTCAGCTATTGCATAGTAGAGATGTCTGCCCATTCCTTGTATATGTATTAAATGGATTATGTCCTGTACATGAGGGGTCAGACTGACTCTAGGTCAACATGGGTGTGACAAGAATATCAGCCTCAGGGTGGCCTTTGAGCATTCCATCATCAGATTTTTAATTAGATGGACGGTCAAAGAGTTGGAGTGTGGAGTAGATTGAAGCCTGTCCATTAAATTATGAAGATTGGCTACCTTAATATATATCTGAGCACTTATTGCATATGTGCAGAGATGATAATCTGGACCAACTGATGATTGCTGGTTTAGCATGAAATACATATATTGGTGATTATTTATCTTTTCAACATATATGTGTTCAAGTGTATCAGTGATATGAGATAGAGTGGTGAGTGGTGGGTCATGTGAAAGTCTGTGTTCATATACCCTATATATTTGTAATTTTATGTAGATAATAAAAGTTACTGAGTTACATGCTTTTGGATTAATAGGTCCCTACTAGTATTCCAAATTCAGAAAAATTCAAATTCTAAAACATTTTTAGCTTTGAATATTTCAACTTATGTATAAGCGTTTCTATTATTGATTTCAATTTTATTATATTTCCTGTAATTGAAACATAAATTTAAGATACCTACTTTCAAACTGTAATCTTAATAGAATGTGAAACACAATAATAATAAAAATATTTTACTTACAATGTAGTTTTTATCACCCCAGATAAGATAATAAAATATTGATTAAATATTGATTATATTTAAGCTAAATATTTAGAACAAAATAAGAAAAGCAAATAGGATAAAACATTTAATATGTATATATATAATTCTTTCCCAGGTTATCTTCTTTTATGTGGCAGATTGCGGTGCTCAAAGCACATGGATAGCAGCCCAGTTTTCGATCACTTTCAATTTTCAACTTTTTATGAACTTTCAAACAAAGAAGTCATTCAGTTATTAGTTATTTCTGAACAGTTTGACATTGAAAACTTGGGAGGATTTTTAAAAAGTATATAAAGATGATCATAACATAATATATTTGGGACACTGAAAAAGAGAAACAAACATGAAAACAATGTAATTATGAAATTTTTTTTTTATTACATTAGAGTTTTATTAGATATATAAAATGCTCTATCTTTAAAACAGCTAACACTATTACAAAATATGAGGTATAATGGTCAGATAAGGGTGGAGGATAAATTAAAACAATGAATTATAAAATGTAGTTTTGAAGGAAGCATTTAGTACAGCTTAAGCAAACCCTTTACAAAAAAAGATTGAAAAATCATTGACTGAATAATTTTATTAATGATATGCATGTTAATATAATCCTAAGGCTTATGAAATATAACCTTTTTTAAAAAATTGGGTGTAGTTGAACCTTAATATGCATAAGCAAATACATCTGAAATTGGTTTAGACATAAAACAGCTTAGATAAGTAAAAATGAAATGTAAAACAATGTATCTTATTATTGTTATATTAATCCCTAAATAAAAAAAATATTTACATGATTTTATTGCTCAAGAATTCATAAAAAGTACTAACGTCAATCGATCCTAAGACTCTGTACTGCAGATTCTGCCACTCTGCCATTATACTAATCTGTGCAGGGCAATTTCAGCATTTGAGTATGATTTTAATGAAAAGGAGAAAAACAATGGGAGGAAATGAAGGCCAAAGGGACAAGAAATTACAGAATATGAATAAATTAGTCACTAATTTTACTAATCAACATGCTTTTGCGGTAAAATAGAAAATATGTTACCTTAATGAAAATCGATGCCCTGAAACTAAAAATAATGTCAATTTCTATATTTTGCATCTATATGTGGCACAATTCTGGTTTTTTAGTATCTGAAGACATAAGATGTAATTCTGAGAGATATTCTCACACATTTCTCTTTACAATACAATTATATAACTTTAGTTGTGATTGTTAGTGCGCATTTGATTATTTAGTATGTATTGCAGACATATTAATTGTTATATTATAGTTGAGTTTTAACTGATGCATTCATAGCAAAACTCACTCCAGATATACAATAAGAAAAATAAAATTGAAATTTGGATACAGATAAGCATCCAGGTGCTTCTTTCAAACCACTTATATAAACAGAAGTATTTAAAATCCCAGCCTTCTTTTATTCAGTGGAAATGTTGGGCTGACATTCCAGTTGTGTTTAAGACATGATGAACAGATTCCCATTCTATGCATCTTTTATTTTCCTGCGTACCTATGCATGTATTATTTTCAATATAACTATTAATTTTTATTCAAGAAATTTTTATTATATTTTAGGAACACTATGATTCGTATATCAGGGATACCACAGAAAACAGTGTCTAAAAGATTCTCCAGAAAGTATTCAGGAACTTCAAAAACACACATATTCTATAGAAAAGGGCAATAAAGAAATTCTAAATCATTTCCCAAAGAGTATAATGTTAGTACTTTTTAACTTATGTATCTTTTACTTTGCTTATTTCTTATGTATTATATTTCTCTTCTTGGCATGTATAATTTTGTAGTTAAAGAGTGAAACCTAAGGATGAAATTGTCAAATTTCTGAAAAGAAAAATTGGTTTAATATACCAAAAAACATGACACTTAATATCCCTTCTAAACAGCAGTTTGAAGTACATCTGGCTGTATGTTTCATTATAGGCATGGCAATGTTAATATTTTCTTGGATTTATTCTTTTTTTTGCTTTTATTAAAAAGTAGCTTCCCTGTATATATATATATACATACATACATGATACAGGCATCATTTTACCTTCAAATATTCTTGATTATATTCTTAATAAAACTATATATGGATAATCCTCCAATTTTTATTCCAAGTAGGGTTAATAATTTTAAAGGTGTACTTGTACCATCAATTTACAATAAGCATTTGCTTATTTCGTTTTGCTGGATTAAATATAAATAAAAAAACAACATCCAAATCATTGTATTGTTTACAAAACAGCTTTTACTGGTGTTTAATGGAGAAACAAATAACACTGATATTACATACTAACATTTATATGTAATGTATCCAATTCATTCGATATCTATAGTAAATTATCAAAAATTTTACATAATGACAAATTAACATGCCAATTATCCAGACATGATAACAGTAAAACAAAATGCATTTTTGAATTCATCACAGTGAAATCAGTAAAACCCATCTATTTTGTTTTTTACTGCAGAAAAGAAGTTATTGTTTGCTGGCTGGTATTTTCAATAGTGTCACTTTCAATTATATCAATTCAACTACTACTTTTACTACAATTCCATCTATTAATAGTCCTATCATTAATATAAAGCTGAGCACTGATTGTATATATGTGTGGAGATAGTAATCTGGATCAACTGACAAGTGCTGGTTTAGCACGGAATATGTATATTGGTGATTATTTACCTTTTCAACATGTGTATGATCAGGTGGGTCAGCAATATGAGATGGCTTGGAGAGTTGAGGGTTGAGTGAAAGTCTGAGTTTGAATCCCTTATATATTACACATATATCTGTATTGCAGGTGTAAGTCTGTACAGTATATTAATTATTATTATTATTATTATTATTATTATTATTATTATTATTATTATTATTTTACTATCATTTTTACTATTACAATTATATTTGTTATCATTATATTTTCTATTACAATGCATGTTCAATGTAACCCAGGATGGAAAAAAAAAGATCAATAAATAAACTGTTAAATTGTTAAAAAGTGAACAACAAAAAAACATGGAGTAACAATTGCTGAGCTTATAATTAAAGTACAGTATATGATTGCACAAATACACAAATCTATGTGACACAATGTAAAGAGATCAACGGTATAACATCAAAGGTTGGAGTCACAATTTCTGAGCTCATCCTATTGCTCATAGTCTGCTAATGTTATAAGTTAATAGCCTAGCAGAGATGATGAATACATACAGCTCTAAGATGGCTGTTATATATATATTCTAACTAAATAAAAATTCAAAAATGTTTTTTTACTAAACAAATAAATTAATATTTGAGATTTGGGCCATTTTCTAACCAAATATAATTTAATGTGTCCATTTAACGACAGATGCATTTTTTAAGTATCAATTAAATATGCAATGCATCAATTATATATATTCTAGTATAATAAGTATAGATTAAATAATTTCTAAGTATAGATTTAATACAATAATTTCTCAAGTAATGTATAGACTAATATATTTCATACGTATAAATTAAATATAATCTCGTTCGTGACAAATGAAAAGCCAATTGTATTTAAATAAAATCAATTTAAACAAATGAAAAGTTATTCTCTATTTTGTTACTTTATAAAAACTTATTAAATTAACATGAAACGCATTTTGCAATCTCAAATGCAATCTCTCGATCGGTCATTTACATTGTCTTTTAAATATAACTAAAACGATTGGGAGATCTTACAAATATCATATATATTATTGGATAGTTTAAGCTAATTATAACTTTATTCTAACCAATGACAATTTTATTCAAATGATCGCACATCCACGTTATGGATTGATTATACCATATTTAAATCTATATGGCATTTACACACTTGCAGATAAATTGTATGCCAATTACAATATTTTAAGAATGGATCGATGGATACTTCATCATTCCCAGCTGACACTATTTCTGAGATGATGATGATGATATAGAACATCTATAAGCTTAATTACCAGGGCGCCAAATTGCAGCTCTCATAAAATATAGAGGTTAAATCTCAATTCAATACTCTTAGTAATAATATTTCATGAACGGGTTAATACATAATCGATCTAGAGAACACTGAAAACGCATTAAACTTGACAATATTAATATCTTTAAGAATTCCAGGTTATTCTCAGCGCATTCCCCATTCACTATGATTAAAGCTACAATTAAATTTTATTCTAATTATAAAGTTCTATATTCATCTCCAGCTTCCTGATCCACTCCTCCATCTTTACATCAATATGTCTATTACACTACTATTTATTTAACCATTAAAATTTACCGTTTTATTTTCTTTTACTAGCTCATTTCCTCTCATTATAATCTCTTCTCAGGGTTTTCGAATAATTAGGTGTGGAAATCGAATAAGCTGCCATAGGTTATTGGTGATAAACACTCCTCTCTTGATCGCCTCCAGGGTGATCTCGGTTGTCTTTAATGCAATTTAATATCAACTTACATTAAAGTTGGAACATTTAAACTTATTAAATCTTTATAAACACATCCTAAAACATAGTCGCAATTATAACAAAATTATATAAAATAAATGCGTCTAGAGAGGTTTGAATACAACGGATGGAGAAAGGATTTTATGCATACCCTCTGCACTCGCTATCACACAATCCTATCTCTATTCATGATTTATATTTCAACAATATTAAATTATTTGGTAATTTTACGCATTTAAAATTAACTTTTTAAATAGTTTTACTAAATATCAGTTACATATATGATAATTCAAATATTCATAATAATATATTGATGCATGATTGGATTGGAAATATCTAGATAATAATGACCCACAAAAACATGGAGACACAAGCAAATTTTATTTAAAACAAATAACAAATTTTATTTGACAAACTATAATTCAACATCAATACAAAACATATAAATTACATTATATCTACACTTTCTTTTTATTTTAAATATAGCAAATACCAGTTTCTTTCCATTTACAATGCTTTCTCTTTTATTACTGATATATTTAAAAAAATACATAATCGATTTCTGCCCTAATTAAATTTAATAATTTTAATTAACAAATCTAAAGTTGATATTCCCTCGCAAATTTCTTGATTTTATCCTATCATCCTGATTAAATATTCTTTTGCACTAATCTTTACAACAGAGATATATGAATAATAGCAAGACTAAGTCATTGCAAATAAATTGGCATTAAGATCAAACATCATCATAGTGCACTCTCTATGCTCATGTTCTTATGACACAATAATATTCAAACAATACTACCTTTCCAGCGAAGTTCTCAGCTGGCCATGTAAATATTTATTAAATAAATTTATATACGCATTGCTCATGCCCAATCATTCGTAAGTTTTATTTAACCCTTAATAGTTATTAACTTAATTATTTTTGGCTCCAATGCTAAGTCAAATCTACAAAAACAATATTCAAATACACCAATTGCACATACATTATCTGCATTCATTCTGACATTCCATTGAGTTTGCGACCTGGGATCCAATACTTATAATAATGCTCATCATGGCTATCCTCTCATATACACATAAGGAATATCAAATATTAATATGAGACAGGCAGTGACCCGAATAAGAGAGAATCTTTTCATTAAGGTTGAGATATGCTAGGATTTTTATCGCTAGTCATATAAAAACATAGGTATATCAATTACCTCTGACCATCAAAATAAGAAACCTTCTTACGGTGTAGAGAATACTCAAGTGGAAAAACTCTTCCACTGGGTTCACATACTTTATGAATATCACATAAATCTTAGTGAGCTAGACTTCACTGAGTTTCATGGAGATCTTTGTTTATCCACACACATACAGGTTGAAATATCAAATTATACAAGTAAAACTTTTACAACTTTAATACTCTTGCAAATTAGTGTACTGGAATATGAGCCCATAAATTTTCCAAGCATAAATCAGCTTGTTTCTGGCCTTAAATCTATAATAACAATAATAATAAGCAATAAGAAATGCACACAAAATTCTCAAAACTATTTCCATGCACTTTTATAAAATAAAATAAAAATGATGATGATGCAACTCAATAGACAAGCAATTCATTTATAAGTCTCAAGCATTTGATAATAACTTCTGATACTAACAACAATATCTCTAAGTGTTTTCTTTTTTTAATTAAAAAAAAAATGTTTTAAAGCATTTTAAATAAGGCATATCAGAAGACATGATATAGATTTTATCTACCCCCAAAATGACCATAATAGCAAAAGCATTTAAATAAACATATATAAAATCATCTGAAATCAATTTCTACCCCCAAAATAATACAATAGTAATTATTACATGAATTAATTTTAAAATAGATGATATACATGATACACTACAAAGAAAGAAATTCGTTTTATATATATATATTAAATGTCCTACACACATAAAGAGCAAATAATGATAATATTAATAAAAATTATACTTATATACGTCTTTTAGCAGGTGTCTTTCCAGGTTCCTGATTTCTCCTTTTTGTTTTTTCCTCTTTGACCGGTTTATGATAGCATATAAGTCCTTGTAGTAAAAAGTTCTTTTGATAGAGTTTGGTTCCTTTGCTATCATATATACAGTTTTTATTTTGGTGAATGTGTTCCTCATTTCCAACTCTAGGTAGTTTACCTTTAAACTTTGTAATTTTCTGCAGGTTTCAGTTAAACAGCCTTCATTTAACTTTTTCACAATATCAGTCTGTTTTTGATTGTCCTTTTCCAATTTTAATTTCATTTTATATGTTTAAATTGACTTACATATACATCAAACTTTTGAGTTTTAAATTTTACTATTTGCATATATATAAACGATATTAAACTCAAATTTTAACTTCTGTGGTTTAAATTTTTATTACCATATGTTGAATAGCTGACTTCTGGAGGTTCCAAGTGTGTGCCCACTTAAAATTTACTCACTATACATTGTCTTCTTTTAATTAAGACAATGTTTGATTTAGCCAAATTATTCTGAAGAGACAAAAAAGTACAATAAAAATGATTTTAAATTTTATAAGACAGTCTTCTTTAAGTCAATGAAAGAAAACTGTCACAGAACAGCCAGTTTAAAATAAAAAGCCTTTTTTCCTTTCCTTTAACACAGATTTTGTAGAGACATCCACTTGTTTATTATCTTTATAATTAATTGACATGTTCCCCCTTCTCAATTAATTTTAACCTTTTTGCTCTTTCAAAAAAAAACAGGCACAAATTTCATTCTAAACAGACACAATTAACTTTACAGTTAAGTTATAATTGCCAATTAATTTTTGGTATTTGACAGACCAGACTGACCCTCATTGTTAATGGGCCAAATTAATGGTCCACTTAAATTCCTTGTGGAGACCTGTGACCTTTAAGGAATGATAATTGACTGAGTAATATAACACTTGAACTCACACAAGAAGTAATCTTACTTTTTCCCTTTAATAGTGAAACCAGATATATATTACGGCTGTTTCAAACTCAGACTTTAAATTAAATTTAGCTGCTAATATTAACTTATTAAAATGATTTAATTTCTTATTTAAAAATTGCTTTACAACATGTAAGAAATGATTATTAATTGTAAATTGTACCATTAAGATCTACAATTAAATTACATACACACACATCGCAGGTATATACTTTTCTTTAAGTTTAGATTTTTAATGCCTTAATCTTTATTTATTACAACTATTCTACCTATATTATTATTATTATTATTATTATTATTATTATTATTATTATTATTATTATTATTATTATTATTATTATTATTATTATTATTATTATTATTATTATTATTATTATTATTATTATTATTATTATTATTATTATTATTATTATTATTATTTTACTTTCATGAGTTATTTATTTATAACCTAGCATAAAATAATGACCACTCATCATCACTATCTAATATAGTTTCAACAGTCACACATCTCCCTATCAACAAATGTGTAAATCTTGCTTTTTCTAATATTTTCTTAATATCAATTTAACCCATAAATTAAAATAAAATAATCCTCTGGTTATAAACACATTAACAATAAATTTTTAGATTGCTTACTAGTCAAACATATGGGTTCAAACTAGGTCTTGGCTTAAATTTTCTTATTACAGAAAAAAAATACATATATTATGAGAAAAATTCGAATAGAACCTTCTCTTTCATAGCTAACTTAAAAAATGGAGCCTTGGACAAATCCAAGGGCTACAATATATATATATTAATAGTGTGAGCAAATAAATAAGCTCAAGATAATGCAGATTCAACCTGGTAACCAAGATTTGAGTTTCAGTCTAATGCTGAATAATTAATTAATAAGGAGGAAAAGAACTGGTTATTTTTATCTTCATATATATATACTATGGCACTGAATAAAATACTAAAGAACAAGTTGCAGTGTGAGTGAGTAATTATTCAAATGTTTGGTGCTCCATGACCAGACAGTATGCTACAATGAATATGTGAACAGATAAGTTCAGGAACTCGGATAGACTTTATAAATATGGTCTGGATCTTCATGTTCCAGTTCTAATAAAGATAGTCAAATCCAAACTAAAGAATGGGGTGGCCATTTACCAGAAACCCATTTAAAAAGATGCAGCAAAATGTAAACATCTGAATGCATATTTTATAAAGATACACTCGCAAAACACACACACAAAAGACCAATAGGTATATGTATAATCAATTAATAGCACCTAAAAAAATAACTTCTATCTGCCAAACTAATGCAATCCAGTTCTTAAACTAGCATTATAATTATGTTAATCATAGGGCTTAAATTAAATCTTAACCTAAGTTAAAATACTGAATCTGCATATATATATATATATATATATGCAATTAAGGAGGGAATGCATATTTTATGGGCAATAATAAACACTAACAAATATACTTTAATATCATCTCTAGCTAGCATATCACTTCTAGCTAACAGATATCAAAAGTCATAAATTATAATAAGTGGCTAAGCAAACTCTCATGAAATATAATACAATTTATAACATATATAGAATCATGATAATAACGAGCATGTAGAGATTGGTTATTTTCTATTAATGTAGTATTTCAAAACAGTGATTTAATATGCCAAGTAGCATTTTTAAATATTTAAAGTGGAGATTTTAATTATCTCCAATTGAAAGTTAATTAACAATTTTTATTCACTGTTTCGAAAGATGGGCATATTATAGCATATATATAATAAATTTAAACAAAATAGCTAAAACAATAAATCTAGGCATGATCATAGTTTTGAGAAATTTGAGATATAACTGATTGCAGTTATTTTTAGATTCTAAAAAAAATAAAGTCTTTTACTTTATAAAGGTGGATTCAGGCAAATTTATAAGGTTAATTTATAAATGATTTAATTTAACAGATTTTAAGAAACAAGATTGATAATAAATTATTTTATATTAAATGGGGAAACTCCGGCAAGTTTAACATAGTTTTACTTTATAACGGATTATATTCAACAGAGTTTTAAGAAACAATATTGAATGTTCATTACAGTAAATAAGCTAGCTTAATATTATAGACTTAAAGATTAAGTTATAGAGCTCTGCAGTCTTTGAAAAAAATATTACCAGTTTTCTTGGTGGTAGCTTGTAATGCAGGCATATCAGACAGTGGGTAGTGGCATTCTCTTCAGGATAGGTGGCTTATGAAGTCTTCATCTTCTTACAGTAGGCTTCTGGTAGATTTCCCCTCACTGTGATGATGATCATACCTTCAGGCATGTAACAGTCAAATTGCCATTTCTGGCTAGAGTGAGACAGCAAACCTAACTTTTGCTTAGCCAGATATGTCAGTCAAAACTGGCATGAATTCTGGTAGGCAATGCTTCATAAAAAACAATAGACTGAACCCCTGCAGCAAAAAATCAGGTCTAATAATGCTTTAGACCACCCTGCTGTTAACAAGACTATTTACTTCTTGAGAATCACCTAGCACTTCTTTGAAATATTATAATTCAATATATTTTAAATTAAACCCATCAATTTTAATAGAAAATTTTTCTTTAAAATTGACCTTTTAAATTCCTAATAACTTTAACCTTTTTCTTAAAAAAAAATTTTTAAAAATTTTATTGGCCAAGTGAATTAAAGTTTTGCAACTTTTGATTGGTCAAATAACAAACTCAGCCATAAAAATATATTTATCTTTTAATATTATATTCATTTTAGCTTCATTTGTAAAATGTATATTAATAATTTGTCAGATTATGAAAGTAAACAAAAGTTTTTCCAAAAATAAATTTCTATTTATAATTATAAAAATATTTTATAGTGGAGAACCTCAAAAGAATATTTGTAACCTATTAGAAAATGTCAAGTACATCAGTTATTTTCTTTCTCAATTTATGTTTCTGTAAAAGTAAAGAATTTTTTACTAATATCTTACTATTTTCCTAAAATAATTGATATTTTCAGTATATTTTGCCAAAATACATTATAATATGTAAATAAATGCCAGAAAAATACTCTAAATTATTCATTTCTGTTTGAAAATGAAATAAAGTGCTTGGGGTGATGAACATTGTTAACAGATGTCAAAATTGTTGTTAGTACTGGCTTCGGTTTCAATTTACGTTCGTGTAAAAGTATACAATTTTTTATTAAAATCTTACTATTTTTCTAAAATAACTATATTTTCTACACATTTTATCAAAATAATTTATAATATGTATGAAAAATAATGAGAAAAAAAATTTAAAACATTAATTTTTGTTTTGAAAGTCAAACAGAAGTTGAAGCGGTAAAAATTATTGATAGATGCTCTTCTATTGTCTGAAATGTGTAGCAACCAATCAGCATCTAGGAAAGTCTGTCTTCTCCTTTGTTGTAGCTTCTTATGTCAATATTAGTGATTTTTTACTTGTAAAATAATTGTAGAGAGAGCAGCATCTTATGGTACATTTTAAGCTTTAAAATGAGAGTAAAAACATTACCATAGCTCAAAAACTTTTTCAGGTGACTTCAAGCTGTGACCATCCCTATACAGATGTTTCTCAAAAGGGGTTAATAGTTTCAGTTCGGAAATCTTGTTTACTAAAATTGTACACTTTTGAAAAATACTATTGTTTAGAAACAACTTACTTTACCTTGTCAATCGGAGTTTTGTTTGTGATTTATTCAAGATTAAAATTGAGAATTGTTCTAGCTTTTAACAATACCCCCCTACATATAACATGGCTATGTGTAGACCACACACAATTTAAAATGTAAACTCTTTTTAACAAAACAAAATGTGTAACAAAACATATTATGTTAAAATAAACATACTCACTGTAATATATATATATATATAAATTGATATCACAGTCATTTGAGATTAAAAAATAAAGTTTTTGAAAAGAAAAAAAAAGGATTTTTAATTTGTTGATATTAAATCTTAATAATAAATGAATACTTTCATTCAACACAAGATAAAGTCTTTGTGAAAGCATACAATGAATCACCTATTCTTTCAACCCAAATGCTTAAGTATGGGCAAATCTTAAGCACTGGAAATGAAAGCGTGAAGATAAACCAATCACTTTAAATTACTTTTTAGTATTTCATTTAAGAATGATGTATTGTAAGTTCTAGAAAATTTTGTACTTGTTATTCATTCAGACATAGTAAAAAGTAATTTAAAGTGATTGATTTATCTTCACGCTTTCATTTCTAGTGCTTAAGATTTGCCCATACTTAAGTGTTTGGGTTGAAAGAATAGGTGATTCATTTTATTCTTTCACAATATTTTATCTTGTGTTGGATATGAAAGTATTCATTTATTATTAAGATTCATGAAGCGCATGTGCATTAGCTTGAAATGCTGATCTTTAGTTTATTGTAATAACTTGTTTTGTAAGCTTTTAAGGCTATGAATCATTTGTTGCTCCAACATTATACAATTTATTAATATGAAATAGAATAAAAAAAGTATTTTATAGTGATTTTAAGTTATGAAAGAATTTCCTTTTTTATATTATAACAATTATTTCAAGACAATGTAAAGAGATGTTTATTATTTGGTTCCACTAGGAAATGCCCTGCAAGGTTTGGCACAGTGGTAGAGTGTCTGACTTGAAACGAGGGAGTCCCAGGATCTATTCTGGCATTCAAACTTCTTATGAACTCCTAAAACTATATGCTTTTTTTACTGGGATATATAATTTAGACAAGGTGTTAATGTTTTTCAAAAAATAAATCGGATTAAGAAATTAAAATGAGAGCCTTACAAAATGTCAGATAAAGAAACTAATTTATATATTATAAAAACTCCTCCAATTTAAAAATTGTATTTATTATCTTATTTCTGATTAAATTAATAAAAGGAAAAATTGAAAATTAAGTTATGTAATATCATATTTTAAATGGGAATGAACCAGATGTTAGTGATGTGCAATTAATTGATGTTTATAATATTGAGAAGAGATAATGCAGAAATTTTATTAACTGTTTGTAATGAAAATATAAACATGCATGCATTGTTTGGTATATATATATATATATTGTAATGATATGGAAAAATGGATGAAAATGGTGTTGGAAAATCATCATCATCATCCCCAGTTAATGAATCAAATTTAAATATAGAAATAATATAATATGATTATGAGCATGAGAAATCAGCAAAAAAAAGGACTAACAATAAGTTCATCAGCATTACAGAAAATAATAATAATCATTCATCATCATGATGATCAAAAAATCAAATCAACAGCCAATCTTGTGACTGGATTTTTACATGGTCCACTATAGTCCAGGCTAATTATTTAGCCTGGGGCAGATTATATAAACAATAATTTGGATGCACAAACTTGGGTGCAAATCCATAAGAATATAGCAATTAAAAATAATGCTGAGATAATAAAACATGCTGATCATCATCGATGCCCTCTAGCCATTTAGTACCATTAATGTACTGGCCAACTATAAACTTAATTTGGAATTAATAAAAAAATTAAATTTAGTACATAAACTTTAAAGGATATCCCCTTTGTGACATCCAGCATTACAGAAAAGTAAAGAAATCATCAACTGGATGGCTATACTACCAAACATAAATCCCAATCCATATAACTGACCATTATGCTTGAATCCAGCTCAGGGAGTAAGAGCTCTATAACTGTTACTGTGAGCAAGAGATAATACAAGCATATACTATTTAAACCTATTTTAAGATTAAATACATTCATTGAAATAACTTAAATAAATAAACATTTATTAATAACAATAACATTAAAATCTGTTGAATTATAAATATAAGTTCAGCATTCTGATTTTGATTAGAATACAATATATATTGTAACAGTCAAAACATGTCTATCTCACTAACACACTGCAGAATTTAAACCCGGGACATAGAACTCAACACTAGGAGAGTTACCTCCCAGAAATCCCAAGTTCGAATCCAAAGTCCAAACTCCACAACACCCTCTACATGATAACACATTTGATGCTACTAATAATATAATTTCATGCCGGTGCCGGTGATCAGGGAGAAAACAAAAGACTCTATATCTAAAATAGCCCTAGGTTAATTTAACAATAACTTATAGATGTGCCAAAGATAAGTTTAATGTACTGTGTAATTTATATTGCACCCCAAATAAATAAAAAAAGAAATAAATTTATAAATAAGATTTTAATGATTTGATAATAAAATAATTTAGCGATATAAATTGGATAGTAATATAGTAAACAAACAAGATGGCTGATACCTCGTACTTGGGTTCGTTTAGATAATGTGTCTAAAATAGTGACACGGTAGGCATATGCGAGTCACATAAAGTCTAATAGAGTTTGAAATATTCTAAAGCATTTATATTTGGAGATTTAAATGGAGATTGAGAGTCGCTCATGAATAGATTATAAGATCAAGCTACACTGAACGGATTTGAAATTCGTTTGAATAGAATTCTTTTAATAAGTAAAGGGAAATATACGGTGGTGCTAGCGAGTATATGCTGAGGAGGGTGTAGTTTATGAGTATGCAACTTTAAAAGATGGCAAAAGGTCTTGGCATTGGATAAGCATTCTGCCTTTTATCTGGGACATCTCTAGACCACTCACAGCTCAAGCCTGGCCCGCACCCAGGAGCTTCGTAACAGTGGGGACGTACGCGAATAATTCCCATGTGCCATTTTAGCACAGGACTGGGAACGGAGTAAAACAAGGGGAAAACAGATTTGAACGATGATGACCTTTACCAACAGGAGGATTCCAGCACCCATGCATATTTACTAGCAACACAGCTTAATCTTTAAAGAATTAGTAAAACAAAAGGGCAATTCATTAAGGAACAGAAATAGCTCTCGACTTTCATATTTTAATGGCCAGCAGACTCTCAATAAACTTAAGATACATAAATATTCATTTAACAAAATTATTATTAAGTAAAATTACTTTAAAACATATATAAGAGATACTTTTAAATATATAAACGATGGGAGGGGAGAAATGCATGTTTGCGGTTTATAAACTAAGATGGCAACCACGCATCATTTAACTTTCCTACGTAACTCGCATTTGTCTAAAGAAATTAATTATATATTTCATCATAACACAGTGAAATTAGACATTTATAAATATGATAGAAAATCAACCCAAGCACAAGTTCAGCATGCATTAGAAAAACGTTTAAATAAATACATTTATAGAATATACAAAATTGTTAGCGATAGCTTGAAGTTTTCCGAGATCTCAGGTTGATTTTAATTATCTTGTTCTGGTAACTCTGTCCATGGCATTTCCAAACTTGTACTAAAGTTCTTAAGTAAAGTTATGATTTTCTTTAATTCATGGTTCCGCAGCAGCAGTTAGTAGATTTTAGGAGCAGCATTTCTTTGGGCTGGTTCAGTTGGATTTGATGATACGGTGACAGGACATCGAATTTTGAATGACGGATGGCCGAGGCCCAGGGCTCCTGAGGGGAAACAGCAATTGCCCCGTTACCCCGTCATTCTGAGGTTAAACTATTTTAAAACTGGATTTACTGACACGATCAGGTAGGTTAATTAATAACTCTGTCTAATAATCTAATTACAATCAATCAGCCCTATTTATATGCTCTCCCAGATTACAATCTAACCCTGCGGTGATAAAATCCATTCTTTAATTATTACACATTTGAAAAACACGGACTGCATTTTCTAATTAAAATCTGTTCATAAACACTGTTTTATCTTATCAAATCTACTAGTAAAACTGGCGCTAATATGACTAAAATTAGCTACTATTGTTCTTTCTCTACCCTCACTGATTTAAAAATGATGACATGTTTTTGAATAACATTTTACAACACTTTACATTTATCAAACATTATTTCTGAATTTAATTTCCAGAAATATTTCTCAGTGATATTATTTCTTAAAGGCAAATAATTATAACGAAATAACATCACAAATAAATCGATTTAAAAACAACTTTTAAATAAAATATTTTGATAAATTTTAAATATTATCGCAGTATGTGTGTAGATGAGAATATGTGATCTACTTTATTGTACAAGCATATATACGTAATATATACTTGACGGTTTGAAAATAAACTGTTTAAAAACAATTTTAATTATATTAGACCCCGGGCACCCCATTATACATATAAATTTAGGTGGAATTTCGGTAAATATACCCAGTACACACACAATACGATGAAATTAGGGTTTTAAATAAGGCATGAGGGTAGGAAACAGGAAGGCAAGGTGAAACTAAGATTGGTAAGGCATATCTTACTGTTTCAATATACTATTACATTATAATTTACATCCATTTACTTCTGTTTCTAATCACGACTCAATCCTTTTTTCTTTTCAAAAATATACAGTACATATAGCCATATAATTCTATAATTAAAAATCACTTCTTTTCTTTTCAAAAACTTTATTTGATGTATATATATATATCCACTTAACGTTTCGACTATCTTTACTCTATAGTCATTTTCAAGGATCTAGAAAAAACATTACATTATAAACAAACTTCATATAATAAAAACAAAAATAATCAAAAACAATATAAAGCATATAAACCCCATAAAATTTAAAAATAAATAAAATACATTAAAATCAATTAAATTAAAAACACAAAACATACACCACACTTACTTGACTCCCTTCTCAAAAAACTTTCCCTTTTTGGTTTTTTGGATAAAAAATGTAAAAAGGGAAAGTTTTTTGAGAAGGGAGTCAAGTAAGTGTGGTGTATGTTTTGTGTTTTTAATTTAATTGATTTTAATGTATTTTATTTATTTTTAAATTTTATGGGGTTTATATGCTTTATATTGTTTTTGATTATTTTTGTTTTTATTATATGAAGTTTGTTTAAATGTAGCCTAGATACACATGACTATAGATAAAATTAGAGTTTTAAATAAGGTATGATAGTATATACATCAAGTAAAGTTTTAGAACTAAGATTAGTAAGTGATATCTTAGATCAATATACTATTACATTATAATTTACATATATCTCAATAGGTTTATATAAAACACATCTTTATATAAGAAGTCAGATGTGCTATATAATAATTTAAAATTAACATCTTTGAATTGTCATAAACCAATAACAAAAAAATCGTTTTTATAATACAGTACATAATAATTAGTTTTAACATGTGTTTAATGACTGATTTTAATATATAGGGTACCCATTCAAATTTATGTGCATGCACTGGCATTGATAAAAAAATAAGCAAAGGGATTCATCCATTTATCTTTAACATTGTTTTTTTAAAATTTAAAACCATATTTTTATACCATATTATTTAAATTGACTTGTTTAAAATTCCCTGCAATTTTTATAATGGTGACCTGGGCCAACGGATGAGTTCTGGTTCAGAACAAAATGCATCTTCTAATTATTTATCTCATAATATGATTCCATTCATAAGTTTTAAAAAGATTGCTGTATATAAAAAGATATTATACATAGGTTAAAAAAAATGAAGTTGAATTATTCCATGTCTATGTGTTTAATTAAAAAACATATATTAATTTTTAAGTGAAGTTTAAATTTTATATTCGGGATAGGGATAATCTCTAGTTTGGGATAATCTCTAGTTTAATAAATGATTAATGATAATCATTATTATATTTATCTAGAATGGATCATATTAAAGTTATGGGTGAAGTAAGTTTGACACTTGTACTGTAACATTTTTTATAATGATGTACTCACAATGTAGTATTTTTGCTAGAATAAAATATTTAAATGCAGAAATCAGTAAAATCTTGTATTGCTTACCATAGAAAAACAACTATATTTCCAGATATATCTAAGTTATGTTATTCAGCAATAATCATTTTTGAATATATAGTATAGATATATATCCAATTGAGTTTGTATCAAAAATGTTCAGTATTTACTCATAATTCTGTTTGTTATATACTTTTTATGTGTATTCACTTGCTGTATCTTGAAATGTTTTCAGGAAATAAATAGGTGTATTCAATTACTAACTAGAAGGTAATGTTCCTATGTTAATTTGGATGGGCTAGATATGTGTCAATGCACTAAATGTAATATGATACTACCTTCACCACTGGGATAAGTGTCATCCTTTTGCAGCTGCTGGATTCATGATAACTCTTAGTAGTTTTTTCTTCTGTTGAAAACTAGGCTTTATAATTCCATAGCCTCTTGTAATGGTGATATTTATCAAGCAATAACACATCATGTGTAGTTTAGCATTGTTTTTTATTATTATCATATTTTACATTCTGTTAAACAAGGCAAAACTCTCCATGCAGTAGTGCCACCCTGTGCCAACCAGAGTAATCAATAGATGCCAGAAGGCTTGTGCATAAAATCCCTATCTAGGATCTACTCATCCAATATCCCCAGACTAGTTTCTGGCTTGTGGCCTGCCTAATAGGATAGTGGTGGCTATGATTGTTAAAGAGCCAAAGACATCAGAAGGTATAGGTGCTGAGCTGAGTTCAGACCCATATGACTATATAAGCTATTGAGCTTAGATTGAAAATATTATTGTGTTTTCAATTTCATTCTCATAGTTTTGTAGTTCAGTAGAGATAAAAGGTGGCTGCTGGAGGGTTGCATTAGACCTAAGATCTAGGTGCAGTACTCTCAGATCCAAGGCTCCTCACTGATGAAGGCCACACACCAGAAACTAGTCTGGGGATATTGGATGAGTAGGCACTAGATATGGATTTTATGCACAAGCCTTCTGGCATCCATTGATTACTCTGGTTGGCACAGGGTGGCACTACTGTATGCAGAGTTTTGCCTTGTTTAATAACAATTATGTGCTAGTATAAAAGATAGTGATCATGTGATTATTTTATATTCTGATTCATTAGCATCTAGTTATACTCACACATTCCTTCAGGATTCTTTTCTGAATTGACCTGGAGAGACTCTATCCTACATCATCGTACTTAAAACTATTAAATTTTTTATTTAGTTTTATTTATCTATTGTGATTTATTATAAGGCAACAATTCTAATATTACAAGAGTGTTATGGCACATTCTTTGATAAAAATTGCCCTTGTGTATGGCCCTATGAGGGAAGTCATAAATAATAAGCCAGAATAATAAAATTATTAAATTTATGGGTGGAGACTTCTTCCTCGATGCTGAAAAAATTTTATGATCATAAAAAAAAAAGATCTTTTAGTTTTGAAAAAGAATAATAATTTTAAATGATAAATTATTTATCGACTGAAATTTTGTTTTAAAAAAGGTCAGAGGAGTAAAACTTGTCAGTCAAAAAAACATGTTTTATTTTGATTAAAAATGAAACATTCTGCCGTTAATTGAAAAAAAAAAAAAGAAGTATAATAAATTACAAAGTACAAACCATTTTCATTTTATTATTTATTCATGTTTTTTTTATTTTTTTGATAAGACTAATTTAATTTAGTTAACACACCCAATTATTGATAAGCATGTTGGTTTCTTCTAATTGATTCATTTAATAAATTTTATTGCTATGAAAATAAACAATTTATCGCTACTTTTACCATCGCAGCAATAAATACAACGGATTAAAGTACCGCAACCATGCGCACGATCACGTACAGAGGCGCATTAATAGTGAAGTACTCATACGTGCTCATATACATACAGTTGCAAATGTTCATGTGATATAAATATCAAAAGGGAAAACCGATTAAGATAACACGGCCTTGATAGGCGAGGTTTTTATTTATTTTTTGTTTCAAAGAATTGGAAGTTAATAATATTTGACATTTTCTTTACCGATACAAATATTTTTTTTAATCCTAATATGAAAAATAAAATTTCTATTTAGTATTTTTTAAAATAAATACTAAAATATAACAATATACAATATTTACTTAAAATAGTCATCAGTAGAAATTCAGTGACTTTGATATTCCCCATATTAGATGTTCGAATAAAGCATTAAACTATTTATTCATTTCCATCTATATGTTTTCGTGTTTTTGAATAATCAATGTGCCATAGATATTGTGAAATTATTTGACTAGAATATTTGTTCCCCCAAATTTTACGTATTTTTTTTTTGGCAAATTATTTTTTTAAAAACTGGTTTCTTTCAAGAATAACGTTAAAGTGATTTACACATTTGGCTCTTATACGTATAAAAAATGAAATATGCAAAGATGTCATTTATAAAAGTTATTTATATTTTTTATCATTACAAATGTGAACTTGCACTTTACCATCCACATGGCTTGTAAGAAATGTATTCCTATCATGGCTTTGTGAGCACTGAAAAGGCTTAAAATTCGTGATTAAGTTTCTTCTATCTTTAAAACCACCAAGCCAGCAGACATTCATAATTTTCTATGCTTACACAAGTTGTTATTAGCAGAATGCTGTAGTGTCACTCAGTGCAAACCTTAGAAATCATTGTATGCAGGAAGGTTTGTGCACAAATTCCCCATCTAGTGCCTACTCATTCAGCAGCCCCAGACTTGTTTCTAGATTATCGCTTTCATCAGTGAGGAGCTTTGGATCTGAGAGCTCTGCCCCTAGATCTATTTATTTAACTAAATAGGTAAAAGATGGGTGCTGAAGCGTTGCATTAAATCCTTAGATCTAGATACAGTGCTCTCAGATCCAAAGCTCCTCACTGATGAAAGCCACATGCTAGAAACTAGTATGGGGATATTGAATGAGTAGGCACTAGAGGGGGAATTTATGCACAAACCTTCTTACATATATTGATTTCTAAGACTTGCATTGGGTAACACTAGGGTATGGAGATTTTGCTATTGCTAAAATCTTCTAGGTTGATGATATAGGACTTGTAAAAGATGGATTGTTAACTCTCTGAGGGAAAAAGAATCTCTAACACAGATGTAATGCCTATTCATATTTTATAGTAGCATGGATCACAATTGACTTAGTTTGAATTTAAAGCAAGAAACCAATCAGGAAATTTAGATATAGAGAGAATTAGACAGAAACTTTAGAAATGACTCAAGAAACTAACTTTCTGAAGTGACAGCAAAAATTTATCGAAACATGGGGCAGATACAAATTCATTTTACAATATTTTATATTTCATATATAGATAAATAAGATTCTAATAGTGATGTTAACATTGAGGTCATTCAACAGATTACAGTAAGTGATACCTATTTTAAAAAAAGAACAATTGAAAATGGTGATATGTAGGTTGATGGAAAGTTCTGAAAAAACAAGAATTAGGCTACAGTGAAGTACTAAAAGAAAAAAATATTCAAAAAAGAATCCCAAATGCATTTGTTAGGAACTGAACTTATTTTATTGAGCATGTTATCAAATGTATCCACAATAATAATATTATGGAAATTCTCACGGAGAAGTGCGTTGAATATTTTTATTTTCAGATATCCAATTGAGAGAAATAAACAAGAAGAGTTTTATCTTGGGTTTATGCTTTTGGCTTTTGTAATTTACCATGACTATAGATTGAACATCAAAATACTTGCATTAATCACTAGTAATCTAATCTTCACCACTTTCTTTTAAAGCCACCTTTTTAAATATGAGTAATAAGTGGACATCTGATGCCACATCTGATGCCACTAGGTTAATTAATTTCTAACACTGAATTATGTGTATTATCCAGAATCATACCATTTTTTTCATATTATGAAAAATAAGGAAAGAGTCAACATCTTTGATTTTGAAGTCAAACCAATTCATTTCTCAATATATAATTATTATACTAGATATGCAACAATATATTTTAGGGACTGCAATTATATACAAACTGTGAACACATTTAACACTTGAGCAAAAATATATAGTTTATATCAATAAAGCATCACCAATCTGAATTATCCAATAGTCCACTTATTTTATGCCTACTCTAATGCCATATAAGTAAGTAAGAGTAATTAATGAACACCAAACAGTAATACTATTCATATATCTAAACAAATTTTAGCTATTGGATTTTACAGCTACAAGCACTGAATTAACCTACTATTGGGTAATTTATTTATCTAACAATCCTTAAGTGAGTGTTATTCTTTTACCTATTAAAAATAAAAAAAATATTTTGTATTGCTTGGCAAACCTAATGAATTTAGCCTTTCAAAAATTTTCTTCTTTTGAATGTAATCCCAAATGTGCTCACAATAAGAAATTAAATTTTATTACTGTGAAGTATGAAAATGTTTGCAATATGTCTACAAAGTTTAGTTTGAATACTGTCAAGGTAAACTTTTATCAGAAACTGTTTTTATGAAGGTTATTTTTAATGGTCTACATCAATCATCTGATTGTTTATGTTGAACACAAATGCTGTTTACATATATATAAAAGAATGGACGTAGATATTTATATATATAGTGTGTGTAATTGTAAACAAGGCAATAATTATAAAGCTATAAAAGTATGTTTTGATAGCTAGACTTACAAAAGTAATTTACTTTTAAAAAAATCACTTCTGCATATTTAACAATATATAACATTAAAAAAGATTTAAAGAAAAAAAATGTAAATAAAAACTAAAAATATAAAGTAGCCATAAGAGCAGCAAATAACAGCATTTTAAAATACCATATTTAGAATGTAATGAATATTTTATTTACATTTAGTGATTAGCTATAATACCAGTATGAATAAATAAACAGATTCTACGATCTACTCTCTGCATAAATTTATTTTAATACAAATGAGATGTCTAAAAATAAAATATATTTATTTGTAAAGTTGTAATAAATAAGAAGGCAAATTTTTATATTCTTAATATTAATTAGAAGTAGATCATAAATGACATATTTTACATGGAACATCAAGATTATTATTTATTTAATCTTAATTTTTTATTTTATTGCATTGCCTTAATTAATTAATTAATCCGTTTTTTATAAAAATCTTTATTCTTTGTACAATGCTTACATAACACCCATCAACATCAACAGTTTCGATTGCTCCTGAAATCTTCTTCAGAACTTTTTAAAAACTTCTTTATCTTCCACCTTCCATTTTCTTTTTTTTTTTTTCTCTCTTTTTTTTTCTGAAGAAGATTGCAGGGGCAATTGAAACTGTCGATGTTGATGGGTGTTATGTAAGCATTGTGCAAAGAATAAAGATTTTTTTTATAAAAAAATGGATTAATTAAAGATTATTATTTCTTATTCTATATTATTGCACATTAAAAATTAAATAAAAATACTTTATAATAAATAACAACATCATCAGCAATATGTTTCAGATGATTATAAAGTGATGACCATATGTTTGTAAAATATTGATCGGGAATCTTTTGGTAAATCGTATAGAAAAATCAACTAATTTATTAAAATTTAGTTCTGTATTTTTTTAGCCAGCTAAAAATGATTATATGTATGCAATCAAAAATGCATTATTGAACTAAATTTATATGAATAATATTTTTTTAAATATATAACTCAGTGAATATAAAATTTTAATTTGTAAAACAAATTTTTGATGTTAATTTTTAAACACTTTTATTTAACTTAGAAATTCTGTTTGCTTTTTATTTGGGTTAAATCTTAGCCAATTTTTAACATTCTTCTATTGAAAAAACTTTTTTTAAATTTTGTAAAACTTTTTTTAAATTTTGTAGACTTTTAAGTATCAATAATGCAATATTTCAAGATTGTCCAAACAGTATTGGTAGACTAAATTTCTAACAGTATGATATTGGTAAGTTTTTAATGATGCACAATAAATGAAAGTATATTTGATAAAAATATGCTTTAATTGAATTTCATGACTAATTCATTGAAAACTGTTTTTAGTTAATTAAAATAGAAAAAAAAGTACTGAAAAATGAAATTTTAATTTCTCTTGATTATTTAATTAAAACATACTTTTAAAAAACAGTGTCTTCATAAATACAAAAATCTTTTAAACAATTTTTAAAGCTTGCAAATTTCATTTCAAATACTAGAAATATGGTTACATTGAATATATTCTCAGTTTTTAAATTTAAATATGAATAATCTCAAAAAGTCTATTGTAAAATATAGAAATATTAAAAAAGTAGTATATATAAAAATATTTTATAATAAACACTTATTTAATTTGATGAACAATATACTGAAAATCAAAATATTTTTTTGCCTCAATCACAATTTTGGTTGTTATATGCAAATAAAAGCACGAGGTGTCCATGCATTAATTATTTCAATTACTATTGTAGTTAAAGAAAAAATGGTACTCACGTATTCTACCTGCTACACCTTTTCACACCTATGTCATTGTGCCCATTAATTTCTAATCTTACAATCCCATCAAATAATGTGAACACAGAACTTCTGACAAATTTAAGTGATAAATTTGTGCACAAAAATAAAAAACACATTAGGATACTAAATTATAAAAACAGGTAGTTGTGAGTTTTTAAAAACAGTGCTTTATGCCAACAAAAACCCTCTCCCTCTTGCACAAGGTACAGCATTCTACTGTCACAATAACAGCCATCATTTCCAAAATTTTACCTAAAATTTAAAAATTCTATGTATATTAACTCTGCATGAAATTACAAACCAGACACAAAAAAGATGATGCTTTCATTTGCATTCTGGATGATATTAAAAAAATAAGACCACATCATTGATTCTGTATATTAATAAAAGTTTACCAAAGAATTTTCTCATAAAGTATATAAAAGTAAAGAACTACAACCTACCAGCTGCACAAAAAAGATTGCTCTTTTGTTTGCATTCTTGATTATATTAAAAAAATTACTTCAAATCATTGATTCTGTTGTGAAGATTCTTTTTTAAAATTTTGATAAAAGTTTACTAATTTCTGTTTTTGCTTTCAAATTAAATAAAAGTGATTTATATAAAACATTTTATATGTATATTATTTGTTTCTTTTTAGTTTTGGATATTTTGCAACAGATCTTTTGTAATTATTTATATTCAAGTTTGAAAACTGAGAAAGAAACAATGTTACCATTTGAGATGAAATTCATGTGTTTAAAATTGTTTATAAGATTTTTGTCTTTATAAAGGCAGTGTTTTTTAAAAAAGTAAGTCTTAGACAAAGGATCTGAAGTTATTAATATTCCATCCTTTATTTCTTTCCTATTTTAATTAACTGTAAATGCTTTTTAGTGAACTAGTCAAGAAATTTAATGAAAGCATATTTTTCAACAAATATACTGCCATCTATTATCATCATTGAAAACTTATTGAATCAATATCAACATGTATTGAAATTCAGAATGTCAATACTTTTAGGATGGATAACTCTGAAATATTTCATTTTCATAGGTACATAACATTTATACATAATTTTGAAAATAACCCATTCAATAGAATTATGTCAAAAATCGATAACAAGATTTGACCCAAATAAATAAACAGAGAATTTCTATGTTAAATAAAGTAGTTAATAATTTTTATAGAAAATTTAAAACAAGTGACTGAATTAATTAATTTATGGAAACACACACTTTTATTTCAAATTGGGATCTTTGTTTTTTTTTTTAATAAATGGTTTTAAAGTAATGATTTATTAAATATTAATTTATGTAAGAGTATTTAACGGTAGAATTTAGAAATATTAAGTTTAAATCTAAGTAATTGGGATAAGTTTCAATTTAAATAAGTTTCTACTTGAATAAAGATTAGTAACTAATTTAGCTTCATTTGTTTTAAAATCTTGGCTATATTTAGTGTACATGTGAATGTATGGATATTTGTGTATACATTTTAATGAAATGAAAAGTTTAAAAGATCATTAAAAGTTATATTTTAATAATAAAAAAGGGGTACATACAATATTATAAGATTTTATAAAGAATGTATTTTGAGTAAAGATGTATTATAAAAAAAGAATATATGAATAAATAAGTTTAAATTAATTAAACAAATCATTTATTTAATCATTAAATTCAATTAATAAAGCTCATTTGTATTTTAAATTTCAATCTAGACATCACATGATTGAATAGTCTGAATTGATAAAGGTTAAGGTTAAATAAATCAATTGTAAAAGATAAAAATATGCTAATAATTTACATATTACAACAAAATACTGAGAGGGGATTGTTGAGATATATCAATTATAAGAAATGCAGTGAAAAATCTTGATGTGCATGTATATATAAAAGAAATATATACACTATTATAAAAATAATGTTAATCTTATTGTTTAATTATTTCCCTTTGCTTTTGTTAAAACAGGAAAAATTCTCCATACAATAGTGCCACTCAGTGCAAGCCAGAGTAATCAATGAATGCCAGAAGGCTTGTGCATAAAATCCCCATATAATGCCTATTCATCCAATATCCACAGACTATTGCCTGTTTTAATAACAGTTATGAGCAAGCATAATAAATGGTGATCATGTGATGTTTAGTGGTATAACACTTCACTTTTAAATTAAGGTGATTGGTTTTAATTCAATTATTATTTTTTAAAGTCATTTAAAATTTTGTTTGATTCTTTATCATCTCCATGGCTGTATAAGAAGTTGAAAAGTTATCCATTGCAATATTAGACCTAAAGTATATGTTCAGCTGGATCATCAAACAAAAAATCCTAGTAATTTCTAAATGAAGTCAACAGAAAACAGAGTGCACATGAGAAAAGTGTGTTATTTTATTCTTATAGTTAAACATTAGCCAAATTCAAACTTTTACTGTAATAATTATCTTCAACAATTTAACTACTCTTTTAATTAGTTATTAACACTAATTTTAATTGTTAAGAAAATTATTACATTTATGTCAAATTGAAATATGAAAATGAACTACCATCAAAGTATTGAGTTTATTAAAAAAAGAAGTGGCAAATATTTAGGCTGTCATAAAAATCAATCTTTTAAATATCTGAAGATTTTATTGACATTTTCATGCTAAGCCGAATAAGCTAATTAATTTCAGATTAACATAATTATCCATTCCAAGTTAATCGATCTATTCATTAGAATAATTTTCTAAAGTGCTTATTTGCTTTAAATATATTGCTTTGCATTTATAAAAAAAAAGATGTCATTTAACCTTACATCACTGTACTTAATATTACTAAAATGTGAACTTATAATATGAAACTTTATAAAAAACAGTTGTTAATTAATATTCTCTTTCTGCTCATTTCTCCTCCAATTCGTATTACAATTAGAAATGTGTTATAAAGGAACTGTACTCTTGACATTTTAAAATTTGTTTTATTTAAAATATTTTCTAAAAGAATTTCTATTATAAATTTTTCTACATGCGTTTTATTTGCTTTAATAAAAGATTATATACTGCTGTATAATTTTAAGAGAATAATAAAAAGGACATCAATGAAAAGAGATAATTTTTCTTATAAAAGGAAGAGACCTTTAATCTTTAATTTGAAGAGTATAATATTTATCATATATATTTTTTTTGTCTATTTAAAATTATTTGTAGTTATAATTTATGTATTATATTATTATTATAAATATAATGATGGTTTCCAAGAAATAAAATTGGGTGAGGTATACAGTAAAAGATTTATTTTATTAGTTAATTTTTAGTATTATTCTGGAGTTCTCTGAATTATTGTTTATGCCCAAATAAATGATTGTATCCAAGACATAACAGCCTTTTATATATTTGATATAAATATTTATAAATAAAAGTACTATAAATGTCAGTGTGTGAGACAGAATTTTAAATAGCTTATAAACTGAATGTTATCATCATTATGCAATGACAGTTTTGTCAGCATATACATAGTATTAGATTGAATTGATGCATTGTATACCATTTGTATTTGCATGCAAGATGTAGCATTATTTATTTATTATTATTACCAGCTCAATACCTTATATTATTAGTGGTATTCCTTTAGGCAATTTTTGATGGATATTATATTGCTTTTATATGCATTTAGCCCTTCCATGAGTGAGAGTATGGTTTGTTCATTTATCAGCATTGTCTGCACATAGTTACTGGGTGCCCATTCATATTTTATTGTTTGCATTACCATTGTCCACTTTTCCATAAAATTTTAATGTTAAAGTGTATTTTATTATACTGAAAATATCTAAAGGCATGTTAATCTTATAATTCATTATTAACTCCACTATAATTTTAAACTTAAAATATATTATAAGTATTGAGTGTATTTATTCCCTCACCCCAACTTAAGTATTATTTGTTATATAAGTGTATTAATTATCTTAAAACAGGCAAAAGTCACTATACGTATTGCCACGCACAGTAAGTTAGAGTAATCAATGGATGCCAGAAGGCTAGTGCATAAAATCCCCATATAGTGCCTACTCGTCCAATATCCCCAGACTAGTTTCTGGCTTGCGGCCTTTGTCAATAAGGAGCCTTGGATCTGAGAGCACTGTACCTAGATCTAGCTTGCTGGGTGTGGCAATATGTATAGTGAGTTTTTCCTGTTTTAACAACAGTTATACACAGGCATAAGAGATGGTGGTTATGTGATGTTTATTGGCTTATTATTTATCTTGTATAATATTTGTTGCTATCTTTGTAAACTTATAAAGTGTATCCACACTGATTTTTCAATCCTGGTTTGGTCATGAAAACTATATAATATCTTACTAATGGCCTAGGTATAGGCATATACATGTATTGTGGTTATTTTATGGGAATAATGTTTAAATAAAGACCATATTAGATAGATGGGAAAACTTTTGAGTAATGATAATTACTAGTAATATAAATTTTTTAGAGTAACTGCTTTATGGAAAAGTGCAGTCGTGTGCAAAATTTATTTTAAACGCTTATTGTAAATAATAATCAATAGAACAAGTCATACCCTGTATAGTGTGACATTGCTTTTATGAGCTTGTATTTACCACACTTATCAATTAAGAGCTTGTTTGAGGTATTGGTACACTCCCTATATTACATTATTGTAAATAAATATTCTATTGTATAAACTTTGTTATATGCTATAAATAAATATTTTTGGCTATTAATTAAATATGTTTCTGTTTCATTGCCATTATGATATTATTGTATTATCATACTTGTTATTCAGAAAATTTACTTTAATAAAGTTTTCATTATTAATTATTTTATAAGGTTACACTTCAATGATCACATGAAATATATTTATCTGCTTTACTTATTCACTCATTTTTACCTGCAGATTAGAATTTATTTATTTTCAAGTTTATTCATTTATTTTGCTTATTGTTCATTTTACCTGCATTATCAGAAGATAAATACTATGCTATATGCCTTAATTCAAATGCACTTTGTTACATAGTTGGTAGCATGGAATATACCCTTACTGCCTTCTGCATTATTTCATGGTATTGCTTAATAAAAGTTGCATCAGAAGACATAGCATTTATTTTATAGTTGGTAGAAATGACTTGAAAAACTTTCAAGTATTTAGAAATGTTTCAATTTTCTAGCCATATGCTTTCTTAAAATACTAATGTTAAAGCTAAGAGAAGAATATAAAATGTTTAAGGTATAGCTTGAATAACAGTTATCACATTTTAAGAATTTGAAGTATATTATGGTTGGCATTTTTCTTGTTCCAAGTCCATTTTTGAATTTGAACTCTGAGATAAAGACATTTTAGAACCTGAGATGAGATTTTAAAATTGTAAAAGAACCTATATTTTAAGCAAAGTAATATAAAACCTGAGATAAGATTTAATTTAATATAAGAATATTATATATTAGTAACTAGAATTAATTATTATGTTGTGCATAAGAGGAATCATACTCGTGTTTCAAAAATCCATAGTTAGTATGGTGCCTGTTTGTATGATTCTAGGAGTTGTGACAGGGCAGCATCGTAGTTAATGTAGGTTACAATATATATATGAAAAACAAAAAACCAAGTTAAAAACTTGCTAATGCTTGTATTTATGTCAACAGATGGCGTCCTACCAAAAACACCATCAAGCGTATGTTTACATAAACGTCAGAGCATGCATTCACTATCTTGAAATCATGATCTGAAAGTGGAATTAAAGTTAGAGATAGTGAATGCATGCTCTGACGTTTATGTAAACATACGCCATCTGTTGACATATATATATACACACACCTTGTCTTACACTTATAACAATGCTTTTTATTAAGATGTTTTGACTATATAGCAATCTTCATAGAATTGTAAAATACACTTGCATTTCATCAATTTTATATATATTTAAATTAATACAAAATAGTCTTAATCTGAGGTTTTATGTAAACATCATATCCTTTTTATTTATTTACTTTTTATTTTTTAATTTATTTTACATGGAAATGCATTTACCCATGTATATTACATGCATCTTTATATTATTTAAGCAGAAGGGATTTACATCTTAAACACATGCACTGTAATGTTGTTATAATAGCTCAATGATGTCTTGTTAAATACTGATGCTGCTCTCAAACCAAAGCACAAGATAGAGATATGAAAGTTGTTTTATCTTGCTCCAATAAGAACATTTATCAACAAGACTGTGTCAACAGACTTTAGAGATGCTTCTATCATTCAAAATGCTCTTAAATCTGGTGAATTTGTCCTCATTAGGTTCTTAGTCTTCATTAACTATGCCATATGGCTAACAAGATGTAAGTACAAATTTGGGCAAGTATTTCTCACAGTGGTAGAAACCTTTATGCTTCTAATCAACAAATCCAAGTCAGAGATCAGATCCTTGCACCTGAATGGCTCCATTCAGAGACTTGGTCCAGAATCAGAATGCCCAATGAGTGATCCCTCACAGAACAACCACTACCACAGTCTTCAAAATTTATCCAACAAAGTCATTAAAAACAATGTAGCAAGTTATTTGTATCTTTCTGTAACCATATAAAGTTTTCTGGATAAACTTTGTTTTTTCTTTAAAAAAAAACATCTTCACACTCTCAAGCTAATATGCTTTAGATTGGCCTATATAATTAAATTTAGGTACAAAAATAATATGGTGACTCATCTTTTCAAAAATCTCTATCTTATACTTTGGTTTGAGAGTATCCTTGGTACTCAACAAGACACCATTGAGATATTATAACAACATTACAGGGTATAAATCCCTTCTGTTTAAATTACATACAATCTCCGCACTAGTAAATAAAATTGAACATTACATCTTTATGTTATATATATATGTTAATAATTTTATCTAATTTTTACACATTGAGTTATTATGTTAAAAAGCAAATTTTATTGATTAATATTACTAAAAGGCTAAGAGGAAGTGTATAATTTATTGCTTTATTTAAAATAATAAATGCAAAAGAATTTAAAAGTTATTGAACATTTTAAATTAATTTATATGCGATAATTAATGTATATTTAATTGGCTTATATGTATTGAAGATCTGATTATGTTTAGTTTAAATACAATAATTGCATCAGTAACATAATTCAACAATATTTAACCAGACTTAAATCTGTCCTCCTACAATTTAATCACATTCATATATGAGTGGAAAGATTCTGATAACTGCATCAGACATTTAATAAATAGTCTTTTGAAAGATTTATTTGCAATATTTATGATTGACAAAAATTTCCAAGTTGAACATCAACTGATGAAAAAAATATTTTTATTTTGCACTGAGGTCTAAAAATAATTTAAGTAATAAATAATTCTGATGTACTGAGAATATTCGTATAATCTCTGCAAATGGAAAAAAATATATACTACATTGTTATATTACTATCATTAAATACCATTACATGGACTTTGATTCTGAGGATTATATGAATAATGCTTATTTTTCTATTTGTGATTTTCAACACAGTGTATAGTAGTAATTTATGCTTATTTTTCTTTTGTAATTTAAAATGTTGTGATTATGATCAAATATTATTAAAATCATTCTCTACTGCTGCTGATAAATATAAGTTTTAGCAATCAGAAATTAAAAAAGTAAACAAAACAACTAGAATAAAGTAAAGTATAAGTAAAATAAAGAAATATAGACTTCAGTATAAATATTGTTAAATGAGTAACAGTAAAACTGCATGCAGATTTCAGGGTGAAACAAAATATAAACAATAGATGGAAAAGTTAACATTTAGGGGTGGTGTCTCACATATGTCAAATCCTTACTTATCTTTAGGCTCACACCAAGTATATTATTTGATAAACAACAATATATATGTATAAATGTTTAAAAAGTCTATTTAAAAATAATTTATCAAAAAGATTTTACTTACATATGCTGATCTAAGGACACCATTACATTATATGCATTACCAGCTAAAAATCCTGCAGCATATTTTCCTGGACTGTTGGAACGTTTTGGTGTACCTAATGGTGAATCCATGTTATTACGCATACAGCTGAATGCAACAGTTTTAGCCTAAAATAAAATAATTAATGGATTTTTTTTAAAAAAATAAGGTTTAATATACTTAATATAAAAAGAATAAGAATAAAATTTTATTGCTAAAAATGTTTAAGAATATGTGATAACTTTTTTTTATTTCTTAAAGTTTGTTTTATCAAAGACTTTGTTTTCTTTAACTTTCAAAATTATCCCTCCCCCCCCAAAAAGAAATTGTTTAGATAAAAAAAAAATGTTTGTACAAGACATTATTATTCCTTTTTCTTTTTTTTTTTTTTTATAGAAAATGACACAACATTCTTTTTTTGTCAAGCGTTGTTAGCCAGGAGGTCATCACAGCCGCCTTGCAAGCAAGTAGTTGGTTGCAGACGGTTTTGGGTTCGCCTCCCGTCTTATGCTATGACATATGGAAAAAAAAACAACAACATTCTTTTGCATTAATTTTTCATTACTTTCCATTGAGATGAAATCCCATTATACAATACAAACAAAATAACTTAAGCTATCCAAAATAGGAAATTATTAATTTAATAATAGTGGAAGTAAATTCCTGTTATTACAATTCAAAAATAAGCTTTTCTTAAATTCCATCTTGAAACAGTATAGTTTTTGACAATAGAAATATAGATTCCAAGACTTCATGTTTAAGTTTTCTGTAGTTCAACAGATAATGCATAGACATTTTTAGGTTAAAACAAAACATAAATGAGGAATTATTTCTATTCCTCATCTGCCTGAATGGAATGTTCCTTCTTATTTCACATTGCAAAGTAAGGGGATGTATTAATTCCTTTCATTCTGCAGGTTGACAAGCTGCTTGATTTTCATTTATAACCCAATACTAATATAAGAATTGAAATCTCCTATAAATAAATAAAGGGTAGTAATATATAATAGCAGAAATGAGGCCAATTTGTATTAGGGGGTTTATAAATATTACATACATACAAAATTGTTTATCTGAATGATGATTGCAGTATAATTTGAACTATCTTTAATAGAGGTTGTTTGCTTCACAGAATATTTTGAAACAAAAGTAGCCATATCACGTTTAGAATTCATTCTATTATTAATCAATGTTAATCCAAGAATTTTAAGAAGATATGTATTATTAAAAGTATGCTGAGTTTCCTTAAGTACAATTAGATCAACATTATGCTAAAATATTAATTTATAGAGGTCTCCATTTTGTATTTTGATATACTTTTAATGTTAACTTAAAACATTTTTATTGTGTTTTCCTAGCTGACAAGAAGCCATTCTATAAGAGATATAACTGGAAGTTGAGACATTCCATGGTTCACAACATTATCACAACATTATGTAGTGATTTTTTTTATTTCAAGAGCTTAGGACTCTCACTTCTGTAGTTATATTAATAGTTTAGTATTTTTTAATGATCAGATATTTTACGCTAATATCTCCACACTAAACTCTAATATATTTATTTCTATACTTAGCGCTTTCAAAGGAACGATGCCTTCATTTTCAAAGCTGTAGATAGCTCTAATACCAATGTTCATTTATTTAATTCAACAGATCCAAAATTATTCAAATGAGGTCTGCCACTTCTTCGAGATTGCGCAAAATGTGTCTCTTTTATTTAACGAGTCCGCATCTAAATTAATGAAGTAGGCCTCCTTAATTTTTCTTCTCATCTCATGTCGCTCACTGCACATCATGTGCTATTTTAACTAGAACTTCATTAAGTTGCAATCTGATTTCCATGGGGAGATATTAGTTTCACATACTAATGTATCTTACTTCCAAAGTGGGTCATGGGAAGGTTGTCATTTATCTAATCTCATAGAAAGGTAAAATTAAAATGACTTTCATAATGATTATATAAACCAATATAAGGATCACAAATTTATTCTTTTCATATCAAATACTAATTCTTAAGTCTGAAAATTTGATACATTTGCTGTTGTCCTATAACTTCTTCTACGGTCAATTCCCCCCCCCCCCTATAAACTTCATGCCTAATTATATATCTATTGGGGTGAAAGGAAGGTGCACAAATTCTAATAATTGCTATATTGTTATACATTATATAATTACACTTTGATTGATGAACCATCTAGCTATTTTATATTTTAAAGACACCATAAAATGATGCATCATTGGTTGCTTTTATTAGAAAAATATGAGTTTAAGTTTAAAAATACACTGATTTATCATTAGAATTGTGCATCCTCTCCCCAAATTATTGATTATCTTTACAAAATCATTAAAAAATGTGACATTTGCTTTTTAAAATTAAAAAGAAAAAAAATATAATAAAATGGAGAATATTTAAAATTAAATTTGTTTTGAAATGAAATGTTTTTTTAAGTATGAAATCTGTTGATTTACTTAACTAATACCCCCCCCTCCCAAAAAAAAATAGGAAACAAAATTTTTAAATACTAGACATTTGTATTAAAAATTGAAATTTTTAATTAACCTGTCCACACTGCAACTACAATGTATTACTAGCATTTGATTATAGTCATCTTCATTCAAAAGAAATGAAATTATAAAATAAATAATATTACTTGTATCTTTTGTATTTTATTAAAATCATTTTTGATAATCAGCAAGGAGAAACTAGAAAAAAGTTAATAACTTTACCTTTTGCTTAATATGAGAATTATTAATTTTTAAAATTATCACTAATGCTAATAAAAGACAAGTTTATATATAATATTGGGAGCATGATCATAGGAAGTGCTGCTAGAGAAAGCATTTAAAAATCTCTAAAATAATCCCTATCCTTAGACCAGTTTCAAGCTTAGGGCTCTCATCAGTGGAGGGTTAGGATAATCAGACACTAGATCTAAAATACCAACTGAAAGCCGCACTTATCTAATACCTAACTCTGATACCAATATGTCTTCAAATCCAGCTATCTAACTTAAATAGCTACATGGGTCTGAAAATACTTCAGCCTCACCATATGTTAATAGCCTCAGCAATATAATAATGCCAAAACCTCAAGAGCACAAATATAATAATCAAAAAACCAAGTCGTATACCACGTGACTTGTTTTAAGCTTGTGCTAATAGCTCTAACAAGCTAACCTCCTATATTACATATCTATAATACAAGCTTAAAACAAGTCACATGATATATGACTTGGTTTTTTGATTATTAAAAAACAGTTTTCCAACTACTGTTATAAAAATTTAATAATTATCATTAGTTTTAAATAATGTACTTGTAATTATTAATGATTTTAATGAGCATGTAAATGATTTTAAAATTTTCAAATATTTAATGTTAAAAATATAAATCCATTGAATAAATACATTCTAAATACATTACTAAGATAATTAACAATAAATTCTACCCACCTTTTTTTATTTTATCAATGCTAATCTATTTTGTCAACTAGAAAAATAGGTTGGCATTTATATATAAAAAAACTGAGCATAATTTATAGGTTTATTTTAAAATGATTTTTTATGAATTTGACTTGTGAATTATCTATCATTGTAATATATTTGAACTTACATTCCATGAAATAGATTTTTATTTATTGTATAGTATTTTTTGCTTTTGTTTATACCATATATATATAATTATTTAAATATTTTTATTATTAATAAATAAATGCACACATCTATATATACATACACACATGTAAGGGTAATACTGTTCAAGGCCAAATGGGTTTACAAGCAACCATTAAAACCACTCAACACTTAAACAATACCAATATCAATAATGATCAACAATTTCAAGCTGTTGCCTTGACAACAGCTTGAGATTGTTGATTGTGATTGATATTGTGTGTTGACTGGTTTTAAAGATAATATATATATGTTAAAAACTATGCTGTATTGTTTAAAATTATTTTTCTACTAATTATATTTATTGTTCTCAGAGCATGCAAATGTAATTTTAAACTTAAAATAACTTACAATGTATTATAGTTGCATATCTATATTTTTATTATTCACATTATCCACTAAATATCTTGGAATCAAATATAGAAGACAAAGTGATCCCTATCACAATTTATAAAATTTTCAGTGCAATTTTTATATACTATTTAAATTTTTATTACCTCTATCAATAAACCAATATTCTTTAATAGTTAATGTCATGGAAAATATTTCTCCATCATTCCCTCCCTACCCCACCCACTACACCAAAGTAAAGAAATGATTCTACATCAGGAGTTGCAATTGCTAAGAAATGGAATGGGTCTAGTGCATTTTTTATCCTCGTTTTATTATCTAGATAATAATTTGATGACTTTATCAGCCAATAATTGGAGGATGGCTAGTTAGAATTTAAGAAAAAATTTCTAAGCCTTTATGATATCTTCATTTACATATGTGAGTTATTTATCTTATAATTTTTATTTAAATAAATAATTATTTTGGTGTTGTTACTGATAAACTTTTAATTTTTCAGAATTTTGCTTATTTTTTTATTCAACATATATCTTAAAAGCATCTACATGAAAAATAAGTTTATTCGAAAGAAAGTAGGAAATACACCAGCTCATTATAAAAATCTTTTTAAAATAAATTTTAAATTATAGGATAAATAATATCCCAACCAATAAAGTTTCTGATGATAAATAAAATCTAAGCAAACTATAATTAAATAAACTGGGAGCAAAATCGATTGCTGATAATAATAATAATAAAAAAGGAAGTAAAATGAATTTGTAGAAATTCGAGGAAATGCTAACAATTAAAATTTTTAAAGGAAGAGAAGATAAATTAATATTTGAAAAAAAAAAAAAATCTACTTGTATATAGAAAGTTAGTTTACTAATCCTAAAATCTTTTTTTAAATTAAAAATGCGTACTGCTAGTAACATTTTTAAGCGAGGCTGGACTAAGAGTTTATAGACCCTGGATTACACGTACTGTGAGCCACATCCCAACTCCCTAATATTTTCAAAAGGTAAAAAAAAATTATAAAAAATTATTTTACAAGATTAACTACAATTAGAATTTGAGTCTAAATATTTCCTTAGCATAATTTCTTGGAAAGAAATTTTGCATATAAGCAAATTCTAGATTTTCAAAATCATCTAAAAATTATTCCCAATATTTATTATAAAAGTAATTAAGTGATATAACAATAAATGCTAACATCAGATTTCAAAACAATAAAAAATAAAGATATTAGAAAGTAGCTTTGCAGGGAAAATACTGGAACCAGCATAAAAATATATATATACAATTATACATATAACATCACATGACCATCACTTCTTATGCTTGTGTATAACTTTTAAAACAGATCCAAGGCTCCTCACTGATGAAGGCCACAAGCCAGAAACTAGTCTGGGGATATTGGATGAGTAGGCACTAGATGGGGATTTTATGCACAAGCTTTCTGGCATCCATTGATTACTCTAGCTTGCTGTGTGTGGCAATACGTATAGTGGGTTTTTCCTGTTTAATAAGAGTTATAAGTAGTCATAGGGGTTTTAACACACACTTTCACACTCCCTTTACCTATCCAATATATCTCTTACAACTGATACACATGATCACACACATGTGAAAAAGATGATCTCCAATATGCACATTTTGTGCCGAACCAGCACTCATCAGTTGGTCCAGATTATCATTTCCCACATATATATAATCAATGTTTAGTTTATATTAAGATAGGAAATCTTCAAACTTTAATGGACAGGCTTCAGTCTATTCTACCCTCCAACTCTTCAGCCATTCATATCATTGAAAATCTGATGATGGAACACCCAAATCTCTTGTTGATGCCAATATTATTGTCATGCTCATATTGGCTTTAAGTCATTCTGACCTCTCATTTGTAGGAACTTATCCATTTAAATACATAGAAAAGGAATGGGCAGAATACAGGTTAAATCTGTAATATTTGATTGACTACAAGTATAATTTATATACTGATTGAACTTTTTTAAAATAAATAATTTGGAAAACTTATGTTTTAATTTAACTGTCGTCAATTTATTAAAAAAAAAATCTTTTAATTTTTACTTAATCTGGGAGCTATGTGGGGATCCCTGGACTGTAATTTCTAAAGCCCATATTTTATTATAATATTGCCTTTAATGACCAAAGTGGCAAATAATATTTATTCCTCTAGTTTGAGTTTTACAAATTCTGATAAGAACCTACAATTACCATTTACTAGCTAAATAATACTGGTTCTGGGTTAGTAAGATGATTGTTAATACATTGGTGGTAAAAGCACAACAACAAAAAAATGGAGTAAAATGCATCTCTCATTATTGGTAGAAGAAATGTCAACTCCATACAAGTATATTAAAGCACTAAACATCATATGATCACCTATGCTTACACACACTGTTTACACAAAGGTTAAACTCTCATACTGTAGTGTCATTAAGTGGAAGACAGATTAATCAATGGATGCAGGAAAGTTTGTGCATAAAATCTCTGTCTAGTACCTACTCATCCAATTTCCCAAGACTATTTTCTAACTTGTGGCTTTCATCAGTGAGGAGCCTTGGATCTAAGAGTACTGCACCTGGACCTTAGGATCTAATGCAACCCTCCAGCAGCCACCTTTTACCTTATTAGCTAACTATAAAGCTTTGAGTCCAAAATGAAAACACAGTAATGTTTTCAATTCAAGTTCATTTTGTATAGTCATATATATCTGAACTCAGTTCAGCAACCATATTTTTTGGTGTCTTTGATTATTTAATAACCATAGATACCATAATCCTACTGAATGGCACTACAGTATGGAGAGTTTAGCCTCTGTGTAAACATTTTGTGTAAGCATAAAATAGTGATAATATGATGTTTAGTGTTTTTAATCCTGTCCAATAGGATTATGGTGCCTGTGGTTATCAAAGACACCATAAAAGTATGGATACTGAACTGAGTTCAGATCTATATGATTATACAGACTAATGAGTTTGAAATGAAAACATTATTGTGTTTTCATTTTGGTCTCAAAGCATTATAGTTAGCTAATAAGATAAAAGGTGGCTGCTGGAAGGTTGCATTAAATCCTAAGGTCTAGGTGCAGCCTCTCAGACCCAAGGCTCCTTATTGGTGAAAGACACAAGCTAGAAACTAGTCTGGGGATATTGGATGAGTAGGCGCTAGATAGGAATTTTATGCACAAACCTTCCTGCACCCATTCATTCCTCTGGTTTGCACTTTAGTTGTGCTAATGATATAAAGAGTTTAGCCTTTCATACAAGTGCAGAATTCATAGTTTATGCACACCTTTTTAAACAAATTAAACAGTTTGAAATTACCAAATTCCAGACATATATTTCAAAAGAAGATGTAATGAGTTATAGCCTTTAAGAGTACAGAGAGAGATTTTATGTTCTATACATAAGTAAAGTTTTTACTTAAAGTGAAACAAAAATAGAGTCAAATCTGACAAATTTTTATTAATTTATAAGATTTTTTATAATATAAATCTTTATATTTTAAGACTTTCAAGTAATACAATATTTTTTTGTAAAATTATTATTCTGCATAGTTTGGATACAAAAACTAAAGATAAACTGTGTACGCCCCCCCCCCCCACCTCAGAATTATTACACTATATTAGAAATTATTATGTTTACACAGAGGCTAAACTCTTCATTCACTAGACAGAGATTTTATGCACAAATCTTCCTGCATCCATTGATTACTCTGGTTGCACTGAGTGATGCTACTGTATGGAGAGTTTAGCCTCTGTGTAAACGGGTTGTGTAAGCATAAAGAGTGGTGATCAAGTGGTGTTGGGTAGTTTAATTATTATTATTTCCCTTTTACTATGAGAGTGGTGACACTCATATAACTAATTTGGATTGCCCTGGACCTTTGTCCTTCAGCTAATAAAGCATTATTACAATGCCATTCAAAATTGAAAACTAATTCAACTTAATAGCATATATATATATATATATATATATTAATTCTAATATTTTCACAGATAAAAGATGTCATATTATTATTACTATTTGCGGGATATTCCGTGTAGTGAAAAAGCTAAAAGCTGACGTTTCAGTACAATATCAAGTACCTTCCTCAGAGCATCCTCTTTCTCAAATCATAAGAATGCACGTGAGATTTAAAACCATTTTTATCATTTTCTTTCTCCTCATAATTAAATTCTATTGGTTGAGAAGTTTTAAAATTTATTTTCTCTTCCAATAGCTTCTTCCAAATGTTGTTAATCTACTTTAATTCACACCTTTCATTTATGCTCTTGGGCCTTTTAAAAATCTCTATAGCTTCTCTTAGCAATCTCTGGTCATATTATTCAATTTTTGCTAAAATATTTGTTTTTTCAAAATTGATATCATGATTTGTTAATTTTATATGAGAATAAATAGCTGATGAATTGGCAGTGAGAGAAAAATCCAATTCATCAGCTATTTATTCTCATATAAAATTAACAAATCATGATATCAATTTTGAAAAAACAAATATTTTAGCAAAAATTGAACAATATGACCAGAGATTGCTAAGAGAAGCTATAGAGATTTTTAAAAGGCCCAAGAGCATAAATGAAAAGTGTGAATTAAAGAAGATTAACAACATTTGGAAGAAGCTATTGGAAGAGAAAATAAATTTTAAAACTTCTCAACCAATAGAATTTAATTATGAGGAGAAAGAAAACGATAAAAACGTTTTTAAATCTCACGTGCATTCTTATGATTTGAGAAAGAGGACACTCTGAGGAAAGTACTTGATATTGTACTGAAACATCAGCTTTTAGCTTTTTCACTACACGGAATATCCCGCAAATAGTAATAATAATATGACATATATATATTACTTAGTAACAAATTAAACTTTACTAATCCCAAAAATTATTAACTGCAGGGCATTAATATTTCAAATAATGTATGCCTTATAATGTTCTCATACACTGAAAATATGATCATTGAAAGGAGAGTTCATAGCAATAAAAGTTTTTATATATAAGATGTTAAATATTTTACATAAGTTAAAGACTATTTGTATTGAATCTGACAATGTCAAGAAAAGCAAATAAAAATAGAATTACAGGGGGAAAAACTTGGATGTAATATGTCTTGTTTAAATGATGCAAAAAAAAAAAGAAAGAAAGAAAGAGGTAGAACTGAGATTAAAAATATCTGATTGTAAAAATAGTGGTATAGAATTTATTATTAATAAATGGCAAAAAATAAAAACATTACTTATAATAGATTATCAAGTTTTGTAGTTGAGATGTTACTTAAATATAATCTAGAAATTATGTGAGAGTATATTCTAGCATTAAAAACTTATGAAGCTATTAAAAAAATGTTTAATGATAGTAATTAATGTTCTGAAGAATTGATGGGATATTTTGATGTAAAATCTGGAATCCATCTTAATAATAAATCTTGTATAACATAAGTATGGGAGGAAAAACAAAAGACACATTTTTTGCAGAGAGTAAGAATTTGTTTAATTTCTTTATTTTAATAAAAGTATTGATATAGAAAGATGCAAATAGCATCGAAAATAAAATAGATTTCATTTTATTCAATTACAAGAATATTGCTGTAATAGGTTACAATGGTTTAATATTGGTAGTTGAAGTCACAGAGCAGTTTGATATAAAAATAAAAAGTGTTACATTTTTAAAGAATGAATTGTATATATACAAGTTTTTACTCAGCCTATAGAAAGGCCGTCATTTTTGTAATAGTTTTTTTTTAAATTAATTGTTTTAACAATTTTTTTTTTTACTTTGCAGAATAACTTGCTTTGAATAAAATACTCATAATCAAATTAAGCCTCTCAAATATAAGGAAGGGTTTACTTTCTTTGCATAAAATACTTCATAAAATAATTATATTAATGGTGGAATTACTGCCTTTGCATAAATATGCTTCCTAATAAAAATTATGGATTATTAAATATAAAGAATGGAGTTACTTCATTTGTATAAAATATTCATAATGTAAATTATAGTTTAGTTAGGTATATTATTTATTTATAAAAACAAATTTATAGTTTTTTTTTTCCAATTTTTCAATTGTGAATTTGACAGCGTTATAGACAAACATAATAATTTTTTTTAAATTGGTTGTGAACTTGACAAGTGTCAGCATTATGGACAAACACATATCCAGGCAACAGACAAAATAGGGATTATATATATAAATTAAAAATAACTTATTATATAGTTAGTACTTAAAAGCACACATACCTTAAAAGCTTGTTAAATTCCAGGGGTTTAAATGATATGAAAAGTAAGCAGATTCATGTCTTGTGAAAGCAGTTTTGTTAAATTCCAGGGGTTTAAATGATATGAAAAGTAAGCAGATTCATATCTTGTGAAAGCAGTTGGTTTAATTGTCAAAGAAAAAGTTAACCATTTTTTAAAAAAAAAAAATTCTAAGTAAACCATGATAAAAAAGTAAAGAGTTAAAAAAAGAAAAATTAAATTTCCAAAAGTGGAATATGCTGAATTAAGAAAAAAAAAGTTTATAATTTACCTTTTAATTGCAATTTAGATTTAAAAAAAAAAAAAAAAAGATAGAGAAGATCAAATCACAGTAAGAAAATCTCATTTTAGCTTTAAATGAATTAAAGAACACCAGAATCACTAATAGAAAATAAGCAGAAGTTTAAGAATTACTTTAATAGGAAAGATATTTTTTTAAGGAAAATTTAATAAAGATAAAATGATTCCGTAGGAAAAAATGTATTAAATATAAGTAAGGGCCCCTGTGCAGGATTTTGAATTGCTTGTAGGCTTCTAAAGAGTTAATTTTCTTCACTCGGTAGTAAAAATGTAATTCGTTAATATTTACATGAGGAAAAACATTTTAAAATTTAAATTTAGATTATAAAAATTTGATGGTGTGAAATTCATAAAAAGAATTCATGATTGAATTAATAGCTCTGAAACATTATGAATAAAGCTACCCATATAAAAACAAAGTTTCTTTAGCTAAAACCTGGTTTAGTCTGTGCAATAGTTAATGTTTTTTATTAATTAAATTTACTTTTTGAATTAATGCAATAACATTTTTCTGTTTCCCTCAAACAATCTATGTGAAACTGTTTTCACGAATTTAAATTAAGTACTGCTACTAAAGTGGCATTTGCAATAAAAAATTGCCCATCATTAAGATGACTCTATAACATGTTACACATGCCTAGGATTGATATTTCAGAACATATGTTTGATGAAGAAAAATATTATAAAATAGAATATATACATATATAGGGTGTCCCAAAAGTAGGTTTACAGTTATCACGTAGACTATTTATTTGAAAATTCGACACTAGAACAGCGGGAAATTTGTTATACCTGTTAACATAAACATAAACAATTTAGTCTCTCAGATGTTCAAAATATCCTCCTTCAACATTGCAACATTCTTCAAATCTTTCCAAGACACTCTGACACACAGTGTGGCACAAATTCCGCTCTTCATCAATTTCTGTGAATGCGAGATGAATGTAATCTTTTAAATCATTTATTGTTTTGGGTTTCTTCTCATAAACCTTGTTCTTAACAACACCCCAAAAAAAGAAATCCATAGGTATCAGGTCAGGTGAATGTGGTGACCATTCGATGCTGCCCCTTCTTCTGAACCAACGCTGTGGAAAAACTTGGTTAAGGTAGTCTCTTACTGTAGACGCATAATGTGGTGGTGCTCCATTCTGCTGAAAGAAAAGTTCGTCAAAGTTAGGTTTAGTTTTGAGTTGTGGCACTACTACTTCACAAAGCATGTCCAGGTAGTTCTCTCCATTTACAGTTCTATTTAAAAAAATGGGCCCAACAACACCTTTGATTGATAATGCACCCCAAACTGTAATGCCAGGCTGGTTTAGTTCAGTTTCTATGGTCAAATGAGGATTTTCATCAACCCAGTACACACAGTTATACCTGTTCACATGAAGAGCTTGAGGTACCAGCAGTAATGGAAACCCATCTAAGAGAAGAAGAACCTATATTTGAGGATTTGGTATGGCAGGGTATAAATAGAAAAGAAAAATTAAAAAGGGATGGTGGTATAGGAGTTATGTCAAAAAATATTTAAATACTGTTAAATGTTGAAAACATTTGTGGTTTGAGATAAAGTTAGGAAAACAATAATGGATGGTAGCTATAGTGTAATCGAACTATAATGGAGTGAAACAGTAGCACCTATGAATGCCTAGATAACTGATATACAGAGTTTCAAAAGAAAAAAAAGGGGGGAATAATTGTTAGAGGGGATATGAATGGGCATGTTGAAGAAATTGATGACATAGATAACAAGAATAGACAGCTTTTGAAGAATTCTTGTCAGAGAATGAATTTAAACATTGGAAATTTATCAAATATTTATGAGAAACAATACACATGGTCTAGGAATAATATATTTCATACAATAGACTATATATTAGTAGAGAAAGATGCAATAAATAAAGTATGGAAAAATTAAATTGTTTGATAATGAAGAAAGAGTATATAATAGTGATCATAATTTCTTTATGAGAGAAATGGTTAGTAATGTGATAGAAATAAAAGTAGAAAGGATAATAAAAGATGTGGATGGAGAATAAATGATAAAAATAAGTTAGAAAAATATAAAATAAAGGTTGAAGATATCCTGAAAGAGTTGTTTGGGGATGAATATAATGACTGACGTGATGAAGCAAAAAAAGTGGCAAATAGAGTTTTAGGTGAGAATATTCAGAGGAATAAAAGTAATAGAAAAGTGAGAGTTAGTGGAAAGGAAAAAAAGCATGCAGAGAATATAAGTATGCTATTAAGAACAAAGAAAGTGAAAAAAAAGTTAATGTTAAATGGGAAAAGTATTTTTAAAAAAGTTGGCTAAAATAGATAATTATATAGAGAGAATAAAATTAAATAGTAAATTGTTAGAGGATATTAATAAAAGTGGAAGAGATGGGAGTAAAAAATTTTGGAATTACATTAAAAGGAGAAATGTAGGGGAGAGAAAGATACTATTACTAGATGATGAGGAAATAGAGTGTAGCTTTAGAAAAGAATTAGAAACAATCTTAAATAAATTTGTAATGGATATAGAAAAGATGTGAAGGACAGAGTGATAACAAACATGAAAGCTTACAATAATGGGAATATTAGATTTACAGAAAATGAATTAAATAAAGCAGGGAAGAAATTGTAAAGTGGAAAGGCAATAGTTTAAATAGATGGGCAGCAGAGTTGGTAAGAAATTTAGGAAATAGAGCAAAATTAAACCTATTGTCATTTTTTAATAAGATGGGACAGAAATGAGAATTTCCAGATAGTGAGAATAAATACAAGAGTAAGACTACTATTTAAAGGAAAGGGTAAGGATCAGAGAAAGTTAAGCAATTATAGACTGATAGTAGTAATGTCAGTGTTATATAAACTTTTTGCATATATGGTGGCTGGAAGGATTGCAAAATGAATAGAAGAAAATAATATAGGGGAGAAATGCAAGGAGGTTTTTGGTTAGATAGGCATATAGGAGATAGTTTATTTGTAGTTACACAACTTATAGATATGAGTAGAAATACAGATAGACAGTTATATATAGTTTTTATAGATATAGAGAAGGCATATGATAGAGTAAATAGAAATAGATAATGAGTAAGTTTAGCAAATTTGGGAATGGATGGAACTTTAGTCGAACTTATTAAGAGATTGTATGAAAATAATTATTATACATATCAATTGGAAAATGTAGTGTCAGTTAATATTAAAAATGGGGTGGGACTAAGGCAAGGATGTTCTATGTTACCTATTTTGTTTTTGTTGTATTTGAGAGAAATAGCGAGAACAATAGAAAGACTAAGAACTGGGTAGAGCTACCATTAATATGTGGCAAGGGAGTATATATATTATCAGGTCTTTTATTTGCAGATGATGTCTTCTTCTGCACAGAAAGTAGGGAAGATATGGAAGTCATACTAAAGACATACACAAGGGTGGATAATGATGAAAGATCAAAAGTAACAAATTCATTATTTTCTCAAATTTATTTTTATTCCATGTATGCATATTTTTGACAGTTCATCATAAATATTTTAAATTTTTTTCAGTACTTCACTTAATTACATACAAAAATATCAGATTTAACCTATCTTTGAAAGGATTAACATATCCAATCATTCATTGTTGGTTTGTTTCTTCATTGTAAGTTCGATTCATTAAGATTTAGTTGTATCCCAAATCAAAGATAAATCCATAAACCAAATGTGCCTTTAAAATTTTTTACCTTTAGTAGTCAATGTCTGAATCTTCATAAAAATATACCCTAACTTATCTAACAAATATTTGCATGATAAAAGAATTCCACATATGCAGATTATTTTCTTCTAGGTAGGACTTAAACATTCTTTCTGAATATTTTTTCTTTAAATAGATTTCACAATTTTCATGCATATTCCCATAATATAATGCATATTCGGAGTTTTATAACAGAGAAAATGATAAATTATTCAGAGATATGAATAAAATGTAAAAAAGTCATCATTTCTGTTATTTATATAGCCAAAAGACCACTGATTTTTCCTGTCGTTGACAATACCCTGCCAGTTGACATTGATACAATTTTATAAACTGTAACTTTTTTTTCTTTCTCAAAGTATAGTAAAAATATTAAGGTGAGAAATATGAGAAATGATGGTAGCTTCATCCAGGTAGAAAAAAAACAACAAGTATAGTTACCGATACTTTCAGTGTTGTTCAACCAATTTGCAATTCATAATTTTTATATGAAAATAGAAATTCTGTGTGAAAGTTTCATATCTTTAATTGTGAAAATAATTTCAGTTTTATTTTTGAGTAAAGCAATTAATGAATTGTTAGCTTTCAGATATACTTTTATCATTTCTCCCATCTGCAAACGTTTTTTATGTTTTTCTATTTCATGATTTATATGATAGGGTGCAGCTGTTATTGCCTGAAATTTTAGTATGAATTTCATACAATACAATTATTGGCTTAAAATTATTTAACTTTGTCAAGCATTGGTGGTCAAGAGGTCAGTGACAGCTGCTTTACAAGCAGTTGTCCCGGGTTAGCGGGTTCGCTTCCCGGCTGATGTTATGACACACGAGGAAAAAAAATTATTTTAACTTTTAAGTGATTAATTCATTCTTAATAGATAATTTACATTAAAACTTTCATGCATGCATTTTAAAGATCTTTCTTTGCTTTGCATTTGTTTCAGATATTAAACTCGTCTTTTAAAACATGATAAAATGATACATTTATTACAGTAAAATAATTACATCATAAAAAACTATGCTCTTTTTTTTTTAAGTGTCATAGCCCACAACCCGGGCATTTTCCTGCAAGTGCAAGGCAGTCGCGCTGACTTCTCGACCACCAATGCAAGACTATGCTCTTTCATTAAAAAAAAAACAGAAAATTGACAGTCAGATGTATGTGTATGATTGTATTAATGATTCAAAGTGAACATTTGGAATTAACACAACAATTATTATATTTTGATGTATTTTGAATCAAAACATTTAAAATGATAGGTACCCAAAGAAAATAGTTAATTATTTTTTTGCCAGGAGTACTTGAATTGACAATTTTATTAATTAGAATATGATAAAAATATATTTTTGAAAATTATTACACTTTATCTTAATTTAAAAAATCATCTCAAAGGTTTATGGTGGTATGTTGGTTGACTTTTTGCCCAGGCCTGAGTAAGGCATCATTAAAGTTAATGATGAAATTATAGAATAAAAATACAAAAGTAAATGATGCTAAGAAGTTAGCAAGCAGTAGCAAATAAATACTGACAATGATTCAAATTGTTGCTTGGTCATAGTACTCTGTTGTCTAAATATTCTACCTTCTGCTTGAGAACTTAACATACGCAAGATGAAGTTGCTTTCAGAATGGACAAGAAATGTGTCAAACCTGCTGAGACTATAATTAATATCTACATTTTTAAAGGTAATTAGAAGGAATTTGAACACAGACTTTCGAGCTCTGTTCAGCTATCTACTCTATCTTATATCATCATGAACATGATTACATACATGTGAAAAAGGTAGATAATCTCCAATCAGTTGGTCCAAATCATCATCTCTCACACATATATGTAATAAGTACTCAGCTTATATTAAGATTGCAAATCTTCACATGTTAAGGGACAGACTTCAATCTTCTCTACTCTCCAACTCTTATTGAAAATCTGAAAATGGAATGCTCAAAGCCCTTTTTGATGCCACTATTGTTGCCATACCCATGTTGACTTTAAGTCACTCTGACTCCCTCATGTTTAGGACTGCAATATATTCCATATATTGGTTATATAAGATGGAGTGAATAGCTGAAGAGAGTTTGAAAGTCTGTGTTAAAATCCCATCTAACTACATCTAAAGGTTCAGTATATACAATATAATTGTATTTAAATATTACAGATTTATCCTGAATTCTGCCCATCCCTCATTTATGTATTTAAATGGATATATTAAGATCCTATACAAGAGAGATCAGAGTGATTTAAAGTCAACATAGGTATGACAACAAGGGTTTTGAGCATTCCATCATCAGATTTTCAATAAATGTGAATGGTTGAAGAGTTGGCAGGTAAAGAAGATTGAAGCTTGTCCATTAAAGTTTGAAGATTTTCTAGGTTAATATAAACTAAGCAATGATTATATACATATATGAGAGATGATAATCTGGACCAACTGATGAGTTCTTGTTCAGCATGAAATATGTGTATTGAAAATCATTTACCTTTGTCACATATATGTAGTCATGTGTATTAGTTATATAAGATGGAGTGAATAGTTAAAGGAGTTTGAATCATGTTTTTTTATATTTTTCTTATTCATTTTTAATTTAACTTTTCATATATTTATTTGCTGATAACATTATTATTTTATCAATCCACTGCAGAGTGAAGGCCTCTCCAAATTTAGACCAGTTTCTCTAAACCTTGACTTCTATTATACCAAACAAATTTAGTTATTTTATTCATTTATTTTACATGTGACTTTTTTCAAGGTCTTGCAAAATCTCTGAATCAAATTTATGATTTCGATTCTCCATCTATTATCATCTCTTTTAGCAATATATCCAATCCAGTTTTATTTAAGAGTTAATTTTTTCAGTGATATGAATATTTATTTGTTCTCTCACTCAAATATTTTGCTTTCGATCCCTTTTTGTTATTCAACATACAACTCTTTATATTTTATTGAGTGAAGTTCCTGTATTGCTCTTCTGTTAAGTGTTCAAGTGGCAGGTCTATAAGTAAGAACTAATAAAACACATCTATTAACATATTACTTTTCAAATATATAGGGATCATTTATTTTAAATTAAATTATTTCTAGCAATACGAAAATGGAAATGTTTTACCAATATTTATATTTTTTTGTAGAAATTATAATTACATTTTTCATTTCAAAAAATAAACTTTATTCATAGAAAAGGTATAATACAGGAGATGCAATGAAATTTGAATACAGTTAGGAATTTGCATGTGATATTCCATCATTTTGTGATAAACACTAATAACAATTCTGTAGAATATACAAAGAGAGGTTTACAAACAAATTTTATTTACAACCAGCCTGATTGAGGTGTACATCAACCAAGTTACAAAAACCACAATATTTGGCTATATTGATTTAAAAGAATAATTGGGTATAAATATGAAATACAATAATAAACTTGCATATAGTGTACCATTGTTTAGAAGGATAGGTTAAAAGAATACAGAAAATGTACAAATGGAATTATCCAATCAAGATTAACATTTTTGTGGGCATTTCAAACAATTGGCCCAATGATTAGATACTACATCAAATGAGTTACAAAGTTACATTAATTGGTTACAGAAGTTAAAGAAATTGAGTATAAATATGAATCACAGTTAGGAACATGCATTTGCCATTCCATTGTTTGGCAGGATACATTAAATGAGTTTTACAAACATGTCCATAGGGAGTAATACTCTAAATGATAAAAAAAGGAAGTCACATACTTATGGTGTAGAAGGGTTGCATACCAACATTCAATAAAGCCTTAACAGTAGCTAAACAATCGGACAAATAAATTGGGATAATTTATATGATAGAACACAGTAATTGCATCGATCAGTTTAGGCAGGAATGTTCAGTTGGCCATAGTTCACTATATTTTATCTACCCCCAAGTTTGGTCAGCCAGTGAAGGCAGAGAAGTCCTCTTATCAGATTCCCTTGCTTTATGGATGAATTTCATAAAGAGGTCTTCAGTCAGAAGAACAGATCCTTTTTTGAACACCACTTTACACCTGATGGTCCATATTCCGAAGTTTATAAAGGTTTCCAGATGGATGGAGCTGAATATAACCTTCTCGAAGGCAGGCCGGATCATTACACAGGCCAGGTTGGGCATGGTTATTTTCATCAGCACATAGTTTTGTAGTTCTGACCAGGATTCACATTGAAATAGAATGTGGTCAATTGTCTCTTCCTGTTTCCCACACATTGGGCACAAGGGATCAATGTTGTAGCCTCAGTGATAGCATAGGAAAGCCCTGTGGGTAGGGACCCAAGGTTAATCTTGATCAGGAAGTCCACGTATTTGGGCTCAAGCCTGAGGACCTTGGTCCATTTGATGAATCTGGGAATGGCAACTGGGAGAAGGTTGGGAATTTTGGTTTTAGAGTTAGACATCAGCTGGTATCCCAGTAGGTGAGCTAATTAAATTTTTAATTGTGCTTGATTAAAATGTAGTGATGTATATATTGTTTTGATTGTATAAAAACAAATCTACAATGCTATATATATATTTTTTATTCATTACTTATATTTTTCAATCTTTTATTTTACGTATAGTTTATTTGGAATTATGATTATTTTTTGCAATTGATCTGTTAATCTAATTATTATGTCGTTTTAAATATAAATAAATTAAAAAATAACAAACAAACACAGTCTTCTATTTTAAAAATAGCCCATTAATTCCAATATATATACAACAAACCACACACAACCCCCTATATATATATATATCTTGATTTATTGTACGAACCATATACTCCAACGTTTCGACTATATTCTTTTATAGACTTTATCAAGGAACAGCTAAAAAGTACATAAAACAAAACAATAAATAAAAATATTTGTATTTGTTATATGTATTATAGAATATTTGTATTTATTGCTATTTATGTATTTTTTAGTTGTTCCTTGATAAAAACTATGAAAGAATATAGTCAAAACGTTGGAGTATATGGTCTACATAATAAATCAAGATGTATAAAGAAGTTTGTGTGTGGTTTGTTATATATATATTGTTTTAAATATAACTCGAAGTCAAGAATTTTTGTTTTGTTGGTTACATTTCTCTCTCTTGCACCCCCCTCACACTGTTATAGTTGTTGCAAAATCAGTTTTTGCAACTGTAATTTGTTTTAGCTTTTAACCTTAGATAACTATTTAAATTGCTTCAATATTTGAGCATCATATTGTTTCCAAAAGTTTTATTGTTATTCCTGATTGACATTTTAAAAATTCAATACTGATTAAAGATTAAAAGTGCTCCCTACTCTTATAATACATAATTTTGTGAATTTTGTATTAAAATATTAGTCAGGATATTATTTAAGAACTTTTTTTTAAAATAATAAAATGTTGCTATTTATTTATTTCCGATACAGTTTCATAAATATTAGTAGTCTTACACAAGTGTTTTAAATATCGATCTGGGTTCCACAGACCTAGAAATTCAGAAAGCTAAATTTGATAACAAGTTTTAATATAAATTAGCTCTATAACATAATAATATGTCACGTATAAATGTAATATATACGTATCATCATTATCACCATCATTTTCAAGATCTATCTCTGCATGATGAAGGTCTCACAAAGTTGAATCCAATGTTTCTGATCAGCAGCCCCTCTGCTCTACATCATATTAGCAAAGTTTCTCTTATTTCTTCTACCCATCTTATATGTGGTCTTTTTCTAAGTCGTTTACAATCTCTTGGAATCCAATTTAAAACTTCATCTGTCCATCTATTATCATCAACTTTTCTAGTAATATGTTCAATCCAGTTCCATGTCAGTCACTTAATTGTTTAATTGATGTTAGTGATACCTGTTTGGACTCATCCATATATTATTTTTTCAACCTCTTTTTTCTTTACTCATAATATACAACTCTCCATACTTTGTTAAGTGGCCTGAAATCACTGCATGGTTCAATGTCTAAGTCTCAAATCCATAAGTAAGATTTGGTTAAATATACCTATTAATACCTATCTTTTTAAGCATATAGAAATATTTCTTTTTAATACTAAATTATTTCTACCAAAAGCACTTTATACACATTTAGTTCTGTGATTAATATCATCCATTATTTCCCACCTGCATTATTAGTCTGATTAAGGTATTTGTAGTTGTTAAATTCTTTCAATGTATTTAGCATTTACCTTTGATTCTATTTAAACAATAATAAATGACTTTATTGCAGGAGTTATTAAAAGTTTGAGTGTCAGAAGAGTCACCACACCCTACAAAGTTTGACATTCTACCAGTGCTCTAAATCATCCTGGAAAATAATCAAATGGCTTTATTACTTGGACGTTCATAAGTTCAAGTATCAGAAGTCGCAGAACTGGAAACAATCCAAAGACTTTTGATTCAGAGTCCAACATTCTATCATTGCACTAAATTATGCAGGGAAAATAACCAAACTGCTTTATTTCTCAGGAATTTACAAGAAACAGGCAAAAACTCTCCATATAGTAGTGTCACCTTGTGCTAACCAGAGTAATCAATGGATGCCAGAAGGCTTGTACAAGGTGGCACTATTATATCGAGAGTTTTTGCCTGTTTACTAACAGTTATGTGCTAGCATGAGATAGTGGTCATGTGATGTTTAGGAGTTTACAAGAAATTCAAACATCAACAATGTCAGAAATGAGGTCAATCAACATTACACTCCAGAGCCTAATATTTTACCCCTGCACTAATCTATGCAGGGCTTTAGTCTTACTTCTCACCCTCATTTGATAACTTTTGCAATATTTTCTGAAGCTCCAAAACATTTTTTCCAAAAATAATCACATCATTTGCAAAATCTAGATGTCTTAAATCCTCTCTATTTACATTTACTTCCTTAGTTTTCAAATTTAATCTAGAAAATACTTATTGTAAAACTGTTGTAAAAAGTTTTGTAAATATGGAATAACCCTGACATATATCCTCAAAATCCAACCACTGCTATGACCCTTTAATACATTTTCTTCAAAATTTGACAGTACCATGGGTTTATAGTTTGGTGATCCAATGTTTTAATCCCTGTAGAAATACTTGTAAATTGAAATGCCTTTCCATAACCTGAAAATACAAAGAAAGATGGTAACTCATATTCATCAGCCCTTTCTATCATCATCATCATCAACCATTATCAATCCACTGCAGGATGAAGGTCTCTCCAAGTTTAATCCATCTTCTCCTATCTTTAGCTTCTCTTCTCCACATCACTCCTGCACACTTTCTTATTTCATCCATCCATCTCACATGTGGTCTCTTTCTGGGTCTTTCTATAATTTCTTTTAATATATGGATGTGATTCTCTGTAATAAAATCACTTTTAATCCAGCTTGTTATTTTAATTGGTTGAACATCGTAATTATCTTGATAAAGATTTTGTATAAAAATGATATGTTTGTAATTTATAATACTTTCTCCACCACTCTTCTTAAATATCAATATGGCTACTGCATTTTTCCAATCAACATTTGTATCTTTATTACTAAGACATTTTATACATAGCATTGCCAACATTATTTCTATTTTTTCACCTGCTTCTTTTAAAATAATAATAATAATCTCATTTTTTTCTAGGGATTTTTTTTTCCAAAATATTTAATTGTGTATTTCAACTCTGCACTTAAACTGCACAGCAATTAAGAAGTTGTAATTGCAAGGGATACTTTGTTTTCTTGTTCTTTGCATATATATAATAGAACTCTTCAACATATTTCAAGATGTTATTTCTTTTTTTACTGATAATTCCATATTTTCTTCTTACTGCAGAAGTCTTTTTTTTTTTCCAACATCTTGTTTTACAATTCTGACACTTCTATAGCTTTGCTTTCCAATTTAGAATTATATTTACTTATATCATTACTAATTCTTTCTTATACTATTTTTGCAAAGTTCTAGATATTACATTATCTTGTCACAGTAAAAGATTTACTGGTAAATTGTTGCCTCTTTGTACCAATCTTCTTTTTTACAGTTCTTAATAGTGTATCAGTTATCTGCTTATTGGTTTCATTCAAGTCTGAACCATTTTCAAAATATGGGAATATTTTAAAACGATTTGCAAGTTTTACTTTAAATTCATTGAAAAGTTTCTGAAATATACATATAAAAAAACAAGTCATTTGATTCTTTAGCTTATACAATATAAGATAAAAGAATATCAGTTCCCTACTGCAATACCATCTATAGAAAGTTTGAGTACTCAGTGATTACAAATAGTAATGTATTTAAATCCCCATTCCTAGACAATTTTTGTCCAGAGAAACAGTGTCTATAATTAGAAAGGTACTGAGGTTACAAAAATACTTAGTTTTTCTGACATAGGGTCAGATCTACATAACTGTTCAAGCAGATTGGCTTGGATTCAAAACTTCAATGTTTACAATTTCAGAATCTTAGATTGAATAGTAAAATACGAGTAAAAATGTTTGCCAAATAAATAACTCAATTACTTCCTAAGTTTTCATTAGTAAAATAAAAGCTAAGAAACCAATTGGGAATGGAGATTTTAACGCACCATTATTTACTAACCACTATTTACTCAAGCTTAGTATGGATGGCAAGAAGTGGAACTCCTCATGTTTCATTTTTTAATATGCTTATTTAAAACTCATTCTGGAGGACACTATATAAAATTTTCCTACATGACCCCCCCCCCACATTTAAATAATATTTATACTTTTTATATATAAAAACTTTTATTTAATTTGGGGAGTAATGCACTAAAAATCAAAAAATATTTTTCTTTGACACAATTTGGATTGATATATTTAAACTTGTAATAAAAATGGAAATTATCCATAAATTAATTAATTCAATCAATTAGTTTATGGTTTCCCCAATTTTATTTCAAGTTAATTTTAATAACTCAAATTGTGTTTGAAGAAAAAATATATTTTGTGGTTTTTATTTTATTATTTCTCAAACTTAATAAAATTATTTTTTATAAAATATTTGATATATGCATGTAAATATTATTTTATTCGTTTAGTATTGGGATACAACAAACTTTTTGTAAATATTTATAATTCTAATTTAAAAACTAAGAATGTAAACAATGTTGTTGTATTTTTAGTTTTTAAAATTAAATTCATATGCATTAAAAATTGTTTACAATATTTTTTTTATTTATAAAGACAGCATTTAAAAAAAAGAAAGTCTTAATGAATCAAGAGAAATTGATATTTCATTTTTCATTTGTTTTTCTTTTAATTTTGATTAACAGTAAATTTTTTTGTAAATATTCAGTGAAAGCAATTTTTTTAAAAAAAAACTTCTATTTTGTGAGTACTACTGAAAACTCTTATTAGTTTGAATAATCTGGAAATATTTCAGTGTTATATTGCATTGTCTTTGATACCTAAAACATGTTACAACATTTGAAAAAAATCCATTTTATAAAAGTGTGTTAAAAAGCAGTTATAAGATTCCACATGGACCAACCAAGCAGAATTTTAAAATCAAATAAAAGCATTTAATAAATTAGATCAAGTTATTTCAAATCTTTAAAAAGTCTCTAATTTACAAATATAGAAAAATTCTTTACAGGAATCTCATTAAATTCCTCAGAATTGTTTAAATATTTCTAAAATAAAGAAAAATATGCATACTTAGCAGTCTTTTCATTAATTGCTTTATATAATTTTTTAAATCTCTACCATTGAATAGAAAAGTGCATCATGTGACTACTTAATTTTTTTAATTCAGATTTTTTCGGAAGTTTTCAAATGATAAATTGAAAAAAAAAGATTACTAAAGCTGTATAGCAAAGGGTTTTACAATGAATAAAATATTTTTTCCCTAACAATTATTAATCACATATATATATTAATGAATTGCAACAATATGGTGCATTCAGTTTTTTTTTCCATGTGTCAAAGCATCGACCGGGAAGTGAACCCATGAACCCAGGACAACTGCTTTTAAGGCAGCTGTGCTGACTACTTGGCCACCATAGATTTGGTTTTGAACATGATAAATTCTCTTTGCGGAGAATTTTTACAGATGATTTAAGCCTATTTTAAATTCATCTTTTAACTATAAAAACTTTCACTGCAATATTGTTTATTAAAGATTATCGGGGAAACAATTCTTAATAATATATATTAAAAAAGTGAATGCTGAAAAAGAAATAGATTTCAATTAAATTTAGACTATTTACGACTATGTGATATAAATTCCCCAAAACATCAAAACAATTGGAATATGTTGAAATTTGGTTTAATTTTTTTACCACTATATTCCTTAAATCCACCATACCATAACCTCCTCCACCGCCGCCGCCGCCGCCGCCGCCGCCGCCGCCGCCACCACCACCACCACCACCACCACCAGAACAGAAACTTAAATTACTCTCTCTCACTATGCAAGCAATTTACACACAACCTTTGCTCAGCAGATGAAAACATTTATACATTATTTAAGCTTTTTATTAATCACTATTTTATAAAAACTGCATAACAGAAACTTTTCTTTTGTACATTGTAAGATCTAATTTCGAAAGAAAAAATATAAATAATTAAATCACAGTTAATTACTTTTACTATTATTAAGAAAGGCTAAGGAAAAAATAATTTACATCAACATTTTAAAAGTTATATTATCTTTTAAATCCTATGATTGCCACATGTTATTTGATATATACTAACATAATAGACCAACACCCCCCCTGCTTTTCTAAGTATAATCCTATCAATGATAATAACACCCATCTTTATTATGATCTCAAAATAATAATTTTTAACAGTTAATCTCTGATTAGCGGTTATTTCAGTATCATTGTTTTAAAAGTAAACATTACAGTATTTTTTTTTTTAAAAAATGCTGACATAAAAGTTATTTAAGCTATTATTTATTATTTAGTACATGGTTGTTTTTTATGTAATCAGTTTAACTTATAACAAAATTTCAGAAAGAAATCTGTAGTTGTCGAGCATTGGTGGCCTAGTGGTTAGCATAACTGCCTTCCAAGCAGCTGGCCCGGGTTCGCTTCCTGGTCGACGCTTTGACATATGTAAAAAAAAAAAACGAAATCTATAGTGATCTCAACTAAGAGATAGAATCATTAATGACTTTATTGAGTCCAACAATTTTTATCATTGGAATGATAGATTCAACAATCGTTACTATGTGGTTCATGGTTTGTGTTTTTCTACTTCAATATAAATGATGACTGTTAAAGTCAATTTATGAATCAAATGAGTGCAACAACCATAAATTATCCTGAATCTGTTGATGAGACCCCCGTTACTATCTTGGACAATAAAATCCATTTGGCTTTATTATTATACTTGGAAAGAGACATTTGTTTAGAACATTATAAGTATTCCATTTTCAGGCTTAATATTTTGATTGTACATTATTATTTGAATATCCAAAAACGGCATTTTGATCAGACTTTGATAGAGAAAATATATTTAGAGTTATTGGAAATTTCAATCTATTTAAGCATTTTTTTGTGAGGCAACTCTAGTATTTGATGAAGGATACATAAAAGAAAATGAATCTACAGTAAAGAAAAGACTTAACAGTGTCAGTAATATTTCTTATAGTAGTATTTAACTGAATATTCGTAAATTTAATAGGGAATCTGAAGAATATAATAGTTCTAAGGAAGCTATTTGCAAAGTACTTGCATTACAATCCCAAGAAGTGCTGGCCAATTATCCAAAGAGATTAATATTATAAGGGAGGGATGGACCCAAAAATAATGAGTATTTTGAAATAAAACATTTTGTATTTATTTTTAAGTGTTACAAATTGAATCCCTTTCAAAGTACAGTTCATTTAATGCAATACACTGATTTAAATGTATTTTTTACTTTTCAAAGTAGTTCTGAAACTCTTACAAAGTGATACTTTTTAATGCCTACAAAAATTTTTTTCATCACTTCCAAGTCTCAAAAAAGTTTTTTGAGGCATTTTTTCATTTGATAGAATGATTAATAGTCGTATGGAGCAAGTTCAAGTGAATATGGTGGTTATATAAGTTGGGTCATGTTGAATTTAATTAAAAATTATTTCACCCTTAAGACTTTGAGTGCTGGCATAAAGTTTGCATTTCCCATTAAGCCAAAAATGGAATCTTTTTGTTTACTGCATCAGGCAAAGTTTTCAGAACTTGTAGATTTTAATTGACTAAACATCACATGATCACCATCTCTTATGCTAGCACATAACTGTTATTAAACAGGCAAAACTCTCCATACAGTAGTGCCACTCTGTGCCAACCAGATTAATCAATGGGATTTTATGCACAAGCCTTCTGGCATTCATTGATTACTCTGATTGGCACAGGGTGACCCTACTGTATGGAGAGTTTTGCCTGTTTAGATTTTAAATGCCTGGCTGTTATAAACAAGTTCTGAGAGAACAATACCATTTTCATCCAAAAACAAAATCAGCATTGTCTTGATAGCAGACTTAACTACTATGCTTTCTCAAGATGTGGTGAATTTGACAGTGCCATTAAGCCAACCCTAAATTTGTGCTTTTCCCAAAGAAACTTGCTTGTAAGCTGTTTCAAACAATACAACTGTTTTCCCTAACAGAAAAGCAGAATCTCACATTGTTTCAAGTTTTCAGCCATTATAAAAATCAACAAATAAACAAGATACACTTAACAAAATCATTTACTCTGCATAACATGACTTCTCTTGATGATAAAAGTTGGCAGCCTGATGCAGGGGGATCCCTGAAAAAGGTATCTAGCAGTAGAAAATATTTACTACAATGTGCTTGCTTTCCAGAGAACAATTCCAGTTATTTTTGGGTACTCCCTTGTAATCTTTGATAAATGATAAAAATAAATTGGGATATGATCCAAGATTATTTCTAAATAACGTGATATAGGCTTGTTATATTACTACAAAAGATTATATTTTGATCATAAGATGTTTCCTATTGTTTAAACAAAAATTAAATATATTGTCTTCATTGGGTTAGGAATAAGACTCCAGTCTGCGAAAAATTTCCAATCTTTCTATAAATTAATTAAAAGATTTTTCTATTTCAGGAAAGGATCTGGTTTCGAGAAGTCAAAATAATATCAATTAAGATGAATTTCCTGCCTTCTGTCTCTGGTAATACAGTATAATTGTGATGGATTAAATGAGAAAAAATATTCTGTTGAAAAATAAAATATGTTTGAAGTACTGTGAATGAAGTTCAACTCTTGGCAATCAAATAAATAGAAGATCCCCAAAATGACTTATCATTTGCATGGTTGTCATAGAGGCAAAATGCTCCATATACTAGTGCCACTCAGTGCAAGCCAGCTTGTGTAAGCATAAAGAATGGTGATCATGTGATGTTTGATGGTTTGCATGGTTTTAGTGGATGCATAGTGACAAGTCATTATTATGATACCATATAACATTTCAACTTTTAATTGGTCATCTTTTTTCTTTTATTCCCAACCTTTCTAAACATTATACATAATCTCACAATATGATCTAAATGCTATTAGTACCGAACATCCAGTGTTCCATACTGATAATGCATATAATGTATATTTATGATGTAAATGTTTTTAGTACCAAATATGTGATTTTCAGCAATGAAAATGCATTGAAATTATGTTTAATATTACAAAGTTTTCTCCAAAAATACAGTATTAATATTGCTTTAATATATTAATTCGTTCAGATTTATTTAACAGCATTTCTTAGGAAAGTAATAGCAGAGATATTAATGTACTATTAGCCAAAATAAGCTTGAATACGTTTTGTTTTTAATTTTTAAAGTATGCTAACATAATAAATTAATGAGCTAATAAAAGTATTTTTATTACAAGAGTTTGGCATAAACATTGAAATTACTTTAGCTAATCTGTGGAATAAACTTACTTTAAATAAACTCATACACATACAAAGAAGGTGTGCAGAAATAATTTTATTTAAAAAAATATGATATATATATATACACTACGTATATATATATATAAAGAATATTTGAAGGTATATCTATATTTATATATAAATAGTGTTTATGAAAACAGCATAATCTTCTTAATATTTAGAATTTTAAAATTATTTACCAACCTTCATATTTTAATTAAGTACATATAATATATTTGCTTCAAAATTTCGTTGAATCATGCAGTCTGTCTGAGAAATAAACAACATTCTATACCTTGTAATTTAATATTTTAAGTAAATAATTGAGTTGCAACAATTTCTATGTTAATAGCTGAGTTAGAAATCATAACTTTTGATGCAATAAACATCACATGATCACCACATCTTATGCTTGCTTATAACTGTTTAAAACAGGCAAAACTCACTATATGTATTGTCACACACAGCGAGCTAGAGTAATCAATGGATGCCAGAAAGCTTGTGCATAAAATCCCAAAGCATAGTGCCTACTCATCCAATATTCCCAGACTAGTTTCTGGCTTGTAGCCTTTGTCAGTGAGGAGCCTTGGATCTGAGAGCACTGCACCTAGATCTTAGGATCTAATGCAACCCTCTAGCAGCCATCTTTTATCTCTTCTTAACTACAAAACTATGAGTTTTAAATTGAAAACACCTTAATGTTTCCAATCCAAGCTCATTAGTCATATGGGTCTGAACTCAGTTCAGTACCCATACATTTTGGTGCCTTTGGTTCTTTAATAACCATATGACTATATAAGCTAATGAGCTTGGATGGAAACATTAAGGTGTTTTCAATTTAAGACTCATAGTTTTGTAGTTAAGTGGAGATAAAAGGTGGCTGCTAGAGGGTTGCATTAGATCCTAAGATCTAGGTGCAGTGCTCTCAGAACCAAGGCTCCTCACTGACGAAGGCCACAAGCCAGAAACTAGTCTGGGGATATTGGATGAGTAGGCACTAGATGGGGATTTTATGCACAAGCCCTCTGGCATCCATTGATTACTCTAGCTTGCTGTGTGTGGCAATACGTATAGTGAGTTTTGCCTGTTTTAAAACTTTTGATGCCTGTATATGTTCGTTTTGAATTCTGGAAAATAAATTAGTGAAACAGTATTGCATATAAAAAATGCAAATTTGTTATTAATAAAAAAATAATTACTTTTATTGAGTAACCAAAAGCAAATAGTAAATGTCAAAGACATTAAATTTTTTTTTTTATTTCAGTTAAATTACAATTAATTAGAATATCGTATGATTGCCATTATCTGGTTTAAAAACTAAATAAACATATGACATATATCAAAAGTTGCAACAAAATGCTTCCATCCTAAAATAAAGTATTATTTAGATTTTAAAAAATATTTCAAAAGGATCTTGTTATAATTAACTCTCGAATAAATGTATAACAATCTAAGATATGATAGTGATAATTAAACTTTTAAGTCTTATTGTAAATATGCTCACAAGTATAAAAAATTTATTTTTATAAATTTTTAATGTCGTCATACATAAATAATATCTAAAATAATTTAGAGTGATTTCTTATATTAAATATGTTTTGGTCCTAATATACTTTATCATATTGTTTCCTAATCTTTTTCAAGTCATGATCCTCTTTTTATAACAGTCAAATAATTTATGAACCCAGTGATTATTACCTTTGCTAAACGGGCATTTTTATTAGGTAGAGAAACGCATTAGCCTTTTAGAATATAATATTAATATTTAATCCATTTAATATTTAATGCAATGATTATATTTACATCTGAACAATCAACTTTAAAATTTGTCCTAAGTGTTTATTAAAATCAATAACAATATGCAGTCTACTTTTTACATTTGCTTTAATGTGAAGAAATATCAAAAATCTACTTTTATAAATATACGTAGATACAAAGGGAGATAAAACTAAAACAAAAACAAATATTGTGATACTTGGATATGATTGAAACACAGTACACCAGAAGTAAGCCAACATTTTTTAATAAATGAATTATATGTTAATAAATTATTCTACATATTCAAGAATTCATTTCAATACTTCACTGAAAATGGTGGCTATATTCAAGAAAGCAAAGAATAAATACAGTAATGAGTACTTGTGACCCTCTTTGAGAAAATGCAAGCATGAACAACAAAAGATTAGATTGTTTCCATTAGGATACCAACTAAAGGTAGTTAACTGTTTGAAAACTAAATTTCCAACAATTTGTATTAGACAGCCCATTGTGAATAAATTAGTAAATTAAATCATACAAGACTTGCACAACATGAGGCTCTGGTTGATCTATCCCACCCTTCTATTTTTGAACAGCACACAGCTTCTACAGGACATCAGTGCAAGCCAGACAAGCCTCGCATGGTGTTCAGGGAGCAGAATGAGTTGCGAAGGAGAGTTAAAGATGCATATTATATCATCTCTGACATCCATGCCATGAATAAAAAAGAAACATTTTATGCCATCTCAAGGAAGTGGCAAATCTAGGTCAATGAAAATCTAGTCCACCCTAATTTGCATATTTTATTCCAGCTACTTCTTGAAAATGAAGGCTTAGATCTTCGAAAGCACTCGAGTATAAAATCTATCATTTGTTAAGACAGTGATTGTCTATTTAATATAGAAATAGTATTTTTATTTATCTTATAGTTTACGTGTGTATTTATATTAACACAAATATAGATTTTACAAATATTTAAACTAACACATAGTTGAATGTTAAACATTATAAATATGGAAGATTCAGCAAAGGATATGAGACGGACATCAACTGTGTTAAGAAAGCAACCCAATTTTATTCTATAATCTGTTATTCAAATATCAGGGCAACTATTAGTAAATATTCAGATAGAATTTGAATAGACATTTTTTTCCAATTTATTATTAATAAATTTATTATTAGTGTATGTTAGAAGTAACAATGTCAACAACAAAATATGTGGGTGATAGAACAAATGAGTGTTGCTGATATCATTGAAAAAATTAAGAAATTGAAACAGAGTTGGTCTGGACATATTTCTGAAAAAAATTATAAATGGACAGTGAAAATCTTAAACTGGATTCCAAGTGATTGTAAAATACCTAGAACAAGATGGATGGATGGATGAAATAAGGAAGTGTTTTGGGGTGATATGGAAAAGAGAAGCAAGAGATGACAGAAGGTGGATTGAACTCAGAAAGACCTTCATCCTGCAGTGGATCAGTAATGGTGAGGATGATTATTAATATTTAAAATTTTATATTAGTGTTAATGCTGCATTTGTATATTTTATTTTTAATGAGTGAATCAAGGTCCATCAAGATGGAAATTTAAATTATATTAAAAATTCATCATAAAAATAATTAATGTTTAATATATATAACATAATAGGTTTATACTATTTTATAAGTATCCACTATGGTAAATATTAAATCATTATTAAAAATTAGTATTACTGCTAATAGAATTACATTGAAATATTTGAGTATTGAAAACCTTAATGGTAATTTTTTTTCTAAAAATAATTGTAATTAAAAGTAGCTGCAGCATTCTTTACACTGTGACTAAAAATCACATTGGTAATAATAATGCCCAGTTTATGAACATTTCTCTTATGAGATATGTTTAAAGTTCTAACTACTAATTAGTCTTATCAGAGTAGTTGGATAGAGATTTTAAATAAACAAAAAATAAATATATATAATTAAAATAGTTTAAATTATTTCATCCAATATCTCATACTTTTAAAAATATTTTTTGGAATTATTATGTATTATTTTGTTATTGTACTCTTTAGCTTTATTAAACAGGTTCAATAAAATTAGGTAAATTATAAGTGAGTTAATATAATGTATTTTGACAATGAATTTTAATGCCAAAATAGTAACAATTTATATTAAAAAATCACAGAATCATTTGTTATAGAATAAGTGTTTTAACGATTAAAATAATTTTTTAGACTTTCTTAGGTTAACATTTGCTCCTGGAAATCATATTTTTTACACTACATAATTTTTGGAAAACTCCTACATTTGAGCAATAAGAACACCTAGCCTAAATTAATCTAAAAATTATTTTTAATAAATCTATATAAGATTTATCAAACTAATTTCAAATATCTTTGCTAATATGAAATTGTTTAAAATAAATATAATAGAGATATTTTTTAAAAATATTAAATATTTTTATTGACTGTGCACTGAAAAGAAATAAAATAATTGTTTTTCAACCACAATTGGAGTTTTTAGATTTAACATTAAGCAAAAGTATGGGGGAGGGGTCCAGAAATTACTTAAGTCAATTCCTTGTTATAAAAAATTGAGAAATTGACTTAATTAATGTCTGAACTTCCATGCTTTTATTTCAAGTTGTGGTTGAAGTAACAATTATTTTATTTCTTTTTAGTGCACAGTCAATAAAAGCATTTAATATAAAAAATCATCTCTATTATTTTTAAGTTTTTAGTATTAGCACAATAATTGAAAATGGAAAATTATATTGTCCTTTACATTGACTGGACATTTATAGATGATATATATCACTATATATTTTTGATGTAAGTTAAAATGTATACCACCTATGTATATATCATATTGAATATATGTATATATTGTAAATGAATCCCATTTAATGCATATAACTTTACTTTAAATCAATATCACACATATAGTATATGTAAATCAGATATTACTGCAGTAAGTTAATATATATATATATACTTTTAATGTTATATGAATTTCTATTTTATACTCTTAATGTATATATTATGTTTAATATGTGTACATAATTATATATGTATAATACACCAGTAATTAAGTTTTCTATATAAATTGAAAGATTCATTTTTATTTAAAAACAGTTGTTTTTAAAAATAATGCTAAAGGAAAAAAAATCATCATCTTTTTTAACATTTTGTGATTGTTTTAAATAATATGAGTTTTCTAGGTTACTTTTTTTTTAAAAAGACCCAATTATTTTAAAATAAAAATAGAAACAATTTTAAATAGAAAACTTAGTTACTTATTTATTATACATATATAATTATCTATGCATACTAAATATGATATATATATATATTAAGAGTTTAAAATGATTTAAAAATATTAAAATGAAAGAAAAATATTTAAACAGTCCTCTTGTGACCCTTATTTAAAACAAATGAAAATTCAAATAGTAATTGTTAATTGCAATACATGAAATTATTGAATATTTTCCATATTTTTCCTGCCCTTTGTTCCATATCTATCACACTAGTAAATATATTGAAAAGATAAGTGTTTCAAATGGTTTATGGTGATATAATTTAGTTATATATCAATTTTCAAGCAATTCTATTGAATTAAATATATTAAAGCTTGATTTTAAAATTACATGCTAACTTGAAAAAGATCAAAAGTTAACAAACAAACTTACAGATTTTTCAAAATCAATGAAAACATTTAATAATAAAACACAGATTCTTATATCTTCATGAATGGCTGCTACTAGTTCATTATTTAAGTAGAACATATGATTGCAATATGTCCACTCAACTTTGGACATGTTTTAGCAAAAATCTTTTATTGTATATATATACACACAATCTTATGTTTTGACTGTCCTGCAGTCTTCTTCAGAGCTATGATATAATGAACAAAATAAATAAAGTACATAATATAAATAATACCATAAAAATGTAAACAATAAAATTAATTAAAAAAATATACAATATAATAAAACATAATAAAACTGAAATAAATATAATCAAACCCAAAATAATCCAGTTAATATAAAATATACAATATAAATATAAAATAAATCTAAATTAAACATGTGTATTCCTGACTGTATATACAAATTAATAAACAACTATTAATTTAAATATATACACATGTAGAATTTATATTTATTTTATATTTATATTGTATATTTTATTTTATATGAACTGGATTATTTTGGATTTAATTATATTTATTTCAGTTTGATTATGTTTTATTATATTTTATGTTTTTTTAATTAATTTTATTGTTTACATTTTTATGGTATTATTTATATAGTTTGGTACTTTATTTATTTTGTTCATTATATCATAGCTCTGAAGAAGATTGCAGGACAGTCAAAACATAAGATTGTGTATGCTTATATGTACAATAAAAGGGGTTTGCTAAAATGTATTCAAAGTTGAGTGGATATAGTAAAAAAAAAAAAAATAAAGAAAGAAAGTGATAAGTTTGGTAAAACATATAATATTATATAATTTGGCATTGATGTTGAACATGACACATCTAACAAGTTACTTCTAAAAATAATCCTAAAACCTTATATTTCCAATATCTTACAATACAAAATTTGATTTATTACATGATATATGCCTCAATTAAATAATAAGCTAATTGAAAATATTTAAAAGCTCATAAGATTAGAAGATATAGCTTTATAATACATTTAATACATAATTGTTACATTATTATATTTTTATTAGTGCATAATATTTAAATATTATTTTTCACATTCACAAATAGCATGTTTTGTTTTTATTAGATAATGTAAGAAGTATTAAAAGATATAATTTTCTATAAGAAGAAAAGATGCCTAGAAAAGAGATACCAGCAATATATAAAGAAATTATAGATATTACTCTTGTATATGTTTATATTATTTTTGTCTTAATTAAAACTTTTATTCTCCTATTTGAAAATAACGTTGTAATTTAAAGAATCCTTATGTAAGCCAATAAACATCACATGACCACCACTTCTTATGCTTGTGTACAACTGTTTTAAAACAGGCAAAACTCACTATACGTATTGCCACACACGACAAGGTAGAGTAATCAATGGATGCCAGAAGGCTTGTGTATAAAATTCCCATCTAGTGCCTACTCATCCAACATCCCCAGACTAGTTTCAAGCTTGTGGCCTTCATCAGTGAGGAGCCTTGGCTCTGAGAGCACTGCACCTAGATCAGCTTGCTGTGTGTGGCAATACATATAGTACGTTTTGCCTGATTTAAAATCCTTATGTAGACAGGGATAATTTTCTTGTCATTGTATCTACAATAAACTATATATCAAATGATTCATCTGCATATACTTTAAAACATGTTTTATTTCCGATTTATTTTAATGATTGACTTTTACTGATGCTTTTGCCTTATATTTGTTTATTTATGTATACTTTGAATTTAAATAAAATATTGTGTTTACATATTTAAATTTTAAAACAGTATTAAAGATAATAATACCGATTTCAGTAAACTTAGTTAAGACTAGTTCAAGGTCAACTTATATATATATATTTTATTGCTTTTTAAATTCCTGCTAAAAAAAAATCAAGATATATTATAAATAAATATAAATAGAATTTATAAGTATTAATGTAAACTATATGACATTAATGTAATAAAAATTAATAATTTTAATTTGTTCAAAACCAATAGGTCAAGATTATTTACTAGAGAATATAAAAAATATATATGCAAAAATAATCACACAATCTATAAATAATTCATTGAATTATTTTAAATATGTAGATTTATTTGTGATCTGAATGTATGATGTAGCACTAAAGTCAATATAATAATATGTAAAAAATGGTACCTAATGCAAAATTATTCATTGCGGATGATAAAGGGTTATTGCTTGGTTATAGCTTATTGTTGCCAGTTTTCGGATTAATGTGCACATATATAAATCATATTTTAAAGATATTTTTTTCTAATCAGGTTTTGATATATTTAATTTACTATCTGTGAATGTATTATCACCACTAGCAGCCAATCACAAAATAATATTCCAATTTCAAAAGAAAAAAAAAAAATTAAAATGATAGAAGGACAAAGCAGAAAAAATAATTGTGATAACTGAACAAACTAATCCATAAATCACAAATACGTTTACATGTATCACATACTGTTTTTCTAACATTTTTAAACATATTTTTCAATATGTATATACACATTTTAGCGATTATTATTAATCTCAATCATAAATTTAAAACATAAAGTTGAAGACCGGTGAAACATGATGATCCATAAGATGGTGTTTTAACAATTCAGATCCTTTTAACATAACCCACATATCTCTCCAAATGTCACTATTGCTTTAGGATCTGCTTCAAGAACTTGTTTTTTTAACATATATATTCTCAACAATCATTTTTCAATGAATACCCAAATAATTATCAATCATTACTTATTAAGTTCGACAATATATTTTATTTAACATAAGATATAGAATAATAAATAAATAATCATAACTTCTAAATATAATAAACATCACATGACCACCACTTCTTATGCTTGTGTATAGTGAGTTTTGTCTGTTTTAACAACAGTTATACACAAGCATAAAAGTGGTGGTAATGTGATGTTTATTGGCTTAAAACCAATCCTGCCTAATAGAATAGTGGTGGCTATGGTTATTAAAGAACCAAAGACACCAAAATGTATGGGTACTGAACTGGGTTCAGACCCATATGACTATATAAGATAATGGGCTTGGATTGAAAACATTAAGGTGTTTTCAGTTTGACTCATAGTTTTATAGTTAAATGAAGGTAAAAGGTGGCTGCTGGAGGGTTGCATTAGATCCTAAGATCTAGGTGCAGTGCTCTTAGATCTAAGGCTCCTCACTGATAAAGACAATAAGCCAGAAACTAGTCTGGGGATATTGGATGAGTAGGAACTAGATGGGGATTTTATGCACATGCCTTCTGGCATCCATTGATTACTCTAGCTTGCTGTGTGGCAATACATATAGTGAGTTTTGCCTGTTTTAACTTGTAATTGCAAGCAGAAATACTTCCTACTGAGTTATGTAGCATCAAAACCCAATGAAAAGATAGAATAATACCATTCTATCTTTGGGCTCTAGTTTTGACTTGGTTTTAAAATTATACAGTGAAGTTTATCTATTGTTTTACTTTATGTGCAGACTAAATGTTCTGCAATCACCATTAATATATTCAAAGAATAAAGAATAAGTATTATCTTTGACAACCTTTAAACATTAAGTGAAATATTAGTTTCAATAATTGTAATAATATATAAATAATCGTAACTTCTATACATTAAAACAGGCAAAACTCACTATACATATTGCCACACACAGCAAGCTAGAATAATCAATGAATGCCAGAAGGCTTGTGCATAAAATTTACATTTAGTGCCTACTCATCCAATATCCCCAGAATAGTTTCTGGCTTGTGGTATTCATCAGTGAAGAGCCTTGGATCTGAGAGCACTGCATCTAGATCTTAGGATCTAATGCAATCCTTCAGCAGCCACCTTTTGTCTCCACTTAACTACAAAACTATGGCATCCATTGATTACTCTAGCTTGCTGTGTGTGGTAATACATGTAGGGAGTTTTGCCTGTTTTAATAAGTTATAAGCAAGCATAAGAAATGGTGATCATGTGATGTTTATTGGCTTAAAACTTCTATATATACATAGAATGTAACTACCTCCTACTAAATTATTTAGCATAAAAAAGGCAAAACTTACATAATTAAAATAATAGTCAAAATTTACTGTATAATTTAAAAACCAAGTCAAAAACTAAGCTTATATAACAACTGACCTAAATATAGAATGATAGAGTACCATATGGTTGCCTTATAGATTAAGTTATCTGAATTTATGCACTTTTAAAGTTTCTTAATTGTATAATAAGTTAAGTGGGAGTCTTCTGTATTTATTAGAGAAGGATTTGAAGCTCTCCTCTGTGTATTGAGCTCTGAATTTGATGATTTAATGTCTTTGCACATATTTATTACCTATCAAGAATGGCTACTAATAGCACATATGAGTCACTCATCATGGAGGATATACTATCTACATATCTTCCAAATAATATCCAATCAACAACTATACTGGTTGCTAAATATAATATTCCTATTAGTAAGAAATTGTCACCTACGGGTAGGAATATTATCAAAGTGATATAAGTAGTGTAAAACATTTTCCAAATTTGAATATTAGCTTGAATAATCTGTGTAAATTTGACTTAAGCCTTTCAAACTCTGTAACTAATGTCAATCAAATATCAATTGAATCTGAAAATAACAAAAATGAACTCAATGAATAATAATAAATCTTTAGAAAACACAAATGAAAGTGATAAAAAGTATTTTGAAAATGCATTACAAAATAGCAATTTGGGGGGCTTTGTGAAAATGATGTTTTCAATTTGAAGAGTAATGATATCAATGGTATATTACCTAATATGGGATCTATCTTAGATTATACATCAATTGAACCACAACTGTATTAAGAATATTCAAATAACTTTAATTTAATGATATTCCCTCTGCCCCATCATGTTTTGCTAATCTTATTAAAAAATCCTACAATGTGAAGACACTAAAAATGACCATAACAAGTGCTGAATGTAAAAATTTTAGATTCCCTTTCGAAGAATTTTATGCTTTGTTAATGGAAGAAAATTTTATGGAGCATGATTTACAAAGTATTGTTGCACTCTGACAATAGGTATATATGTGTGGAATTTCATAATTATAGCCAAAAGAATTTACAAAAAAAAGTTTTATGTTTAAACAATAAAATGCTTTGCTTCATTGATATGGATAGACCTATGATGCTCAACGGAGAAATTAAAAATGGTGACTTTGACTTTAATGATAAATTATTCCAGATTCTGCTTAACAGGTTGAGAACAGTTTGAAACTTCAAATATTGTTGGAGAAAAGAGCTTGTTGTGTACCAATCGTAATAAATGTGGCTAAGAAAAATATTAATTAAACATGTATATATAAGTATAGGTAGATATTAAGTATTTTAATAATATATTAAATAACATCCACTCCACCCTATGTTTTTTATTCATATGATTTCAATAAAATGTGTGGTGGTGTGGAAAATATTTAATATATTTGTAAAAGGTATTACACAAGGGAAAAGAAGTGTGAATAACTCCATATGTGTGAGTTTAATTTAAAAAATCAAATATATTACTCTTTAAGTGAGCTTTAAACTTTATATCTGGATTAGAGACAATCTCACATTTAGTAGGCGATTAGTGATAATCATTACTGTATTTATGTGGAATGGATGGGGCCAAAATTGTGGATGGTGTAAGTTTGACACTTGTAAATCAAAATGTAGCAATTTATTTTAATAATGAAAGAAAGCCTAATTTTATTAAACAACAACAATAACAACAAAAAGTCCATTGGAATTACAAAGAAATTCTTATACACACAGTATAAAAGAATGTCCATTGTTTCAAAAAGTTTACTATAATAACAAATAGTACTTTGTGTAATTAATAAAAAATAAAGTATTTTTTTTTCATATGTCATAGCATCGGCTGGGACACAAACCCACAACTGTCTGCAATCAACTACTTGCTTGCAAGGCACTGCAATGACCTCTCAGCTAACAATGCTTGACAAAACATTTATTTTAATATATAATCAAATGGTTTATTGTTTGGAAGTTTATAAAAAGTCTGAACATTAGGAATGACAGAACATGAACTTTGAGATCCAAGAGTCAGCCACTCTACCCTGCAGAAAAGCATTCTGGGAACTCAGAATGACTATAGTAATTGAATATTTTATTATTCAAGAGTTCATAACAAGTTCAAGAATCAGAAGTGACAGAGCTAGGTTGCAATCTGTTGACTTTGAGCTTCAGAGTTTGCTATTCTACCACTGCAGCAAGGCATGCTGGGAACTCAGAAAGAATGTAGTAAATAAATCGTTTATAATTCAGGAGTTTGTAAGAAGTTCATGCATCGGAAGTCACAGAGTTGGGCTGCAATCTGTAGACATTGAGCTCGAGGGTTTGCCATGTTATCACTGAAGCAAAGAATGCAGGACATTTTAATAATAAAATATATTTAATTTAATGATAATTAAAAATAATTATAGATGTTATATATATGTATGTGTTTATGTGTATTAATCAGCAATAAAATCATATTATGGTTTCAATCGTCAAAAATTCCACCAATTTATTGTTATAAATAAATATTTTTTATTTAATTGTGATAAAATTTTCTGTGGTTTAATTAATATAATTTCAATAATAACAATTAAAAAAATAATTCTTAATAAAATAAATTCTGGCTGCAAAAATTAAAAATAAAAACAAGACCGTTGTTTTGCATTCGATTCCATCAGTTGACTGCAAAGTTCCAATTTGAAATTTTTGAAAATGAGGCTAAATTATTTCCTTTCTAATTTTTCAACCCCCAAAATTGTAAATTTTTTTATTTTAAAAAAAAAAAAAAAAAACATTTTTATTTCTAATCAAATTAATGAATAATAAAATCATCCTATTTTCTAAAAGTATTATATTTTAAAAGTTAACCAATATTGCATATAATTTTTAATTTACCACTGTTAATAATATTTACCAAATGCACCCAGCCTTTTGAAAGGTGACATTTTGATATGTAAATTTGACAGTAAACATCATATGACCACCTCCTTTTATTGACAGTGTTATGACTATAAAAATTATAGTTTATTAATGGTAGAAGTACTTCCTTTGCATAAACTATGCTTCATAATAAAAATTAGAGATAATTAAATATAATATTTGTAATAGTTTTTTTTTAATTGGTTGCTTTAACAATTTTTTTTTAAAGATTTAAACATAAATTAAACCAAAGATTATATCGTATAAATAAATAGTAGAAATGTACCAGTCCTGAAAGTCATCATTAATAAAGTTAATTTAAAATTTAAATTATTAAATATACCTGATGTGTGAATTTGCCAGCATTTGGACAACTGCTTCATAAAAAAATTATGATTGGTTAATGGGAGAATTACTTCCTTCACATAAAATATGCTTCTTAAAAAAATTATGGATTATTAAATATAAAGGGTGGAATTATTTCTTTTGTATAAAATGCATATAATATAAATTACTATTTAGTTAGGTATAATTATTTATTATAAAAACCAATTTAACCTTTTTTTTATTTTTCAATTATGAATTTGACAGTGTTTAAGAACAAATGTGATAGTTTTTTTAATTGGCTGTGAATTCGACACAGGATAGCATTACAGACAAACATTAACATGAATCATGTGACAGCCTTACAGACAACAATGAATTATATATATATTACCACATATATCAAATTTGTTGATATTTTGTTCCCATTATCAAGCCAGACTGTATGTATTGAGTTAACACAATATTTACAAAATGATTCTTGTGATATCACTATTTAATAAAATGTAAATTAGAGAAATGATATAATGTATTTAGAGTAGGATGAAATTAAATGCTTTTGCAAGCATATGATATAAATAAGCATATAAGAAATCATATGATGTTGTTTGTCATATAAATATTCTTAGCCAAAGTGTAGAAGTGGTCTATGGTTCTTGTAGAATTGAAGTCTCTAGAAAAGAGATGGGCAAATAACAGCCTGAGGGCCACATGCAACCTGCTAAGAGTATTTATGCAGCTCACCAATGTCATGTGTTTAATGAAGAATGGACAAACAACTATTTCTTTGGTAATACAGGAAATAAAGCAGTGTGTTTATTGTGTCATGAAAAAAGGTGTGGCCCTTGGCTAACCTTCACTTTCACAAAGTGGTCCCTGATGTGGCCATCCACCAACCTCTGTGGCCCCCAAGCCAAAACAATTGCATACCCTGCTCTAAAACATATATCAGGGGTGGCCAAGACATTGACCACAAGGTGAAGTTGACTGCAAAGCTGACATAAACATTGACAAATTATAGTAATAAATTCAAAGCTGATTTGAATATAAATAATAATAAAAAAAGCAAAAATTCAAAATTATTCTCATTTAAAAATAGTTAAATTTAAAATAAATTATTATGGTGTAACACTAGAGCTAAAATTCTTAGAAATATTTAATTACTGTTTTCCTGAGGAGAAATGAAAATAACTTGTCCTGGAGAAACAAGGATTTTAATGAACTGATTTTAAAATAAAAAAGTTGTGAACTTTTTAAAACACTTCATCTAGCTAGCAAATAATTCCCAATGAGATTTTAAAAAAAACAGGACTTTTTCACATGGTATATATTAAGCCTGTGTTTCACTTATTCCTATCTATGAAAGAAAATAGGTGTCAAAGTAAGAAATGAACTTTGTGTCTAATTATTGTAAAGACTGTTAGCAGAGAAAATGTGGGGATTTTTCAAGGCCTAGTAATAGAGAACTTTTGTAAAATATAATTTTTATTGTTATGTATTTTTTTTCTTTCTAGCAAAGTATCATCAAAATAAATATATATATATTTTTACTTTATAATTTTTTTTTTTGTAAAATTTTCATCTAATTCTAAAACAATAATTTTCTTTTTTTTTCTTGAATTTTTTTTAAAATTCAGGATCAGCTCTAGAAAATAATTATTTATAGATAATTTAATAATTGTAATTCAATAAATATTTTATAAAGTAATACTAGAGGGAGCTGAGTTAATTTAATAGTAGTCATAGTAAAATCAGTTTGTAAATATCTTTTAAAAACGTCATTAATATTTGTGAGTACTTAAAAAGCCCTTGTTAAAAAAACACCAATTCATAAGCACATTCTAAAAAAAAACAGGACTTTGAAACATTATTTTTTCCAGTTCTGGTTTTTGTTCCAGCAAAAATTCTTGTTCTGGTTTGAAGCCCTGAAAAAAATGTTGTTGCCCTTAGGTACATTTTCACCAAAAAAGTCACCACTAATGTCTAGCTTGGCCACCCCTGATATACATAAACTAGCTTGATGACAGATCTAAATAGCTACACAAGAGGGTTGACTGGATTTAAAATCTTAGAGGCTTGTTTTTTGATTTTCAATTATTAGTTTGTATAGTGTAAACAAGTAAAGGATTATTAGTTTGTATAATATTAATAAATGAGTAAAAGGTGGCTGCTAGATGTATTAATAATATGCACTAACCAGGAGAATAGTCAGAAACTAATCAGTCTGGAGATGGAAATTTCATACACTATACCAGCTCATATTCATGAATTACTCAAGTTTACAATAAATGGCTGTAGAGTAGAGTGAAAAATAATAGTTTTGGAAGTATGGAAATGAACACATGACACTCATATAATGTTGTCATTGACAAGTGTTGTAATGCTTAGCACTTGTATTTGCTGTTTTTTTTTGAAAAAACAACAACCCAGAACTCAAATTTGTATCATTTAAAAATTTTAATACTTATTGGTTCACACCAATAAATATATTTTTTAAAAAATATTTATTATGATAGTTTTTAATTTTACTTTTTTTTTTTTTTTGCGAAAAAAAAAAAATTAAACAAAATTTCCATCCAAAGAGTCTGTCACAATGATGATTGACTTTATGTATATATACACACACACATATATATATATATATTATTAATTACAACAAATAAAATGTCATTTTTTCCGATTAATCATGAGCATATGCAAATTGTCTTTTATACTTCGCTGTATCTCTTATTCTATAAAATACTTTACTGTTTTCTTATGCCCATTACCTGTGTTCCGACAGCGGCTAGGTAAACTTAATTTTTTTCCCCAAAATTTAACTAAGCTTAAAAATTTCCTTTAGACAATCATTCCATAACTTACCATTAAATTTTGGTTAATTAATGAGTATTTTTAACTTAAGGACAAAACACGGGTAGAAAACTTTTCAAAATTCTCATCAATGGCAAACTTAGAGAGAAACGACATTTTCACTGCTTCTGGTCTGCAGTGGGTTATTTAACAGCAATTTAACTTTACCTGTCTACTTTTTTTCTTATTCTATATCATCTTTTGTAAAAACATCGTGATTATAATTATGAGACTGGAATAATAGGCGCTTACATCAAGCTAGCAGATGAAAATGTGAATTTGGTACGAAAACTATTACTTTTAAGACCAATAAACTTTAGTTTTTTTATAGTATACACTTTTTTAAAGGCACATTATCATTATAAATATAAATGCAATTGCAGTATCATACATTAAAGTGGACATACATTACAAATGAATTATTTTAATCGGTGTAAAAATAATCAAAATGACCGAGTCCGGGTCTATGATTGCCTTACACTACATGGAGCATGATTTAGAATTATAATATCAAATAAAGATAAATATTTTGACTGCCTATGATAATTTCTATAGCCGAAAATCACTTGCCTTACATGTTCCATTTTCACTAACAGTTCTTTTTCTAATAATAGTAGGAAATTCACTTAATCCAAAAAAGGCCATTTTCAATCTTCATATAAATATTTCCGTTTTATCTTTCACTATTAATTATTCCAATTATTAATATTTGAAATAAAAATAAAAAACAAAATAAATTTTATTATCTACATGAACTTTAACCTACCCAGAAGTTTTATTTCTATTTGTTTGCTATTTAGAACAAAAAAATATTAAGTCGTTACAATATCAGAAATACTTCAATCAGGTAGTAGATATTTTAAAATTATCATTCTAATTCTATTGACTATAATAAATAAAATTATTTCAACATAATAATAGTAATATAAATGTCTATGTGATCTAGATATCAGCAGTAAATCCCTCCTTCCTATGAAAAAAAGAAAATTTTCAGCAAATAAATTTGATTATTTGCTGTCAAAGCTAGTTATTTGCTGTCTTTTTTAAAAAAAGAAAACTTTTTTTTTTTCATACGTCAAATGCGAACTCGGGCCAGCTGCTTGGAAGGCAGCTATGCTAACCACTAGGCCATCAACCCTTGACAAAGAAACAAAGCTTTTAACATCAGGAAGGCAGCTATGCTAACCACTAGGTCATCAACGGTTGACAAAGAAACAAAGCTTTTAACATCATATATACAATAATTTTAATTTATATGTGCATACTGTGCAAGCTCTGTGTTATTGATATATGTATGTTGAAAAGAATGTGGACTAGCTATTGGAATCAAAGCTTATCAACAAAATGTGAGTTACTATATGCGATATACCTAAGAGAGGCTTGGAACAAAATATAGTGGATATCTGGATCTGTTAAATATATGATGTTAAAAGTAACAAAGCCTTTAACATCATATATACAATAGATCCAGATATCCACTATATTTTGTTCCAAGCCTCTCTTAGGTATATCACATATAATAACTCGCATTTTGTTGATAAGCTTTGATTCCAATAACACGTCCACATTCTTTTCAACATACATATATGTATAACACAGAGCTTTTTTATGTGCACAGTATGCAAATATAAATTAAAACTATAGTATAAACAAAATTAAAAAGTAATAATAAATTGAGAGAACATATTTGTATATGCGTGTTTATTCATTTGCATTTTTTCAAAAAAATAAAAATAATAACAAATACTGTTATTTTTATTTTCCCACAGTGATGAACGTTTATTTATCAAAAAAAAAAAAAGAAAACAGATACAAATACAGTTAGAAAAAGGTTTACAAGGGAGTGATTATATAGTAAATTGAAATTTCAGGAGCAACATGGTAAAAGGGGAAGGATACATGTGAAAAGGGAATGGGAAGTGGAAAGGGGAAAGGGTGTGTAGACCAAGCCAGTCTGAGATGCATGTCTTCATTGAGCAAGCACTGCATGGGTCACAAACATTTAAATGATTGAGTCCTATGACAGACAACGAGAGTTGGAGGATTGCCCAAGTGTCTGTGAGGAGTGGAGGTGAAGCTAGTTTGGTATCTCTGGTTTTGAGAGAGCAAATTAGGTCCAATAGCTTTTGATTCACTGAGTGTACTCTCTGGTCAAAAATAATGTCACATCGAAGCAACCAGAGTACATAGATGTGGAAAACTTAGAGTCTAATAGTTGCAAAGGCCCCTGTTTCTATGGATTCTTGGAGCATAAAGATGGTATTCCTGTGCAAGGAAAGGCAGAAGTTGATGACATGTCTCACTCCAAGCAGAAAGGGATATTTAAGTAGGAAGTGTTGTTATTTTTATTTTTTAAAATAAAATGAATAGCAAAATGTCCTACTTTCATAACAATTAAATATACACTGGGTAATAGTCTTTTTCTTCAATAATTTTTTCCCAATAGAAACAAAATAGCCATCATTACAGATGCTCTAGTCATTTTGATATTTTTAATGTAAACTGAAGAAATGTTACTATTAAACATGCTTCGAATTAGAAACTGCCATATCCTAAAATTTATGAATTTTACTGTTTTTATTTTTGTTTATTTATATATTTTTTGATAACATATACCTGAAGTAGTGAATATGGATACAGTGCATATCATATTTTCATTGTATTATTATTGCCACAACCACCACTGCCACCACCACCACTACTACTACTAACTACTATTGTTATTATTATTAGTGGCATGCTATCTTTATGATAAAATTCATTAAATACAATTTTTTAAATCAATTTATTTTTAAAAATATATTTGGCATGTGATTGAGAAACTAAAGTATTATTAATGATTTTGGAGAAAGGTATGTAATTGGTTTGAAGCCCAAAACCTACCACTTAAATAAATTTAAGAATCTATTTTTCAAAAATTAAAGTAGTATCACAAGTAAACCAACTAATATAGACTTTCTAGCCATTAGCCTGATTATATACTATCTTCAACTTGATTTATTACCCAATCCATTTCCTGTTTATTACATATAATAATAAAGTAACTATAGGTTTGAGGAAGTTTATACCATAATATAAAACCCTTATAGAATGTAGATTAGCAACCCATATTAACTAACATATAAATGTAGCACTTACACATCATGTGCTTCTTTATCCTTATGAAATATGTACTCACATACTATAAATACTATACTAAACTTAAGAATCAGCCGATGTGAGAGAATTACAACAATAACAAAGGGGAAAAAATATTAATATTTCTATTAAAAGAAACAATTCATATATATATATATGTTACTAATTATTCCAATGTTTTACAGCTTATGCAATATGTAATGCTAAAAATATAAACCTATTTTGAGGAGAAAATGATATTTTACTAAGACAATTTACAAACAAAATCCCAAAAAATCATTTAAATGTATTTGTAAATAATGCCCACATTTTGTTACATCAACTAAAAATAGACTGACATTGATATAATAAATAGTGGACATTGTTTACAAATGTATTCAAAGGATTCTTTGGGATTTTGTTTGTAAATTGTCTTGTAATGTATTCATACTTATTTGTTCTGTGAAATGGGTTTATATATGTGCTGCACAGGAAATGTATTTGGATTAAGAAACCAAGTAAAAGGTAATATTTGATGTTCAATGATGAACCATTAGAGTGATGCCTAGAACAATATAGTTAGTAGTTTTACTTATTGCAGAAATGCCTACTAATATAGATAATCTTAAAATCATACTGGATTTAATATATAAACATAATTAAAACGTATTCTTAAATTTTCAGATGCAGTCTCTGTTTTTTCCTGACCTTTGTAAATTATTTTATAATCTGAGTCATATAAATAGGATCATTTGTTAATGTTATATTTCTCAGAAGACATGATAAATCCAAATTCTATTTCAGGAACTTCTCAAAATCAATACTAAATCAACTTTTATCTCTTTAGTAAAGAATGGTTTACATACGTCCTTTCAGCTAAAAAAAAGAAAAGAAAAAAAAACAGGAAGAAAGTGAGATGGTTCCAATGAATGCTTTTCTTACGATTCTCAATTATTTAATTAAAAGATCCAAATACTGTATACACTCTTTTAGTTATTAAACAGTCAAATTCCTGCATATGAAAGTTGATCTAACAAATTCACATATCCTTGATTACAAATACTGTCATAAAAATTTCCTCTAATAAAAAAAAACACACATGCATGTGTCAGGTTACAATAGGTGCACTTATACTAATTTACAGCATTCTTTAAGACTAGTATATAATTTTTTTTTCTAATTATCAACTCACTTTATATCACGTTGGCAATACTCAGTTCTTAATTCTAAACTTAAAAAGAATGAATATTTTCATTCTAAAGAAATGTATTTTAAAATATTGTACATAGTAGTTATAAATCATTAAAATATTCATATTAACATTAACAGAATTAAAAAAAATAAATGCAATTTCAATAAATTAATCCTTTATATACCGCAAATTTCTTAATCTTAATTTAAATGTTTCAAAAAATATTTTATATATAAAAAAAATCGGATTAATCGTGGTATTTTAATTTTTAAAAAATATTACAAAATTTATATTTCTAAATTAACGATTGTCTTTTCTTTAACAAACCATTTTATGTGTAAATAAAACTTGTAGTAAGCTTTTGTAAAATATTTGAAACTTAATCCATGGTCACACAATGTTTAAATCTCAACTTAATGATTAAAATGATGAACACAGTTTGGGTGATTGCCAAGGTCATCAAATTTCTCTTCGAGTTTTTTCTGTGGATGATTTATGAGTACTAAAAAAATCTTGAACAATTAATTCATGAATTCAAAGAAGAAATTATGAATAGATAATGCACTTTGAAGAATTTGCAGAGGTGTTGCAAGAATTTAGACTTATGCAGAATATTATGATGAACATTTTAAATATTGCTTGTGGATATTAAGGAAAGTTTAGGAATGCAATTTTTTTCCATATATTAAAATATCTCTGCAGTGCAATGATTTTTTTTATTTTTCCACAAGTTTTTAAAAATGGATAAAAACCAATCCTGTACCTTGTGAGAAAATGATATAATGAAGAATAATCAAATTGTTAAACATGGATGGAAAGCCTGGGTAGTTAATGCCTTTAGCAAAAGTTTCAGAGCTGGAATTATTCCAAGGACCATTAGATTTTGATTCCTTACAACTGCACTAAACTATGGAGAGCGCCTAATGAGTAAAAGTTATTCATAAAATACATGCAGAGGGAGAGAAAAGCTGCTCTAAATTTTTTTGTGTGGTGAATAACGCTATATAATGGAGTTCAGAATGTATATGTGCTGATAAGAAATTTTAAACAAAATTTTATAAAATTCATTTTTAATATGTCGAAGCATTTCTTAGAGCCCCCCCCCCTTTTCATTTAATTTATATCACCTAGTGTGATTACTAAACTCTGCTTCAGTTTGTAATAAAATAATAGCTGTATTGTTAGTTTCTCAGGAGATCGTGTGACATTAGAGCACCCACGTGACTGATTATTTTATTCAGCTGTGCATTAAACCAAAAAAAAAAAATCTATCCCTTCATATCTGCCAATCTATTCCTGCAATCTACTCACACAAGACTATTGTTTTATATCTATTTTTATTTGGTACTAACATTAACTAATATTTTAATCAATTCCTTTAAGGCAGCGATCTTCTCAATTATTAAGACTCTTGACTCTGGTTTCCCGATCTTAGTTTATTTTATATATGCAGTTCAAAAAATAATACTTTTATTGTTTTGTCCGTTTTATATATTGATGATTATTTATAGTTAAAGTATCTGCATGAAAGTAGGCTGAGGGTTGGTAGGCAATGATATACTACGAGCAAATGATAATACTTCGTCATCATCAACAATAATCTGCTGCTGTTTGTCACATATTGATGATGACAACAATTATCAAGACAGTTATCTATTTACAATATTCATTTTAATTAATTCTAAACCTTTATTTCACAAAGTCATGATTAATTAATCAGTTCTAATTAAGTTTCAAGAAACAAACAACCAATCACCTCGTTAATTACAGAGTTACAAAACACAAAAAATAATTTAATTACTTTTTCCATTTGTAAAAATAAAATTCAATACACTAAAGGATATTTTCGCAGAAACGTAATTTCAAACACATAGAATAAGAAAATAATTTATATTAGTTTAAATTTCTCTCTTATATGCGTTGAATTTACTTATAAAGTTTTATCTAAAAATAAATAAATACATATTGTACTATAAATTTATACATAAATTTCAGATCATCATGATAATAAACTCTAAATAAATGTTTAATACCTAATGCTTAAAACAATCCACTACTAAATAATGATTAAATCTCAATTTAATGTAGGATCGCGTGAACTTTCTCCATTTGATTTTTTTATCTGTGGAATATATATATAAAATTGGCTAACAAAATTTTTCGAACAATTCGTAAACTTAAACAAGAAATTATAAAAAGATGATTCATCTTGAGGATTTGTCGAGATATTAAAAGAGTTCAGACTTGTGCAGAATATCATGGTGGGAATATCTTAAAGTACTGTTTGTGGATATTATGACCAAATTAAGAATACAATGTTCAATGGATTTTCTCAAAAGATGAAAATAAAGATGATAATGATGACTGAGAGGAAATTAACAACAAAAAATACTTTGATCAGATTATTAATACATTCAGAAACTTAATGTATAAAATTAACCATAGAATTAAAGTTGATTAGATTGCTTTTAGTAGAAATAACTTAATATTAAAAGGAAATATACATATGTGTTTGAAAAGAAGGTTTTTAATAAATGTGTTCTACTAGTTCTTACTTATGAATCTGAGACTTGGACACTTAATAGAAGAGTGATTGAGAGGCTTCAGGCCACTCAAAAAAGTATGAAGAGATGCATTTTAGGCATAACAAGAGATCAAAAATATATGGGTGAGAGAGCAAACAGATGTTACTGACATCATTGAAAGAATTAAGAGACTGAAATGGAGTTGGGCTAGACATATTACTAGAAGAGATGATAATAGAAGGACAGTTAAAATGTTAAACTGGATTCTAAGAGATTGTAAAAGATCTAGAAAGAGACCACATGTGAGATGGATAGATGAAATAAGAAAGTGTGTAGGGATGATGTGGAAAAGAGAGGCTAGAGATCAGAGAAGATGAATTGAACTTGGAGACACCTCCATTCTGCAGTGTATCGACAAAGGTTGAAAATGATGATGATGATAAATATATATTAAAAAGACTTTACCACATGTTTCTATAAATATATTTCAGCTATGATGTAAAATAGTAATTAGAAAATAGCAAGATAAAAACACACAATCTAATAATAATATTTATTTGGACAATTCAAATCAAAAGTGAATCTACTGTCAGTTTACTACCCAAATTTTCATAAGGGCCATAGAATATATATTAATATTTTATGTGTAAAAACTAGAAGTGTCACAACTTTCTTGATATTTTCACAATTAAATTAGATTCTTTCATAAAAAAACTAAATATGAATTAGAAGATTATTACAGGCTTACAGATTTAAATATTAATATTTTAATGGGATTTCTTTCATGTGTGTATTTTTCAATTATGATATAATTTAATCAAAATACCAATCAGAAATAAGTTTTGCAAGTTGAAGTCATATTATCTAGTTATAATATTTGTCAAAACTATTTTAAAGTAAAAGGTAAATCTGCTTTTAGCTTGTTTATAAAAATTTGAATAGTAAGCTAAAAGTGGATTCATTTTGGATTTAAAGTAGTTCAAATAAATACTATGAATGTGGTTTTACTTACAATGCTTATTTTTAATTGGTATTTTATTTAAATTACCTTATAAGTGAAATTCATTTATAAAAACACACAATAAAGTCTCATTAAAATATTAATATTTAAATTTCAAGTGTGTGATAATCTTTAATTACTATCTATAATTCTTTATGACAGTCTAATTTAATTGTGAAAATGTTCAGACATATAAAGTATTAATATCTGTTCTACAGATATTAACTGATTCAATTTTAGTATAAAATATTTCAGATTACTACTAGATGGCATGTTATTAACTTGCAATGCTTATTTCTAATAAGTCTTAATTAAAATAAATTCCATTAAAATATTAATATTTAAATCTATAATCCCATGAAAAAAAAAAATTAATATTTAAAACACTTTATGGGAGATTCTAAATTGGTTGTGAAAATATCCAGAAAATTATATAAAAGAATTAATGTTTTATGGCTCTTATTAAACTTTGGGTAATAATCTGAAAGTGGATTTATTCTTGATTTAAAATAGTTCAGATAAACATTATAAGTAGATTGCATGAGTTAAGCTTGCAATATTTATTTCTTATTTTGTTAAAAGTATATCATATTTGAAATTCTATTATAAAAATACATAGAAGAAATTTTGTTAAAATATTAATATTAAATTTAAAAACCCATAAAAATCTATTTAATATCTATAAATCATTATGAGATTTATTTAATTATGATAATATATAGGAAAATATGATGCTAGTAGTTTTTGCATATATAAAGCATTAATGTATGTTTTATGGCCCTTATAAAAACTTAGGTAGAAAACAAAAAGGATATTTAGTATTAATTTGATATTGGACTATTTTCATGATCTAATATTAAATATTGAATGTTTTTAGAAAAAAAATTTAAATCTTCCAAATACATTCAACTGTTAATATTAGCACATAAGTTAGTATGTAATATAATCTCTTTTCTTCATGTGTTACTAGCCAAACCAGCGACAGTTCTAGCATGGGATTCAAACCTGGATCTTTAGATTTGTGAATATTGAATTTTAAGGTACTTTTTTCTATCTATCCAATATTTTTGTATTTTCTCAATCAAACATATGCTCATTGGTAAATACATGGTCTGCTAATTTAAGCACATTTTTCTAACCATCAATTTGTGCTTTTTCAATTGCTTTTCAATGGAACAACTGATCTCACCAATTTACATCCTCCCACATTCACACATTTTACAGATGCAACTTTTGTTTTTCACCATTTCAAGTTTAGGTTTTGTAGTTGTTAGAATTTTTTTTAGGATAATATGGCTTTGGAAATCCATTGTCAAATTATATTCATTGGATATTTTCTTTATTCTAGTATGTATGGATACACTAAAGTATCAATAATTGATTTATCTTTTGTTTCTTTTTATTTATTTAAGTTTTCTTAATGACAACTGATAGATAACCATTATTCATGAGAGTTTGTTTTATATAGAACTTTTCTTTTTCCAAAGCACTGGTTTACTGAACACACTTCTTTTGTTCTAATCCATAGTGATAGTATTATTCCATGTTTTGTATTTCCAGTGTGACTTGAAGTATTTTTCTATATGCATAGGTTTTCTATAAACTATAGTTTTGATTTTATCATGAGGGAGCTTTACCACATAAATATCTAAGAATGATAATTTTTTTCTTGTTCTAAATCTAATGTGTGTTTAATCAAAGGGGATATGTTGTTAATGTGTGTCCAGAATGCTTCTATGGGTACATTACCATGTGGTCATACAACAAATGTATCCTCAGCATAGTGAAATCAAACTTTACATGGAAATGGAGTAATGTTTATGGCTGTGGTTCCAAGTTTTTCCATGTAAATATTGCTAATCAGAGGTGACATTGGTAAGCCCATAGCCGCTCCTTGATTTAATTCCATGTTATATTGGATGTATGTTGTTATCAGAATGTTAATAGTTCCATTCTCCAATCACACCAGAACCACACCATGTTTAAAGATATTCTATAAGTTCATAAATATATATTATATTTCAAAGTTCTACTCCATCACACATTTCTGAAAAATATATCAAAATACAGGTTGACAAAGCTACAAGTTAATTGAAAGCGCTTCTAAGTGTTGGTTATACATATTTTTTTTATAAACTATTAAGTACTGTATTTTCAAATATTTATTTATAAATTTACATATATTATTTTGAAGAAATACAGACATCGATTTGTAATATTATAATATATATATATATACAAGTATCCATTTTAATTAAAAACATCCAATAATATATACCTGACTTGCTATGGCAAACATCACACCAAAAAATTTTCAGTAGCACACATAATATTATTATTAGTCTATACTTTACTAAAATTATTTGTTAATAATTATGAAATTTTGTTTTATGTGAGAGAAATTAACAAAAATAGATTTTTCTCACCATAATATACTCTGTTTTTAGCTATAACATATCTCTCCCTCTATATCTAATTATGTATGAGTTTATATAAGTGGTGGTGACCAGCATAAACCTTACAACCTGTCATCAATGTGCAAAGAAAGTAGCAATTGTATTTTTTGTGTGTAAGTTTATGAAATGTGACTGCATTTTAAAGTATAGTAATTATTATATTAATACATATAAAGACTTTAACAATTTTATTTTTTATGAAGAAAATTTCTCAATATTTTTTTTAGAATTTTTTTTTGCTATTCCATTTAGCATGGCCGGTGAAAGTAAAACAAAAACCAAAAAATATCAGGATCAGGTTACAGAAAATTCCAAACTTAATGGGCAGAAAAATAAGGCATGATTAATAAGAGAAATAGAGCGGTTTGTGCTTTATGTTCTGGAGAATAGTATGCATAACCTCATCAGAAAAATGGGATTATGAATCAAGACACAAATCTCTTCTTAATAAATGATGGAAAGAAGAACAAAAAAATTATTGCATGAGAATTAAAAATAAAAATGCCTAATCAACATCTTGAATTAAACATATTCAGCAAACACTCAAATATCCACCTCAAACACTATTATCAAACATGGAGAACTTTTTGGAAATATTGAATATCTAAAAGAAAATATGGTTAAAATGTCAGTTCCTTTTGAAAATTTTGAAAATAAAAAAAAAATATTCAAAGAATAAAAAAATATGCAATTATCTAGAAATAAAAGAGAATTTAGGAAATGGGTGAAAATATAGACCACCAGCAAAATATAGATATAAAATCTTCTGATTTAATATTTATTTGAATTGATAAGACTACTGACATAACTAGATCAGTTCCTTTAAATATTTTTATGTGTTGTTGTGCTGGGAACAATATCAAAGAAGAATTAATTAGTTTATCATTATTAATATATTTAAAGATGCTAAAACGTAGGTATTGGTGAAGCTAATTACAGATAATAAGATTAATGGCTGAGCATTTTTGAGAAGTTTATCTTCTCATAATCATAGCTATTGATATGAATGAGAATAATGGAAAATGTGTGTGATGACTATTTAATTTTACACAAAGTGGGTTAGAGAGTCTACTTTTTGGAGAGAGAAAAGCATGTTTGCTTCCAGTTTATAGCATGGGTTTTATTAGCTATAAGACATGCTTCTTTAACCTTACATTTAGAATCATGGTACTCTATACAAGTGATGGTGGTAGAAGATGATTTGAATATATGACTGGTAAACTTTTGGTGTTTCAAGAAGATGGAATTGTATTCGGGTTTGTTTAGAGCTCTTTTGTACAAGTAACAGTGTTGATAGATATGAGTGGAGAGAGAGAGAGGTGCAAGATTTCCATAATATATAGCACTGCAGACAGTTAGAGGGCATGTGATTTTATACACTATGCGATAAGTTTGATCAGAGAATAAGCTGTATTTTAGTTATTTATTAATTTACTGGTTGAAGGTTTGTGCAAAACCTTAACTTGAAAGAATGGGAGGTTTTGATAATGTTTTTAGTGAGGGAATGAATGTGTGGAAGAAGAAGCCATGGTTTGTCATACTTGGAAGAGTTGGTCTATAACCTTTGATAAAATTGTTTTCCCTTTCTTGTAAGATAACTGGGATTGAATGTGATGTTGATGAGATCTTGTATATATTGTTCTATGATACTTTTCTGTGAGGCATCAAATTTATGTAGGTGATGATTATGGAAAAAAAAAAGATGTGAGGCCTGCAAATTTGTGTGTGAGTGGGAAATTTTATTGAAGATGTGTGTAACCTCTGACCTCCAAAGATTTGATGCACATAGTGTAGTTTAGGTGAGTTGCAAATTGTTGTACGCAGATGTTCAGATATTTAATCTCTTGGTACACGTTTTTCCAAGCAATAGTGAATGATAGAGAGAAGTAAAACTGGAATTGTGATTGCAGATTGGTGATGGATAATTCTTGTCCAGTGACAAACACATCATTGACATAAAGGGCAAAACAACAACAACAAAAAAGATATTTGCAACACATTTGTATATGAATTTTCTAAAAAATAAATCTTTTCAAAATTATATCAGTAACAATTAATAGTACTCTCAGTATGCTTGTGCATGAAAATGGTTTTATCAATTCATTTACCAAATGTATTGGACATGCATTTTCACTGCATTAAACATTAGCGGGTTTTATGTGCCAAGACTTGTTTCAAGAAACTGAAAAATATTATGAGCTTCGTAACAAAATCAGTCAATTTTATATCTGCATACACTTTAAATAAATGAAATTTCTGATACTGTTAAATGGGGTAAACTTGTCATGCAAAGTTTTGTTTAAGTACAATAATGTCTGATAATTAAGCCATGGAAACATTCTTCAAAGGTTTGTTAAGTATTTAGAGAAAAGTAGTCTTTTTTTTACATAACAAAAATATCATTTAACAATAGAATCAATTAAAGAACGTGGAATAACTTTATTTTTTTTTCTAATTTCTGTTTCACTTAAACGAATTAAATATCAAACTGCTAAATGTTAAAAAAACGGATTGTTATATTTAATTTAATCAAAAGCATTCAAAGCTAAATTAGAGTTTTAAGTGTGACATTATTTCAAATATACATATAAATATTTTCAAAATACAAAAAACAATGTTTGCAGATAAAGAATCTCATGAGAAATCAAATTTATGATAAATTGTCACATGAGTTTTTTCAAGATCTATGCAATTCAAGCAATTTGAAGATACATCAAAATTTATTTTATATTCAAACACAATATTAACCGATGAACTAAATTTGAAAATCCTTCAATAGTTGAATTTGGGTGACATAGAATTGCAATTAGTTGACTTTTAATCCAATTTTATCAGGAAACAAAAGTTTAAGCCAATAAACATCACATGACCACCACTTCTTATACTTGTGTATAACTGTTGCTAAAACAGGCAAAACTCACTATACGTATTGCAACACACAGCAATGCCTTCTGGCATCCATTGATTACTCTAGCTTGCTGTGTGTGGCAATGTGTATAGTGAGTTATGCCTTTTTTAGAAACAAAAGTTTGTTGATTTTAAATGATTGATCAATGAGAGTAATAAAAAATGCTGAAGAAATATTAAAAACATTAAATGTTATTCTCAGAATCTTCGGTTGTTTAAAAATATTAGCAACAGTTATTTAGTATTTATGTATGCAAATCACTATTTGCAAAAATTAATTTTATAAAAGATAGATTAATAAATAGAATGAGATGAATCTATTTTGGCATGTATATTATTAAAAGTAACCAATATGACCTTGATATAAAACATTTAGCACCTTATGTTCAGCAGCAAAAATCTCATTTAAAAATTTATGTTTAAGATAATTTATCTTGATAAAATTCTATGCTAATTTTTAAAATTATGTCAATTAAATTCTATAATAATTAATTTTCTATTATTTCCCCCTTTATTAAAAAACTGCTCGCACATCAGTAATTCAATAAATATTTGTAAATTTTTGACATATGCATTTTAAAAAGTTGACCATTACTGTAATATACTATCTCTTTTAACACCATAAATATAAAATTGATTACAATAATAATATATTTTACTTACTTTCATTAATCTATACTCTAAAAAATCATTTTTATAATTATTTAATTATCCTGGTTTTTCATCTTTTATCTCATTATTTGCATAATTAAGTTAATTAAAAAATCAGTTTACCTTGATAAATCTTTTTTTTTTTTTTCATATGTCATAGCATTGGCCGGGATGCGAACCCACACCCGTCTGCAAACAACTACTTGCTTGCATGGTGGGTGCGATGATTTCCCGGCTAACAACACTTGACTAAATCTATTTATAGATATACTGAAAACAAAATTTCAGAAATATAGAATATTTGACAATAATCTTTTTTTTAAAAACAAACAAACAAATAAAAAGTAGTTAAGATCACAAGCAGTGCAAAACAGATATCTTTGGTCATATGTTTCAGGAATGTGTGATGGAATAAAAGTTTGACATATATAACATATATGAGGTTAGAGAATATGTAAAAAATATGTATGAAATTAAACTAAACCAGGCAAAACTCTCCATACAGTAGTGCCACTCAGTGCAAGCCAGAGTAATCAATGGATGAAATTAAATTACAATATGAGCTATGAATGTCATACTGACTTGAAGAAAACTACAATGGAAATTTCAAAATGCATCCAAAGTAAGAGAGGGTGGTCCGACTTCTTGGCTGATGGATGGTTGTGATGTGACTGAGCTAAGGTGGAAAATGTACTGATAAAAATAAAACTTGAAATAATTTTTTTAGATAGATAATATTACACTTGATAAAGACTATAAATAAATAATTAAAATATTGGGATTTTAATTATCATTTATATGTATTGATTTATAAAAATTGTAAAAATACTATTTAATATATTTAAATATTTTCTGCAATTTATAGATTCAAAACTCAAGAAAGAATTTATAAAGTTATAAAAACATATACCAAATAATAAAAGCAAATTCATATTTCAAATATTGTATTAATAAAAATAATATGAAAATAAAATTAGATGACCACATGCTCTGATTTAGCATGGAGATAATGAGGATTGAATCTTCCACAAAATCAAGCTCCTGCAATTTTTTTGCATTTTTTTTGATGTGAAACAAAAATTACTTAGGGATAGTTGGAAATTATCCAATTGCTCTAGTTCATTTTCAAAATCTTTTAAGATTTTTAAACATTTTGTAAACTATAGTTTAAATTCACTTTTTCTGAAAATTATTTATTATTACTATATTTTTTAAAAATATTTATTTATATTGCTAGCTTTACATTATGCATGTTTTATATTCTCATCCGTAATCAATAATTGCATTTAATTCTGAATTAAAAAGCACATTATAATCTCAATATATATATATATAATAAAAAATAAAAACATATTATATCCATGTAAACAGAGATAACATTTTTTAGCTTTTTGATGTTGCCAAAAAATTAGCTATTATTACTAATTGACAATCCATGAGGTGAAACAAGTTTTCTCATTAACCTATAATAGCCCTTTTCTTGGAGTTTTTTGTTAAAATAAAATAATATATTTATTATTTGTTAGTCAGAATATAATCCAATATATTCATATGGAAACTTCCATATCCATTTTTTAGTCGTCCCCCCCCACACATCAAGTACAAGTTTATTTCTTTGTAAATTCTCAAAATCTATCACTTCTTTCATTTTGATTTCCATATCAAATTGATGTGTCACAATTCCATTTTTCAAATATTTTTAACAATCATAACACACTCTATCATAACAATTTTAAAATGTTGTATTGTCTGTTAAAAACCACATGTACACTTATATAAAATTCCATGACTTATTCATTAGAAATGACAAATTGGATTATATACATTTGATAACTTCCAGCAAGTTATATGACTAAAGTTGCTCCTTGTGTCAGATATTACCCTCAATCTGTTAAGTCTTCCATCTTCTTATTTATAATAATTCCAACACCAGTTGTAAACTATAATACATTTTTTATTAAATATGTGATAATGTAATTTACTTTTATTTAAAAGTATCATGTAATATATTTATCCAAATGTAAAATCATCCTCAAATGACATCTAAATTTGAAATTCAGGGGTGTTTCTTTTATGATAAAGTTATTTTGGATTAGATGAAGATTTTATAACCTCTACAGAATAAGGACCACAAACCTTTCTATATAAGTAAGAAGTGTGTATATTTTTGGAAAGTGTTTAGTAGCAAAATTTCTCTACAGTAGTGCCACCCAGTGAATGTTTAGTAATCAATGGATGCAAGAAGGTTTGTGCATTAAAATCTTTATTCAGTGCCTACTCATCCAATATCACCAGACTATTTTTTAGCTTTTAACAGCTTGTTAAATTGTGATTATGTGATGTTTTAGTAGTATTTTAAAGTTTTTAGTTGTGTAGATTATGTGTATTTGTATGCAGAATGTGTTTAGAATACATGTATGTGTTTCTAAGCAAAATATATGTTTACATGCATGTGTTGAGAGTGTTATATTAAATCTTTTAAAAACAGATGATATCTTTTAACAGAAGCAGAATGACAAGATAAACTTTGAAATAATGCACTTTAAAACTTATCATTAATTTTGATATTTACCTTTTTAATAAATTTATCTAATGCAAATAAAGTTTAAAATCAAATTTAGACCATATGTTGAATATATTTAGATTCATGTATAAATAAAAATGATAAATTTTATTTTAAAAAAAGTCATGCAATCCACATATACAAATGTATGGAATATGTATATATAATTAAAACTTTTTACTTTTAATAAACAAATCTATTTTGTTTTGGCAGATTTACTATTCAAAACATTAAATGCATTATATTTGATGACACATGTTTTTTTGTATCGCAGAAAATATTATATTCTACCGATGAAGTTAAAATAATAGAATACTAATCTGTATAAAAATAATAAAAATTGTATTAAAGAATATATTTTTAATAAGAAGGTGGATTTATTTTATAGGCTTTTAAAAGTTTACGATATAGTTCTAAAATTGAAAGAGAAGAATAAATTGGGTTAAAGTGATGGACAAGTAAGGGCAAATCTTTATCGATGATGATTAAGTTTTGTTACTTGGCTATAGTGTTCTGTTGCCTAGTTACTTGATTTGTCTTTGAATAAACAATTTAGCATATGTACAGAGTTAAAACAGAGACTTGTTTCAGTTTGAAGGATAACTTATAAAAGACTAAATATGGACAATTAGTAAAAGGACTAGAAAAATTTGAAGGCTTTTGAGATGAAGATTTGGAGAGTTTTTTTCATGTGTCAAAGCATTTACCAGGAATCGAACCCAGTCCAGCTGCTTAGAAGGCACCTATGCTAACCACAAGGCCACCAACACTTGACAAGATTAGGAGAGTTGAAGAGAGAAATTAAATAAAATATCTATTAAAAAAATTATAAAGCAGAAAAAACAGTTTAATTGGCATATATTAAAAGGTAAAAAAAAAATGAAAAGGTGGTTTGAAAGATTTTGTGGATAGTCAGAAAAAAGGAGAGAAAGAAATAAGTTATCTAATGATCTAAAAAAAAAGATACTAGCTTTGATTGTTGGAAAAATAAAGCAGAGGATATAAAGACTTGAAGAATGTTGTTGAATTAATGTCCAACATAAATATTTTTAAAAAATAATTAATATTAATGAATGAATTTAATCAAAAATAAAAATAATGAAATGGTTTTTGCTAAGAAGTTCATAAGAAATGGAAGCACCAAATGTAATAGAACTGAATCTAGTTTGCACCAAATACCATAGGGCAAAAGAAGTTCACAATAAGGTGAAAAAATGTCTAAAATGGTGTATTTTAAAGTTTATTTACAAATTTTGTTTTTTAAATAAGATCACTCATGACATTCAGAAATGAAAAATCTCTGTTCAAATATAAGTAAAATGTCGTCAAGTGTTGTTAGCCGAGAGGTCAGCGCAGCCGCCTTGCAAGCAAGCAGTTGGTTGCAGACGGTTGTTGCGGGTTCACCTCCCGGCCGATGCTATGACATATGAAAAAAAAAGTATAAGTAAAATGTATTAAATCTGGATTTTTTGTTTGCTTGTTTACATTTTCTTTTGGTAGTATATAATTTAAATCACGTATTTTGATATAGCTAGTTCACAGTTTCAGTATGTGATTATTTATAGATAAAATAGATTAGATATACAAAAGAAAAGAATTTAAGATTTTAAATTGCTTATATTACTAATTAAGGTTATCTAATTAAATTAAGATTGTAGAAGTTAAATTAGGAAAAAAGAGGGGGAATAAAAAACGTAGATTAAGATTAAAAGTCAAATTTTGAAATAGATGTAAACAAAAACCTTTGTTGATATTTTTTAATAAATAAAAAGGAAAGAAAAAAGTTTTGCTGAATAAATAAATTTTAATGTTCTTTGACGGATATAATAAAAGTATATAATGTAAAATAATATGAGTATGTATAATATTAATATTTAGTGTTTATATTGTAAATCTGGTATAGGATTTTATTTAATTTAATATAATTTTATTTAGTAATCTTTGATAATGACCATTATGTTATAATAATATGACTTTTTTTGGTTTAAATAAAAAGCAAAATTAAAAAACAACAACAAATAAGTGATTTTTTAATGGAGTAATATGAAAATATATATTGAGTAAAATTATAAATTAATTCATAGAATAAACAAGTCCAAATATGTTATTGAAACAATTTTATGAAAAAGATTCTCATAGAACCATTTAAATAAACCTGTAAGTAATGCCATCTTTTGTTACATATATATTAATCTATTTTGTCAGTTAAATGCTTCTATGAAGATCTTTCTTGTAAAATTGTTCCAATAATATATTCAAACTCGTTTGCCCAATGGTTCTTAGCATTACAAATTTGATTAACTGGAAAATTATTTATGTGCTCATTAAAACCATGAATAAAATATGTAAAGTTTATTGATCATATTAAAAAGATAAGTGTAGAGATTGGGATATAGGAAAAATATATTTCATTGAAATTAAGGCTGAATCATATAATAATTTTTGCTCCCAAAATTGCCTAGGGCTTATTTTCATGGGATATCTTATTTTTTCATGTATAAAAATTTGCATTTATTCAAGTACATTGCAGCTGCCTTGCAAGCAAGTAGTTGGTTGCAGATGGTTGTGGGTTCGCCTCCTGTCCGATGTTATGACACATGAAAAAAAAATTACAGATTTATTCAAGAACAAAAATCTACATTTATATTTATTTATACATTCATTACTTTATAATTCAATACATCCATTGTGTGTTTCAACTGACAAACAAAAATCTATCTATCTGGTTGACAATCTTAATTAGGGCTTATATTTGTGGTAGGGCTTATATTATGAGCACACCTAAAAATTATGCTAGGGCTTATTTTCAGGTTAGGCCTTATTTTTGGGAAAACATGGATGATGAATTGTTAACTAAATTGCTCTGATAACTATTAAGTTAATATGAAGTGCAAAAAATAATTCATCAGCTTTGATAATAACATAGCAAGGCTTGCAGATAGTTAATGTGAGCTTACAAAAATATCATGGTAAGATTTGTAGAAATTATAAAAGTTTGAAATAAAAATAAGTTTAAATTAAAACTAATACAATGAAAACATGTGACAACATTAATGCATAAAAAATAAGCATTGGATAAGAAGGTAAATATTTGGAAAGCTGAATGAAATCACTGATAAAAAAGTAAATTTGAAAATAGAGCTTTTAGTAAAAAATATATGGTTATTTTGTAGTTCAATATTAGATTTAAAAAAAAACCAAAACAGTTTTTTTAAATAGTCAAAATAAGAGTCATAGATCACATGACCCTACTCTCTTAAGTTTGTAAGTTATAAACAATGAGGATTGCCAATTCCTCAATAAGCTTTGCATTAAATGCTTAGCCAGAGAAAGCATTTAAAATATCTGTGCCAGAACCCCCCCCCACAAACCCCTGACCATGGTTTCATGCTTTGGCACTCCTCAGAGAGGTGCCAGGGTAGGTTCAGACACTAGATCTAAAAATACCAACCCAAAGCCAGCGTTTAACTAAAAGTTATCTATTGAGTAAAAAACCTGAAATTTTCAGGCACCTACATGTCTTCAAACACAGCTATCCAACTCAAATAGCTATATGGGGCTGATAGATCTTCAGCCATACCATATATTAGTAGTCTTAGCAATATAACATTGCATAAGACTTAAGGCAGAGTTTTTTTAAATGTTTACTTTGGATGCTTCTTTATATGAGGAAAAGACATTGACAGTTAAAAAGAAAAAAAAAATTGGAGGCTTTAGGGATGAGAATTTGAAAAAGAGTGAAAAAAGTTAAAAACATATAATTATCAATATTAAAAGTGCTGAAAACAACAAAAAAATGTTTATTAATAAAATTATACAGAAAAAAAGAATTAAAAACATATAACTTCATGGCAAAATAATTATGAAAGATATGTTGACAGGATTATGGACAGTAAAAAAAGAAAAGGAAAAATGATTATTACTCTTAAGAAGAGGATTAATCATGAGAACTTAAAAAGCTGAGCAAGAAATATATAGTCATTCAAAACAAAGCAAAACTCTCATATAGTAGTGCCATCTTGTGCTAACAAGAGCAATCAATGGATGCCAGAAGGCTTGTGCATAAAATCCCTATCTAGTGCCTACTCATCCACTATCCATTGATTGCTCTTGTTAGCACAAGATGGCACTACTATATGGAGAGTTTTGCTTTGTTTTGAATTGTTTAACAACAATTATGTGCTAGTATGAGATAGTGATCATGTGAAGAAATATATAGGTTTAAAATATTTTGTGAGATTATCCTTTGATATTGATAAGAACCCAAATGAATTAAATTATAATGAATAATGAAAAAATATATAATAGCTATATAAATATATATTAATAATTCAACTAAATATTGAAGTCTTATAAATATTCATACAATTATTTAAGTTCTGCTTATTATAATATATTTCGTACAACTGCATTTTTTATGATTCTTTAATGCAATTTAATGGTTTAATATTTTTTGTCACTTCTATTTTATGTCCATACGTAAGTGATGTATGTATAAAACAGATTTATCATCTTTTCTAATATCTGCACTGTTTTGTTCTTTGCCTCATCTCTATTTCTCTGCATAACTATAGTAAATCTTATGGCAATGGTCACAATTAATTTTATGTATAATTCCTTTTTTATATGTTTCTTAATTTATATATATCTATTAATTTATCTAGCTTTTTACTATTAACCATGCAATATTTATATATTTATCAATCTAATTTTTTTCTTTTATTAATATATTTATAAATTTTTGGATAATATGCAAATATAAAACAGATAAACCTATGAGAAGATAATTAAAAAAAGAATACCAAATATAAAAGAACTACAAAGATAAATACATTTAATGACAAAAGTATATAAATATTTTTTATAATAAAAATAATAAAACTTCATTTACTTTGATTTTAAAGAAACTCAGGCAGCTGAAAATAAAATAAATCATGTAATAAAAAAAAAAAAAAATAGAAAAAAATATAAGAAATTGACACAGTTTTAATTGGAATATATAAGACTAAATTTAAACAGGCAAAACCCTTCAGGCAGTAGTGCCACTCAGTGAAAGCCAGAGTAATCAATGGATGCCAGAAGGCACTACTGTATGGAGAGTTTTGCCTGTTTTAATAACAGTTATGAGCAAGCATAAGAAATGGTGATCATGTGATATTTAGTGGTTTAATATATAAGACTTTGAGTGAAAAGGATTTAAATAATTATTTAATATTTGTAATATAATCTATGACTCAGCAAATTGAGTCATTAGCTTTTTTTCACAAGAAAAATATAATATAATGAAATATGAAAATTTCAAAATAACAAACTTAATTTTAATAATAATTCCAACATAATTATGCTCAAATTTATGTTTGACCATTGTTGAGGATTATTCAAACTTACTTTTACATGCAACTAAGGATATAGCTGTTTTTTTATGAGAAGCAATTTGAATTTATTGAAGGTTTTGAGATATTAAAGATATATTTTAAATAATCAAAATTACTGATGAAAAGATATATAAAAAGAAAATCTCTGGTTAATATATGTTTCACTGAGCTTGAAATTGAATGTGTTTGAATAAATGAGATTAATTTATTACATATATTTTTTAAAAGGTCAGATTAAAAGGAGGGTTATTTATTTAAAAATATGTGTATGAATTAGAAGATACCACATTTAATGGTTTTCTTACAGGAATAAATAAATATGGGCAGACTATGAGACAGAAGTGATGTATATCTATTTTGTTTAATACATAGATTTAAAAAAACTATCAAATTAATATTATTTTCATAATAATAGAATTAGACCTGGTGGTAAAAAGATCGAATTCAGATTTCTAATGATATGATAGTATAGTCAAAATGAATTTTAAAAATATTATATACACATTAACTATAATCAAACATAACATATTTATAATTTACTTGAAATAACAATTTAAATTCAATATCCTTAATATATAATTTTAAAATTGTTTAACAATTATATCTGTACTGAGTCAATGTCTAATTTTATATTTAAAGTCTTTTTTTTGTTATCATTAAACCTATTTAATTGACATACAAAACTATATAAATTACTAATAATATTCACTTAGATATTTCTAAAAATCTTATAATTAGAGGGGATTTGAACCTAGACTTTCAAGCTCTCTTCAGCAATCCATGACCACATGATTTCCAATATTAGTATTTTGTGCTAAAGCAGCACTCATCAATTGGTCCAGATCATAATCTCCCACATACATATATATATAATCAGTGCTTAGCTATATTGGAGATCATTTATCTTTTTGGCATGTATGTGGTCACGTGTATCAGTTATATAATAGCTGACAGGAGTTTCAAAGTCTGTGTTCAAATCCCCTCTAATTACATTTAAAGTTCAATATATACGTTATATTCAAATATTAAAAACTTTATAAAGAGCTATTTAGATATATTTTCAAAATAAGTATTCTTATTGCTTTCATATATTATATTTCTTATTAACATGATGTATACATTTGTTTTTATATATTCAAATATTACTTTTACAAAGATTGTAATGCTATAATAGAAATATCAGTATTAATATTTATTTCTATTTGGTGCAGAAGAATAAAAACGTTTTTTTATTCTAAATTAAATAATTATAAATATTTTGGCCATTTTATTAATACAGATGGAAACATAGTACACCTGGGTCTCGTTTTACGCAATAGATAGGTTCCTCAGAAAACACACACAAAAAAAATTGCACAAAAATAGATGTAACTTACCTTGAAAAAGGGGGAATATGGACTGTGATTTTTCAAAAATCGCATAAAAGCAAAACACCAACGTAAAATTACTTTAAAATTCGCACGCAAAAAAAATAAAGAAATAAAATATGAATAATAAAAAATTTCAAATTTGAAAAAAATTGATACAAGACAAACTTTTTTTAACTATAATATTTAATTTTATTCAAAACAATATATTTTTATTCATAATTTACAGCACAGAAATTTATATTTTTTTATACACGTTTTAATTATTATCGCTATTTGCCGATAAACAGGTTCGTTTGCAAACTAGTAAAAAATCAGATTCTTCACAAGAGGAAATACAACTAGCGCCAACTTCACTCTCATGTTGTGTTAATGGTTTTCTAGTGACAATGTAATTAGTAATTAATCTTTGAGATGATGATTTTATTAATTATTTATGAAGCTCGCGATATCCAGACATACAACCATTTAGCTCTCATTGGAATTTAAGAGCACGTTCGTGATTAGTATCATTAATAAGAAAATAATTTACCAACTGATTAGAAAGTTGAAGACCTTCTCAAATCATTTTTGCAGTGAAAGGAACAGGTTCCACTTCTGTTTCATTATCTTTTTCTACACTGCTAGGAAAAATTTAATTAAAACTAACAACTAAAAATTAAATTCTTATTTTTGTCTTTAATTTTTTAATTCTCAATTCCGTTTAAAAATCAAATTTCATTTCACATCACATTAATTTCAGGTCACCTTAAGTAATTTTTAAATTGTTAATTGCAATTAAAAATCAGATTTTAATTTTTAATTGTCAAATTTAATTGTGCCCACTGCTATTACTCACTTTTAAAAATAAACTTGCAGACACTAAATGATTAATAATTGATTACATTCTTTTTTAAAAAGCAAAAACAGAATGTGATTTAAAATGCAAAATTGACAGGCACAATGTTTGAACAAATTTACATTATAATCTTGTAAAATTTAATGTGTGTACATAAAATGTGGAAATCATGATTTTAATTTCATTATTGCATAAAATCTTACTATTATAAAGCACTGAAAATATTGAAATTATTAAGATGAAAATCGAATTCCAATAATGTGCTATTACTTTAAATATGACATAAGTGCACAAAATTTATTATTTAAAGTAATAGCGCATTATCGGAGTTTGACTTCTGATCTAATACAGTGTTAACGCGTAAAAGAAAACCGCATACAAAAATATTAAGAAGAAACATGAATCGCGTAACTTCAAAATCGTGTTAAATAAATCCGCATAAAACGAGACCCAGGTGTAGATGGAATTAGAAAACTGAACATAAATGGAGTCATTTTGAATAGAGATTTGGAGATTTAATAGAAGAGCAATATAGAGACTTCAGAACACATAACAAAGTATGGCCAACTGTAAGTTGGGATTAATAAAAAAGGATTAAAAGTAAAAATATATGAATTAATGAATAAAGAGTTATCACTGAGCTTATTGAAAAAATTAAAAGGCTAAAATGAATTTGAGCTAGAAACGTTTCTACAAAAGCTGATAATAGACACTTGAAGACTTACCAAATCTTAAAATTTCAAAAGATCTAGAAAACATTACATGTGAAATTAGAAATTTGTTTGAATTATGTAAAAAGAAAGACATTATAGATTAGTGAAAATGGATTAAACTTAGATATTGATAATAGTTGACAATAATAATGATGAATTGCTTTAGTTAGTCTCTGTAAAGCACTTTTCTCTGCTTTCTTCATTAGAATCCTTAAACCATCATATGGTTAACTTTAGCCTGATAAGTGCTTTTAGTGTATTTTTTTCTTACTTAACACTTGAGTTAAGAATAGAAATTATTATTTTACTGATATGGTTACCTACAAGCTATTAACTCAAAATCATTCTTGGGTTGTTGTTTTTTTTAATTCTTTAATTGCTGGAAAATTATTTCTCTATTTTATGCTTAAAGCCCAGTCTTGAGTCTAAAAAACTAATATATTAGTTTCTGTAATATAACTCATTCAACAGATAATGTTTATAATTTGAAAATATTTAATACTGTACACTTATATGTAATTGAATAATATTTATTGTGAAATTTTTTTATGTAGGCAATGTGTCGTTCACAATATTAAAACATCTACAATAAATAAAAACATTTAATATATTTAATTTTTGTATAAACATTAGCAACTCTCTCCATATAATAATGCCACCTAGAACAAGCCATAGTAATTAATGGATGCTAGAAAGTTTGTCCAAAGTCCATATTTAGTCCCTACTCATTCAATATCCCAAGATAGTTTCTAGCTTATTGATTTCATCAATGATAAGCCTTAAATCTGAAAGCACTGCACCTATATCTTTGGATCTAATCCACTCCTCCAACAGCCACCTTTTATCTTTTTAGTTAGCCATGAAGCTATGAACCAAAACTGAAAAGACAATAATGTTTTCAGTCCAATCTAATTTGGAAGTGTAATCATACAAATCTGAACTAATTCATTATCTATATATTTTGGTGGTCATATGATGTTATAGCAGATTAATTTTTGTGTATATTATAATTGTGATTATCTAAACAATATCCTAGATATTTTATAACAAGTGAAATAATATGCACTGTGTTGCATTGTAAACAGCTGTAATGGTTTATTGTTGTGCTTTGATTACATATATGAAAAAAATGCAGGCTAAGCTAAAAATAATTACGTTGTTTTATTTAAAGACACACTATATTACAACTATAATTTTTAATAGATGAAATACACAGGCTTCTTTATATCTGTGTCTATATATGTAATAGACAGGGTATGAGCACAGACTTTCACATGACCTACCACTCTCCACACTATCTCCTAACACTGATACACCTGAACACACATATGTCGAAAAGATAAATAATCACCAATATACGTATTTCATGCTAAACCAGCAATCATCATTTGGTCCAGATTACCATCTCTACACATATATGCTACAAGTGCTCAGATATATATTAAGATAGCAAATCCTCCTACTTTAATGGACAGGCTTCAATGCACTCCACACTCCAACTCTTCAACTGTCCGCCTAAGGGTGGCCTTTGAGTGTTCCATCATCAGATTTTCAATTGGATGGACAGTCGAAGAGTTGGAGTGTGGAGTGCATTGAAGCCTGTCCATTAAAGTAGGAGGATTTGCTATCTTAATATATATCTGAGCACTTGTAGCATATATGTGTAGAGATGGTAATCTGGACCAACTGATGATTGCTGGTTTAGCATGAAATACGTATATTGGTGATTATTTATCTTTTCGACATGTGTGTTCAGGTGTATCAGTGTTATGAGATAGTGTGGAGAGTGGTAGATCATGTGAAAGTCTATGCTCATACCCTGTCTATAACTATAATTTTTGTTTTTAAAAATGGCACGTTAACATTTACTTTAAAGTCAGAATAATCTGGGACCTTTTCTGATCAGCCCAGGTTTAGCAGAATCCTTTGCTCTTCAGATAATAATAAATATATGTTAAATGTCTTTTTATTGATTATTATTAGATGACCAGCTAGACTGGTTACAAGTCAGATATCCATTATAAAAAATACTAAGCTTGTTTGTGATCTGGCTAAAACGCAAATCTCAATTTATAGGCATGATAGGTGAATATACTAACATTATATCCAAGTCAAAAATGTACCATGCACCATCAAAAACAGATGTACATATAATTATATGCATCACATGTAATTTACTTTTATATACAACAAAATTATGCGCATACACGTGGATAAATACATAACAGTAGAGTACTACATGTTTTTTTACACTCTAGCAAATATTTACATTCTCGCACACATATTCGAAACAATATCTAAAAACTATTTTACAAGCATTACTTACTATTATATGATTCAACACGTAAAGTTTCAAATATTATTTTGAATACCAACAAAAAAAAAAAAAAAAATCTAAAATAACTTGCCTTACTGTTTTACAAATGCCTTCGCAACATTTTAAATACAAGCAAATAGAATCCACACATTTGCACAACATAAGTCACATGAGAAAAAAATATTGATTGCTTGTTTAATAATGAATGGTATAATTAAAGCCAGGAAAGACCAAAAAAAGTAGTCGCGAGAGAAACTTTGTATGCGGAGCAAGTGAGGAGGAAAGAACAGACAAAGTGAATTTTAAATTGCTGAAACAGATCTGTGATTGATATAACAAAATAACATATGCATTTCCTATTGTACAGAGAGGAAATGAGCAAGGAAAACAAAATGAAGACTTAAATAATATTTACATTACGTAACAAATTCATAAATGTAATTGTATACAAGTGATGTATACATGACCACACGTGTCTTTACAATATACATAGACACACGCTTAATTATATAGATAGATAGATTTTGATCACAATATAGAATTTAATAATCACTGAACAAAAATTGATAAATCCGCGTTAATATTGTAATCTTTAGTATAAGAAATCAAATTATTAATAAGTGAAAACTAATCCCACAATTCAATGGTGTGAATTTTTTTTTTCTCCGTTAGACAATGGCAAGAATGGGAGAGGGGCAGAAAGTGTTCAAGTCGTAGCGTGTAAATTCGAGTTAAAGCACTTGTCTATTTTTGATATTATAAAAGTAAAAATATATATATTTGCATTAAATATTATATAATGCGGTTATTTTAATTATTTCTTGTATGAACATAACATTAATTAATAAAGTAAAAATGGAAATGGAAAACAATGCATTTAAATAAAAAAAGTTTTGATAGAAAGTGTTAAAAATTACTAGGGTTCATTTTATCAATATAAAATTAATATTTTCATTCAAAAAGTACGCACACACACAAACTTATAATTATACACGTTATGCTTCAAAAGAAATTCTACTGCTTAGTTTAAATATACAAAGGCAAAATGACGTAGCTAAAATAAATACAAGTTTTAATAATTTACACGAATCACCATTTACATAATATATATTGGCCTACTTGGATCATTTTTATATTCGTTGCCTTCGCAATTGCTAAAGATTTCATCTTTTTTTTTCTTTCTCATGTGTCATAGCATCAGCCGGGAAGCGAACCCGCTAACCCTGGACAATTGCTTGTAAAGCAGCTGTCGCTGACCTCTCGACCACCAATGCTTGACAAAGATTCATCTTTGAGTTATAAATGATTATGTAGCCACAAAAACATCTGATGGAACAATGTTCTTGATCTCTCAGTCTTATTTGTTCTATTTTATTATCAAAAAAAAAAAAAAATTGGAAGTCTTCTATTATTATTTTCATATATATGTGTACATTCTGCGTACCATATGGACTAAAGTATAAAATGTGCCCACATGAATGCTTGGAAAAAGATTCCTAACAAAAGTATTCACAAGAAATTGAATGAGAAATATTCAAGTTTTTGTACATTGTTGGTATTAAAAAACATATGATCAAGTCCCTGACAAGTATAGAATGAGATTGCGTTTCATCTGTTTTGTGACAAAGCAAGTATATTGCAAATACATTATTAATGCAACTTTTATACTTCACAAAATATAAAGTAGGTAATGCCCGCACATTTATTTTAAGTAGAAAGTTGAAATACTTTGATTCAATTTTTCATAATTCAAACTTTCTAAGCAATTGACTGTTGTTAATACTAAGTGTTGGTCTAATAGATTCAGTATACAAACTTGAATTAAGTAACCTTGTGATTTTTTTTTGTTAGAGAGGAATAAATGTTAGGTGTTACTCCTATTTGGGGTTTACTGGTCCATGGGAATTATTTTTAAATACGTTGTGAAGTAAAGATTGAAAAGTTATAACACTATACACTTTATTATCATGTAATACTCTGCATCAGTTGCAGTTGATAAATTATATAGTTTGTCTGTTATTTTTATGGCTAATGTTTGAGAAGAAGTGCAGTGACTACCTATTGAGACCCTGACACATTTAGCCTACCAGTGTTTTGCCTTGTGTACAGATGTGGTGATTACTATAACTAGCAGTTTCCAACTCCATGCTGGAACTTGCTTCACTGTAATCTACAGTTGATAAACAGAGCAAAACTCTCCATACAATTAATGTGCTAGTATAGGAAATGTGATCATGTGATGTAATCTACAGTATTATGGATGACCTACATACCATTCAACATCAGACCGTTACTTAGTTGTTGTCTCTTTCCCTCTCAAATGAACCTCTATATGTTTAGTGAGATTACTAACCTTATTGGAAATTATCCAGTTTTCCAATTACACCAATGGCTATTTATTCTTTTTATTGATGTTTTATTGGTTAGTGTTATTGAATCCAATCTAAAAAGGATAAATCCATGATTTGAGGATAAACCCAAGATAAATTAGAATAGTTCAATACACTTCTTCTGCTTGGCAAAAGTTAGATTAGAAGTACATAGTCTTTAAGATAACTTTGTGGGCATTTAGATTGTCTTCTTGCTTAATCATTTGCCCTGATTTTCATATTTTGATTTTATTTTTTCATCTGCTCTCTTTACATGGTTTGGATTCTTCATGAGATCTAGTTTTAATTGATCTTTGTGTCTGTGGTGGTATTGTCCATCAACCTTCTTGGCAACTTCTACAGGTCTTTTACATTTATGATTATTTCTGGAAACTGATGATTCCATTGAACATATGGCTTAAACCTAGAGTACCTATCCACATTTTCAGAAATTATTATTTTTGATGACTATGCTTATTAAGTCTAATGACTGATTGATTTGTCCTAAGATAGACTAAGTTCGTTACCAATCACATCTAGTTAGTCCTTTAGTAATTTTATTTTATTTGTAAGCTGACACATATTAATAACTGTATAGTCTAAATGATTAAACCAGTCACAAACAAATATACTTCTATGCTCACCAGGTGATATAATAAATGGCAAAAGAATAGATTTATTCAGAATAGTAGCTTCAATTCTTGTTCCATCCAAAAATGATATTTGGTTACCTTGGTAATGTACTCATTCTACTTCTATGTTGCAGCCAATGATTTGTTTTGTTAATTATAGCCCATGTATTTTGTGCATCAATGGATGCTGCAGAAATGGGTATTCAGTTCCATTGTTAGTAAATTATTATCAATTATGTTACAGGTTTTGAGAAATGAATCAATGCCTCTCACTCATTTAAACAAACATTCATTTTATTGGACTTTATTTTGCCCTACCAGTCTTTTAGAATAGATTTCTTCATTCTCATCTGAGTGACTGTCTTTTTATTCTTTAAGTATATGATTTCAGACTTGATTACAATACCTATACCCTGTGTACTGATGTTGACATTAGGTAGAAGCTTGTATTGGTTTGTCTCATCTGTAGAAAACTTTTGCATTTGTTTTTCCAATGCTTATGATACTTTTTAACATTGTTAGCTGATATTCAGTTTGTCTGATAACTTTAATCCTGGGTTCTACCTTTTTTAATGGAGCCACCTGAATTATTGTAGACTAATCTAGAGTTACCAGAGAGATTGCTGAATCATGAATTATAGATTGACACTAAGGCTATGTATGGTCTTTCATTCCAAAAATAAAATGGTCTGTCAGTGCTTCATTTAAAAAATCATTAATGTTGCAGTTCAGCAGTGGCTTTTTGATTTTTGTGGCAAAAGTTATAATTTTTTCCTCCTTCCACTCAACATGAAGATTGAAGTGGTACCTTGTTAAAATTGTCACTGGTTTTGAATAGAAATAAGTTGATAGGAGAGATATTGCTGTATCAAAATGTAATGCAAAAGAATATGTAGGGACTAACATAGAGCATAAAACTTCAAACACTGAAGAACCACAAATGTTATATAAGGATAAGTTCATTATTTGAGGGTAAGCTTAAGCTGAGTTAGGTATTTTACTACATTACTTTTTCCTAGCAAACGTTAGATTTAAAGCACATATTCCTTAAAATAACTTGGTGGACATTTAGATTGTCTTCTTGCTTAATCATTTGGCCTGGTTTCCATTTTTGGGTTTGGTTTCTTTACATGGTTTGGATTCTTCATGGGATCTAGTTTTAATTGATTTTTGTGTCTGTGGCAATGTTGTTCATCAACAGACAACCTTAATTCTGATTTTTTGATTTGGTTTGCCATAAAAAAGAAATGAACTCGATCCATATATGCTAGCCAATTTTCTGGATTGACTCTTCCAGAAAACCATTTTCAGCATTTTGATTTTTTTTTTGTTTGCCATGAGAGGGTAAAAATCAGTTTTTCTTTACAGAAAACAAGCAACTGCTCGTGTTTGGTTATTTTTTTCTATTGGAAGTCATTTTTTCCTTCTGATAAATGATAAAGATCTAAACAATAGACTAAAGTAAAATCCTGTCATGACTGCATTAATCTGTTGTACTTATTAACATAATTACAATACAATTATATTATATATATATAACATTTATAATAATACTTTGCCTTTCTTTACATTTGGCAAATTATATGAGTTTAGCTGTTCGTCTTATAGCTATTTGAGAGAGCAATGGCTTTCCTGTTGAGACCCTGATGCGCATGTGCAGAAATGATAGTGACATAGCTAGCAGTTTTCAGCTCTACATCAGATCTTATCTCACCGTATCTTGCAATATTATAAACAACATATGTCATTCAATATCTGATAATTGTCTGGTTGTTGATATGTGCCTGGTTATGGTATCTTTTCCCTCTCAAATGGAGCTCTATATAAAATGAGATCTCTAACTTTAATGGTAATGATAGTGTGGCCTATTTATTTCCTGGGCTAATTTATATCTTTTATTTTGTTTCATGGATTAGTTTATTGTCGCTTGAACACGATCTAGATAATAAAGACAAGTCCATTATTTGAGGGTAGGTTTAAACTGGGTTAGAATGAGTTCATTGAATCCTAATACAAACTTGATATTTAAAATAAACATAACTTGATATTTAAATAGTAATCACATCAAACTATTTTAAAAAATATATATTTAGAAATTTCAAAAATCTATATCAAAATAGCGCTTCCATTATTTGAAGAATTCGGTATTCTACAGATAAGCAAAAAATGTAGTAGATAAGCAAAAGTAAACAATAGGGTTGTGTTTAATATGATAAAAGCTTATTGAAATTTTATAGAAATTTACTTTTCTCTTAAAAGTTATCTGCAATTTGTTTTCATAGTTTTAAATAGTATATTTCCAATCATTGTTTTACTGTGTGCGCGTTTATAAACATGCATATATTTGTGCAATTCGATTTTTAATAATATATATCATCATCATCATCATCAACCATTATCAATCCACTGCAGGATGAAGGTCTCTCCAAGTTTAATCCATCTTCTCCGATCTTTAGCTTCTCTTCTCCACAACACCCCTGCACATTTTCTTATTTCATCCATCCATCTCACATGTGGCCTCTTTCTGGGTCTTTTACAATCTCTTGGAATCCAGTTTAAAATTTCAATTGTCCATCTATTATCATCTCTTCTAGCAATATGTCAAGCCCAACTCCATTTCAGTCTTTTAATTTTTTCAATAAGATCAGTAACACCTGTTTGTTGTCTTACCCATATATTGCGTTTTCGATCTCTTCTTGTTACTCCCAACATACATCTCTCCAATACTCCTTTGAGTGGTCTGAAGTCTCTGTATTGCTCTTCTATTAAGTGTCCAAGTCTCAGATCCATAAGTAAAAACTGGTAAAACACATTTGTTAAAAACCATCCTTTTCAAACACATAGGCATATTTCCTTTTAGTATCAAGTTATTTCTACCAAAAGTACTCCACCCAAGTTTAATTCTATGATTATAATAGTTGTAAATGCATGATTTTGAATTTTGGTACAAGTGTAAAAAGTGTACGTGTCAGGTACACTATGTGTCGGGCTTTCGAAACTGACAAAACCTTCATTTCAATGCCTTAATTTTCACGATGGCAAAAATGATCATTCATACAGTAACTCCAAGAAACATAAATTTAAATATATTTTAAGACAATTGCATATAACCAACTGAAGTCAACAATTATTCGGTTAAATACAGACATAGGAATGAAATAAAGTATGTTATTTTTATGGCAAAGTTTCAGTTTTTAAAGTATGGCCAATAAAATTGTTTTTGTAACTGAGACAATTTGATTACAAGATGTCATATAACTGTTAAAAACGATGAATAATATTGAATCTAAGTAATAAACATTTTCAACATATATATATCTGATATAATTTTATTTAAAATTATACACATCAGACTATCAACAAAAATAAATAATAAAGTTATGAAGAAAAGAACAATGCTAATAGTTTTATTACTCCGGAGTTCACAAGAAGTTCGGATGCCACAACTGTGAGTGCCAGATTGAATCCTAGGACTTCCTGATCCAAATCAGACCCTCTATCAACTGTGCCAAACTGCACAGAGTGTTATGAAAAACATAGAGTAGTAAGTAGTAAACATATTGAAAAAATACTTTTTTGTTGTTGTTGTTTTGTCATATATAGAATGCACTTCCTACTTGATTTTAACAGAATTCATCATCATTATTATCATCATCACCACCATCATCATCATTATTATTATCATCATCATAATAATAATAATCATTATTATTATTATCATCATCATCATCATTATTATTATTATTATTTGGGATCTTTTGAACAAACATTTTATTTAACAATTCACAGAAATGATATAGGCAAAAAATAATGCTTTCACTATGATAGCAATCATATGATTGACCGAATGTACAAGACAAAGGAAAAGATCTTATTGAGATGATTTTTGATTCCACTTATAAGGGTGTCTTGCACAAACTTTTTGAATTCAAATCAAAAAATGTCGAATTTTTTGATTTTTTTCATATTTTTTTCAAGCCTTAAAAGTGAACTGTTATATTAATTTCTGTTTGCGATATAGAAAACATTAATTAATAATTTGTAATTTGCTTTTATAAATGTGGAGATAATTTTAGAAATTACCTAGTGGGGAATAATACTTCTCCATTCCCAAATAGAATAAAATTTCTTTAAGACATAGTTGGGATTCGAACTCAGACTTTCACATGACCCACTACTCTCAGTGCCATCTCATATTGCTGACTCACCTGATCACACACATGTTGAAAAGATAAATAATCCCGAATATATTACATATATAAATGCAGGGTTAAGCCTGTACAATGTATTAATTTAAGACACAGTCTAAAACAGAGCTACTTAAATAGCAGTTACATGTAGGACTATTTCTATCATCTAATATTAAATAATGAATGCTTTAAATTCAAACTTTATTTAAACTTTTCTAATACATTCATCTATTAATAATTGGATATATATTAGCATATAACACAATGTTGCAAGTAGTAGTACTATCTTCCACTGATAGTACTAATATGGAAATCAAACCTGAACCTTTAGATTCATGAATATTGCTTTTAAGGCAGAATAGTTCAGTTCAAATTCGATGTTCATAAATCTGAAAGTCCAGGTCAAATTCCTATGTTAGTACTGTTATTGGTTAAGCTAGAAACTCTTGAAGAATAGAGAATAATACCATTTGAAAATTGTGTTACATACTAACTTGTGTGCTATTACTAACAGTTTGAATGTATTTTAAATTAAAAATTTTCTAAAAATATTCAATATTTAATATTAGATAATGAATAACATATAACTAATACTGAAATATTATCATCTCAAACTTTCAAACAAGAGCTAGTTAAATATTCTATTGATAATATTATTGAAAGTAAAATCACCTAATAGTCTTATTATGAAAATTTAATTAATTAATTTGCTGCATCAAAATATAGAAGAGCACTTTTATAAATAAAATTATTGTTTTTTATATAGCTCAGGTTATTAGTAATATTTACTAAGGCAATAAACCTAAAGCATGTGCGGTTGAAAATGCGATGGTAGGGACCTCTACAGGTTTTAACCACAAGCTTACGCATTGGAAGAAAAGAGGGGAACCCTTCTTTACTTCAACCTACTTTTTATATAAATAGGTGAAGCTGAAGGGGTTAGATCTGAGAGCGTGAAGCTATTCAATACTTCACTGATTAAGTCCACAATTCCTATTGTACATTAGTACTCGCGAAATCTTTCGATTTACAACGAGTCAATGGAAAGATCTTATAGTTAGAAATCTATTAGTTAAGTCATTATTAAAAACATATAAATTAAAAATTGCATTTATTTATAAGTGGATTATCTTCTTTTTCTTATATTAAACAAGAAACTTCAATACAAATTTTTGTTTGCATATTTATTACTTTAAATATGTTTTAAAACATAAAAAAAATAAAAAAAATATGTAAACATATTACTTTTTATTTTTCCCATTGATTATAATTTTTATTTAATGAATTCTATTCAAAATATAAAATTTCCTTAAGAGATTATCATATTTGTAGGAATGAATGTTACACAGAAAAAAATAATTGAATGTAAGCATTAAATAAAGAAGTGATTTTAACAATTGAACTTTGTTTAAATATGAGTGTAATGGAAATCTTTTTTATTTTATTTCAGAAACACTTTTCTTCATCCTACTATAGAGCCATCTATTCAATTCAAACTTAGAATTCAAAGCTGGAACTAATGTACTTATGCATCTAGAAGCTGTTTATTAACTTTTTGGTATATGTTCAAACTAATAATTTGAAATTTCAAATATACATATATGCTAATTCTAATATTCTCATTGATCAATGATGAATTCATAGAAATATTTCAGGGAGCTTCCATATAACAAAATATAATATCTGAATAGCTAACATTTCAGTACAATAACAAGTATTTTTCCCAGAGCTTATGATTTGAGAAAGAAGAAACTCTGAGGAAGGTACTTATTATTGTACTGAAACATTAGCTATTTAGCTATTATATTTTTACTACATGGAAGCTCCCAAAAACATTACTATGAATTGATATATATATATAATTATTTATTCAAAATAATACAATAATTAATACAGTAAACAATATTTTAAAAAACAAATATATACCAATTTAATAGAAGTACTTTCAACTATCTATGTAGTCGTTATCAACTAGATTCAAATTGTATTAGAAAAAACCGTTACAAATGTAAACAAAAAGTAATACATTATCTAGTTGATAATGACTACATAGATAGTTGAAAGTACTTCTATTAAATTGGTATATATTTTTTTTTTAAAATATTGTTTACTGTATTAATTATTGTATTGTTTTGAATAATTATATATATTTTATTATAATTGGAATACAGACATTGATTAATAATTTATATATATATAAAGTTTTAACCCCAAATCAACTTTCTTCTCTGTTTTGTGCTTACTGTAGGCTCTTCTAATTTTTGGCTAAAAAAGTTTACTATCAACCAAATATCATATGATTACCTCAGCTTACTATTAACAGAAGCTTTCAAGAACATTTCTTTTCAACCTACTTCAGATTCATTTAGTGTAAGCTTATGGAATCAATGGACATTAGATGATAATGGTATTACATTCTTGTCCCTACACTTCTGACTTAGGAATTATCAGGAGAAGTCACTTGCAAATGAATATAGGAATTCATCCATCTATTTATTTGATGTTTTACATTTCTGTCTTTAAGTTTCTTCAACAGAAACATTTTATGATTTTCATTTTCTTCAACAGAAAACTTTTCTTTCTAAAATATTTCAACACCATCTGTAATTGTACCTCTCCAGTGTATTTTATTTACTGCCAAATCTTGCCAATAAAAATGATCAACATTGTATTTCTTTAGAATATGTGAGATAATTCTTTTAATATAAACATGATCTATATCTTCTATGAAGTCCATGCCTAAGTGTAACATAAAGCACTCTTTTCAGACATCTTGTATTTGTTTCAATTTGTCAATTCAATAAAAATGTGATTTAAAATAGTGAACTTGATAGTAGCATATCCATTAAATTGAAGATCATTTATATTGGTCTTATGATCATGCCATTGTATTTTAAAATTTTACAGAGCATCTTTAAATGAAACTTTATTAATGACATATACTTCATTGATAAGATGTAGAAGTCTTATTTTAATACAATAAATTAAGTAAAATAACAGTTCTACATATAGCTAATTTAATTGCAGCATTTATTTTCCTGTGATTAAATACCCTATCTTTTAATATATTAAAAGTAGCAGACAATTAGAATCTGTGTTACACCTCAATTTCTAAATCCACCATTCAATTTACAAACTACGAAAATATTTAATTTTGTTTAAATTTTCAAGTTGATAAGCGAAAACTTACTGAGGATTTTTATTCTATCAGACTGATAAAGAATTTAAGTTTTTTTGAACATTAATCATTAATATGTTGCATTAAAAACAGTGAGTAGATCTGTGGATTATCTTTTAAAGTGGGAAGGGTAGCACAATCATCAGTATATTGTTAATCCAAAAACCAAGAAGTTTGAAGTTTTTGTTTGTTTTTAATCCATATTAAATTTTTTTATTGTGAAACCTGTATAACATCTTGATTGCTATTTCATTATGCTACCTATAAACAGTTCCAAGAAGAATTGTTATAAAAATTGAAAATAAGGTTGATGCAAGTATGAATCCTGCCTCTGATTTTCCACTTACATTAATAATACTTTTTCTCATTCCATCATGTAGAAGCTGCATATTATTAATAAATTTTGGATGATAGCTAATTATTTTCATACAAGGTCATAAATCTGTTTGATTAACTGAATCAAATGCCTTAACAAAATCAAATATATATATATATATATATATATATATATATATATTGATATATATATATATATATATATATATATATATATATGACTCTCTTGTGCTCAATGTTTTTCTTGCAGTGGCCTGGCAACAAAACCATGTCTATAATGATTTTTAATTCTCTAAAATCACATTGAGTCTCTGGTCCTGTGACTGGGAGCAACCTATTCATTGAAATTCTTGAAAGTATCTTTGCAGTAATAGGTAATAATGATGTTCCACAATAATTACTGCAACCTTGTCTATTCCTTTTTTGTTAAAAAATTGGAACAATAAGGCATTTTTAATATCAGGTGGCACAACTTCAGGAATTCATATCTTCTTAAAAAATTGAGACAATTTAGAACTCAACCCATTACTAATTATATTTTAAAACTTCTCTTAATATTTCAGCAGGACTTACAGCCTTTCCACTTTTAAATTTACAAAGAGCTCTTTGGACTTCACTAAGGTGGATCACTTTGACCAAATCTGAATGAGTAGATAAATGGATATATCATTCAAATTCATTATTTCAATTTTTGTATTACTATTCAAAATATGATCAAAATACTCCTTCCATTTCTCCAAAATATTGCAGTCATCATATAAAAGAGTGTCATCACTGAACTGATTATTGAAGCTTGTAAGAGTTGACTGCAGCAGAGTAAAAAAACTGCTTTGGAAGAATACACCCAACAGAAGGTTGATAATGTCATGATATTTTATAGGTATTAATATTTCCAGGCAAAGGATAAAAAGTATTTACAATTAGCATAAAACAAAGATTACTAAAATATATAGCTACTGACCTAGTTTGGATTCAAAATCCTTGGAGTTTTTCAAATTTCAAGTTATTTGTTTCATTATTATAAAGAAGTCAAGTATACTAGCTTTCAGCTTCGAATGCTAAATCCTTATTAATAAAAGCATAATGCAAAATTCTACCTTTCAGAAAGAAGATACATCACCATTACTATCTAGCATTCACTGATTAGTCAATCTTTAGAATAGAGGGTTCTGGAGTAGAGTGGTAAGAACTGATCTTAGAAGCATATGTTAAAAGTAAGCTGAAAGAAATTAGTAGACGATTGTTTTTAAATTTTTCTTTAATAAGTTCTTTTAATTTACATCATTTAGACTTCTGCTGTCCATAATTTCATCAAATAAAGAATTAAAAGATGAAAATTTTAAGAAATTTAACAAAAGATAGTGTGACAGAATATATGTAATTTACAATGTTAATAGATATGCCTGAGAGTAGTAATAAAATAGCTGATTCTGACAATTATGATCCATAAATCATGCCCATCACTGCCTTTTCTGTTGCCCAAATTTCTAATGAATTCTTAAGTAATAAGGTTATTCAATTATGTTTACCCTGCATGGTTTGTTGCAGTGGGACTGTGGCAGGTTCTGGAATTTGAGATCTATCAGATCACAGCCAGGTCAGTTGATCCCAACCCTATAACTTCTTATTATAAACTTCAAAGAATAAAAAAATTTGATCATTTATACAGCATTTTACTATGTAATGAATAGCAATCAAATGATTTAAAGTTTTTTATTTATTGATATTTGTAGTAGCAAAACAAAAAATCAAATGGCTTTATTTCGTGGGAGTTTTAGAAAATTTAAGTGCTAGAATTGGAATCCATATGAGGTTCTTTACTGAGTCTGACATCTCTATCACTCCATTTTCAGTGCATTTATAGTGTTAATCATTATAAGTTTCTCTGCTTACATTAAGCAACTTCCTTAGAATATGTGATGTGATGCACTGTGACTTCTCCTTAAATGGAGTCAGGAATCTCTCAGCAACTATGCCCAGAGAAACCTGCTAGCCACTTTACCTTCCATTCTCCATTCTAAGTTTTCCCATATTCTGCTCCATCCCATTTCCACAACATAATCTACTCTACTCCAGAGCCCTCTATTGTAAATTTAAATAGTAAATGGACATTATAGGATAGTACTACATCCAAACAAGAAATGCCTTTTTTAAAAGTTTGAACTATCAATGGATACTAGATGGATGTGTGGTAGAATAAAGAAATAAATATATTAATTAAAGCTTCTATGTTAACTTGCATTGCAACTATAAAAGTCTTAAATTTATCGTATTACAGGATTTTAGATCTGTTATATATTTAAATTGTTCTTTTTTTTAAATTCTGAAACGAATTAAAATATTTTTTTTTTTAGAATTTATTTTTAAAAATAAATTCATTTTCATTGATTATGACTTGAATTGACATAGTATTTCTTAGTTTATGTGATTTTTATTTTCCATTCAATGCAAATTAGTCAATGCTGAAAACGAAAAAAAAGAAACTATAATGTATTCAAAAGTTGGTGTTAGATTTTGCGTGCATAAAATCTTAAAATATAAAAAAATATTTTTGTAAATAAAATTTGCATATTTACTTTTTATTGATGCTTTAAATAGAACAAAATGTTATTTAATAGATATATAACTTCTAACTTCAAGATTTAAATAATGCTCTTTTTTCTTCTACAGCTACCCTATAATACTTTCGCAAATACATATTCCATACTACTATTAATGGTTATGACATTTCAAATAACATGAATATTATGAGTTAGACTGTAGAGGAAACAAATTAGTGTTAAAGAAAATTCGATTATATCTGCATAAGCACAACCTCACTTAGAAGAGATAAATTTTTCACTACTAGTTACAGTATTATAGTTCAAGAAAAAGTTGTTACTCTCGCAAATCTTCTTCAAGGGTTTTGATGCTCTGAATTGTATAGATTTTCTAAAACTATTGAAACTTACTCATGACTTCAATATTTTGTCAAATTATTTTGCCAAATAGAATATGATGTTATTACCCCCCAAAATTTACTGTCATTTATTTATCTCTGTACATAAAACTGAAACAGTGTTTAGAAGAGCAGATTTACTTTGACAGAAACTTACTAGTTATTTCAAGATCTTGAAAAACAGAAGTCTGGCATCATTACACCCTCAAAATATGTTGCTATTTATTTATTTCTCTGCTGAATTTATGAGAGGCAATGTTGTGAAAATGATCAGAAATATTTTGATAATAGTGTGTAGAAAAATTGATTATATATATATAGAAATGTACATAAAAGACAGGTGTGAAATGAAAAATAGAAAAACCTACAGGGAGGAGTATTTAGACACACATATCGAGGCAAATAAATTGCATAAAAAAGATGGACTTAATATATAAAAGCAAAGCAATAAGTGAAAATTGAAATGCTAAGTTATTAGTAAAAAAAAAGAGAAAAGAAACGCATTGAAAAAAATGGAAGAATATATATATATGGATCACGCCATCATCTGTATTAGTAATATATATATATAGATGACTGAAATATTAATGTTTTGACAAAGAAAAGTATAGATTAGAAGGATTAGTATGTAAGTCAAAAATATTTACAAGATTTAATTTTAATTGAAAAGATATAGAAAATGGCGAAAGACAGAGGGGAAAATATCCTATTTTGCTTAATTTTATTTATAAATTTATTTAAACGCACATTGATTACGTAAACAATATTCATTAAGGCTGTAGCCTCAAGCACATGCATATAAAATGCGATAGTAGGGACCTCTATAGATCTTAAACCACAAGCTTACTCTTTGGAAGAAAAGAGATGAATCCTTCTTTACTTCAACCTACTTTCTATTTAAATAGGTGAAGCTGAAGCGGTTCGATCTGAGAGCATGAAGTTACTCAATACTTCACTAATTAAGTCCACATTTCTTATTACACATTAATACTCCTGAAATGAGCTGAAATGAGCGTTTAAATAAATTTATAATTACAACTTTAAATTATCGTAATAGATTTCTCACTATAAAATCTTTCCATTGACTCGTAGTAAATCGAAAGATTTCAAGAGTATTAATGTGTAATAAGAAATGTGGACTTAATTAGTGAAGTATTGAGTGACTTCACGCTCTCAGATTGAACCGCTTCAGCTTCACCTATTTAAATAGAAAGTAGGTTGAAGTAAAGAAGGGCTCCCCTCTTTTCTTCCAAAGAGTAAGCTTGTGGTTTAAGACCTGTAGAGGTCCCTACTATCGCATTTTTATACGCATGTGCTTGAGGCTATAGCCTTAATGAATATTAATTTTATTTAATAAAAGTTTAAATAAATAGTCACATGATTGCTGTTTAATAATGATTGATGTATCATTGGAGCTAGAATAGATCAACATTGTTTGTTTACTGACAATACGATTGTACTCATTTACTTTAGTAAAATTCTATCTCAAAATTATACAACGTATAGAAGAGTTGAAATGAAAATAAGGATAAAATATTGACATATAATAAATAAATTGTTTAAACATTGGACTGGAAGTTATAAATGCTTTTAAATATAAGAGAGATTTAGTTAAGTAATAACACAAATAATAATGAAAAAAAATTAGAATGAATTTTTTTTTTTTTAGAATGAAGTCAAGCGTTGTTAGCCGATAGGTCATCGCAGCTGGTTGCAGACGGTTGTGGGTTCGCCTCCCGGCCGATGCTATGACATATGAAAAAAAAATAGAATGAACTGTAGCAGACTTTTAATTAAGGCAGATTGTTTTGCTATTGATTGCAATTAGATATATAAAAAAGCTCATAACCCTTGGTTTTGAAATAGCATTATATCAAGAAAAAATATTAGAGAATTTAGAAATATAGATTTGGAAAAAAAAAATTAAAAAAGAAGATTAATAAAGTACAAGTGTTGAAATGAGCACGTGAAAAAAATCATTTACTGAAAAAAAAATCATAAGAAATAATTAGATTGGATATGTAATCTGAGGCAAGGGAATTATGAAAATATGCTGGAAGTATCTGTGGAAGATAAAAAAAATATATAATGGACAATTGCGTGACTGATTATCTTAAGGAAAATAGTTGTATTTAAAAAATAACATAAGTACTAAAAAGATTTGTAAAAGATGATTCATTTGATGGATGAGATTTGCTGTTATGTGTATAATCAAGGATGATGAAGAACTAATATCATGTAAAGTCAGACATGAAATAGTATGGTCATTTAGAAGTACATATAAAGTATTATAGTCTACTTTTATCCACAAGTTCTCTATCTGTAATTTTACTAATCTATAGTTTGGAACAAAATTAAATAAAGGTGAAAATTTTTTTAAAAATTCCTAAATTTTGCATACCCAAATGTATGAGTAGAACGCCAATAAACTCCTAATCATTAATTTCATTTTCTGACCAAATCAAATTGTAATATGTGCTTGCTTTCACAATAAAAGCTTTATTTTCTATTTGCAGTAAAAAGTTAATAATCATACTGAGCTTAAGAGAAATTATAAAATGTTTTTTATGAGATAAAAAGAAAGTTTTGAGTGAAAGAAAAAAAAAAAAAGAGCTATAAAATGCATTCTCATAGGTATTTCCTTATGCTTGAGCACTGTTTTTTTTTTTTATTATAAATGATTACTCTATTTTTTGTATTGAATTATATTTATTGATATCTAAATATAATTAGAAAATTAAATTGTATTGTGTTGGATGTATTAAATTCATTTAAGAAGTTGTATTTTTTCCCCATGTGTCATAGCATCAGCTGGGAAGTGAACCTACTAACCTGGGACAACTGCCTGTAAAGCAGCTGTCACTGACCTCTAGACCACCAATGCTCGTATTTGTAAACTAATTCCTATTCATTTAAAAACAAATCATTCAATGCATACACAAATAATTTTAAATAATTAATAATCATATAGTTGAAGTAAATGTTCTAAAAATAATTTTCATAGATACAAGGTAAATATAAAAATATATTCGCCATCAAGTGAAATACAAATATATATATATTAAAAAGTATGTTATACATAATCCTTCTATATCAGTGATATTATATTTGTACATCTATTAAACAATTTTAATGATAAATAAGTTAATAGTTAATATTCAAAAAGAGTACTTAAATATTTTCCATCTGATTGTTACTTCTCAACCAATTTGTTTTAAAGTTATAAAAATAATTATACAGTTTCCCAGATCAACAAAAGGTAATAAAAGAAAAATATATTTGTTTAGTTTTATTATAATATTTACACTGTTTTATATATATTTTATTTTAAACACTAAAAATTTCTCCAAAAGTGTTAGGGGTTAAGGTTAAATATAAATATTATATTAAAAACAAAAATAAACAAATATTTTTTTATTATTACCAGTTGAAGGCCTGTGAAAGTGTATAATTATTTTTATAACTTAAAAACAAAATGGTTGATAAGAAGCATCAGACTAATAGTAAGTAAACTGAACAATAAAATGAAAACAAAAATTAGTAAATAACTACAAATTAATAAATCTAATTTCAATAAACAGCCTGATTTTTTTTCTATCTAGTCCAATTTCTCTATTTAATTCATGATCAATGCTAGAATTATGTTGTTATTTTTTAAAAATGCATTTAACTAATAAATGGAGAAGGAAAAATTTTTTTAAGAAAGCAAAAAAAAAGTTTTTCAAAGTCTTTTAGATTTATTTATTAAAAAGATTTAGATTGACAGGAAAAAAAATGATTGAAAAAAAAAACAACAGTTTTTCAAAGTTTTTTAAATTATTCAAAAAACTACATTGAGTTAATAAGTGGAATTAATGAAGATATAACTAAATAAGCATTTTAAACAATGAAGTAAAAAGAAGGGGGGGGGGGTAATCAATAAAACTAATGTTGTAATCACTATTATATAAAAAGTTTTACTTATATAAAAATAAGCATATACTTTTCATTATTTTATTTAACATTCAAATGTATTTATTAAGCACATAGATCATATGAAATTAAAGAGAAAGGATTTCACCTTTTTAACATATGCACTCATTTTTATAATAGCCCAATGTTGCTGTGTTGAGTACAGAGGAAACTCTCAAACCCAGACACAATAGTAATATCTTCACTCTCTCAAACAAAGATGTTTCAGATTGGCCTATATAAATCAGAATTTAGGTTAATGTTAAGATGGCTGCTCTTATCTTTATAAAATCTCTATCTTGTGTTTGGGTTTGAGAGTTTCCTTTATACTCAACACAGCATCATTGAGCTATTGTAAAAATTAGTAAGACACACATGTTAAAAAGGTGACATCCTTTCTCTTTAACTTAATGTTCATTATTTTATAAATAAATATATCTATATTACTATATAATTGTGAAAGTTTCTTAGTGATTTTATAACTCAGTACATATTGAATTAATCTTGAAGAATTTTGCATGATTTTCTTTTTTTTTTTTTTTGTATAGAATTTTATTAGCATATACATTTTTGCTTTAATTATTTTTTAAAAATATGTAATTTCAATATGAAATGCAGAAAAATCTATGTTGTAACTGTTTTCAAATGACATCATAAAAACCATATTACAGAGTTGGAAATTGTTTTAAAGAAAAGTATAGTTTTCCGTAAAGCAAAGTAAAATTTTATTTTGTAAACATATTTTAAATTAATTAAATTGAATTTGTAATCATATATTAAATTTCTCATTTGAATAATGACAATTTAGATCTGTTACAACAATGAATTTATTAAATGGATTATGTCCTGTATATGAGGGGTCAGATTGACCTTAGGTCAACATGGATGTGACAAGAATCTCGGTCTCAGGGTGGCTTTTGAGCATTCCATCATCAGATTTTCAATTGGATGGACGGTTGAAGAGTTGGAGTGAGGAGTAGATTGAAGCCTGTCCATTAAAGTATGAAGATTGGCTATCTTAAAATATATCTGAGCACTTATAGCATATATGTGTGGAGATGGTAATCTGGACCAACTGATGATTGCTGGTTTAGCATGAAATACGTAATTGGCGATTATTTATCTTTTCAACATATATGTGTTCAAGTGTATCAGTGTTATGAGATAGAGTGGAGAGTGGTGGGTGGTGTGAAAGTCTGTGCTCATATACCCTGTATATAACAATGAATTTGATAAACTTTTAAGATTTCAGTTTAAATATATATATATAATTTAACATGTTAAAATAAAAATTAAAATAGCATGGGTAGAGCAAGAGAAATACTAGTGAATTTGATAACATTTTTATTATGAAATTGACAAACTTTTAGAATTTCTGTTTAAAATATAGTTAATATATGAAAAAGTAAATGTTAAAATGTCACAGTACAGCAAGAGAAATACTAAATTTGATATACTTTTTTCATATTCTCACATGATAAAATAAGTTGTTGTGGTTGTATATTGAAATACATAGCAGAGAAATAAAGAGATATTAGTTTTTGGTAATCCAGGTAAAATTTTAATTATTTAAACTTCATTTTGATCACGTATTTATTTAATGCTTCACTTTATTATGACGTTTTAAAAATGTTATAACCATTTTAAAAATTATCACATGAGAAGTATAAAATAATTTATTTAAAAATTATTGTATTTAATAAGTATTATATTTTTGTGATACTGCTATTGATAATTATTTTATGTAAATATTTATTCTAATTGGCAAACTTTCTACTAATGCAAGTGGACAACTACAGAAATGGAGAGAATAAGTGAGTAAAAAAGTTTATTTGGTATTCATATACATCAAAAACTGAAAATGGAATATATAAATATATTTTAATCATCAAACTTTCTAATAACGATGCTGCAACATCTAGGGAAATGGAGAGAATTAGAGAGAGAAATTTTTATTTGGTATTCAATATATCAAAAATAGAATTTAGAAAATAAAGCATTAAAATTTTCTGCTGCTCAGAGGTATGTCCTCCTTGTATATATAAATTAGAAATATATTTAATAATTAACTGCATTATATTATTTTATTTTATTATTATTCTACTAATACGTCACATCGGTTTTCTCAAGTTAGTAAAACAAAACTATGTAATGTAGTTGAAACTTAAAATATATTTAAAGAATATTTAATAATTAAAAAAGCAAGTCATATATATCATGACAATACTTTTATAACCTTGTAGTTACAAAAATGCAATACAGAGAACGTACCAATAGCCCAAACAAACTCTTAATTAATAAGTGTGGGATGAGAAAATATTTAAAATCTCTATCTAGACCAACTGGTTTCGAGCTTATGGCTCACGTCAGTGGAGAGCTAATAATAATACGTGAATTATCAACAGCAATTAAAAATGACCTACAACAATTCGTTTACAAATATGTGTTATAATAATTACCTGCTGTTGATATCTCACGTATTATTATTTATGTAAAAATTATTTAAATATATTTTGATTATCAACTACATTACATTCTTTTAATTTAATAATGAGAATGGCTAGTTATTAATAAAATAAATTTACACAGTATATTCAAAAAGTTTTTATATATGTATACAAAGCTATAGATAGTAAGATTAATGTTTACTTAAATTTTATGAGAAGTTTGATACTACATATACTGTAACATTGTTACTGCACTAAAAAAAAAGTATATATGGTACATGGTTATGGGATTTTGTGACAGCAATAAGAAATCATACTGTGAGTTAAAATATGAAAATAAAAATTATTTTTTAACTATTGTTTCATTTCAAAATGACCAAATGAAAGTTTAACACCAATAGACAATACAAATATAAACATGGCAAAACTCTCCATACAGTAGTGCCACCCTGTGCCAACCAGAGTAATCAATGGATGCCAGACTAGTTTCTGGGTTGTGGCCTTCGTCAGTGAGGAGTTTTGGATCTGAGAGCACTGCACCTAGATCTTAGGATATTGGATGAGTAGGCATTAGATAGGGATTTTATGCACAAGCCTTCTGGCATCCATTGATTACTCTGGTTGGCACAGGGTGGTACTACTGTATGGAGTGTTTTACCTTGTTTATAAACAATTATGTGTTATAGAGATGGTGATATGTGATGCTTAATGGTTTAACAATACAAATATGTTATTTATCTTTGTTTATATTTTTATACAGGGATTAAAGAGTTATGGACATTAAAAATTATTAATATTAAGAAGCTGTCTTATAACTATTATTAAAAAAGTATAATTTTGAACATGTTCACATTAATAAATTAGGTGTTAAGGTTTAAAATGTTACTGTGGTTAATCATTTAGTTATTATTTAGGTTCTTGAATAGTTTCAAATCACTTTCTAGCAGTTTTTCTAATCATGAATAGTTAGTTATTCAGAAAATTTTCATGAAACTCTGCAAGCAATAATTGCAATGTCCTCAAATATCTATGAGTAATTTAGTTGATTATATAAAACTATGAGTGAAGATCGATATTCTTATATTGCACAGAAAATTGCAAATATGAATAGGATGATACTTAATTTAGTATATTTGCCATTTAGAATTTACAGCAAATTTAAGGCTTTAAAATGAGATTGAGATTGCTTTTGGTTTGATATTCCATCTAATTTGCCAAACTTGTTAAACAAAGTTTGACAGATTTGACGGACTTGAAATTAATATAATTCTGCTATTTCTCTACTAATATAAAAACAAATTGTTTTTTGCAATTTTTACTGTGTAATACTAAATGAAAATATTCAATCTATTTTTGACAAGCTGTTAAATAAGGTTATCAAATTGATATAATGAATCAACATTTTGGAAAATAACTAATGTCAATGGTAATCTGATAGCATGCAAAAAGTCATTCACTGTAGCAATTTACAAAAAAAGTAATTCTGATTTGTATCTGTTAAATTGTTAAAAAAATTACACTTTAGTATAGAGTTGCAATTTTTACATTTGTCACATGTTACTTGAATAGACAAATACATGCTCTCATCTAAAGCATGTTAAATAAAAGAATATAGCAAAAAATTAAAATGGAGTTATTAAAGTGAATAGAATGAAGATTGGTAAGTCAAAGCCTTATAAAGCAAAAATAAATAAATAAAATACACTGAATTTTTTTCCCACTAAAATAAGATTTCAGAAATTTTACCAAAATCACCATTTCCTTTATCTTGCTGTAATATCTTACATAAACACAATTTATTCAAACCACTTTTAATACTTTTTAGCAAAAGCCTTTTATTGTACATATATACATACATCTTATATTTTGACTATCCTGCAGTCTTCTTCAGAGCTATGATATAATGAACAAAATAAAATATGTAACTATAAAAACTATATTAAATGGATTATTTTATTTGGGTTTGATTATATTTATTTCAGTTTCATTATGTATTGTTATATTTTTTATGTTCTTTTTAGTTTTTTATTGATTATATTTTTATGGTATTATTTATACAATTTTGTTCATTATATTATAGCTCTGAAGAAGACTGCAGGACAGTCAAAATGTAAGGTGTATGTATATATGTACAATAAAAGGCTTTTGCTAAAAAGTGATAAAAGTGGTTTGGATAAATTGCAAAATAAGATTTATGCAAGAAATGCAAATATTTATTACATAAACTAAAATGGCAGAACAACTTTGTTACACAAGTTCTTAGTTATCAATTTAACTCTCTTAACTTTTTTCTGTTACTAGCAATGAAATATTGCATACATATTTTTAAAATATACTCCTAGGTGTGTATATTGTGATAATTTTAGCCATGAGCAATAAAAATAGAATTTGAAAGTTGATTAATGCTGACATCACAACAAAATAATTTTGAAGCAAATATTTGATAAAAATAGCAAAAATTTAAATGCTAGATGTAGGATTGTTAAATAAATGAATTCCATTGACTGAAATAGCAAATGTTACTTAACATGAGTGATATTGTACAATATAGCAACCAATTGTGTAAGACTTCATGGCTTTTCAACTTGAAGTAAAGCATCAGATATCTTCAGCACATTTTGGAAGCACTTTTTTTCCTGCAATTTGTTCATCTTTTTTTTTAGTTTTATTTTTTATAATTCTTTAAACACTTATACAAATGTGGCTTTAATTATGAGTTAAAAAAGAAGCAAAAAATTAATCATTATTGCAATGAAAAACATTTTAAATATAGAAAACTGTAAAATAATTGCCAATTTAAGTTCAGAATATGTTACTGCTAAATTAATGATATACAAATAAATTTAAAAATGCACTGATAATAAAGGGAATTTCCAAAGCGATTTATGTTTTAACATCCCAAACAAATGGAAACTCTTTTAATAATATGGATTAATCAAAAGCAAATGATAAATAAAGATTCAATGAGATTATTATTTGTGAAAAGGTGAAACAAGTTGCTATGACTACTAGGACAGGAGTTTTGTTTTTGAAAAAAAAATATTGCCAGAAATTTATAATTTGCTGATTTTTTTTAAAAGACACAGGTATATAATAAGCCTGTATGTTTCAGTTATTACATAGTAGAGATGTCTGCCCAACCCTTGTATACATGAGGGGTCAGATTGACCTTAGGTCAACATGGGTGTGACAAGAATCTCGGCCTCAGGGTGGCCTTTGAGCATTCCATCATCAGATTTTCAATTGGATGGACGGTTGACGAGTTGGAGTGTGGAGTAGATTGAAGCCTGTTCATAAAAGTATGAGGTTTGGCTATCTTAATATATATCTGAGCACTTATGGCATATATGAGTAGAGATGATATCTGGACCAACTGATGATTACTGGTTTAGCATGAAATGCGTATATTGGTGATTATTTATCTTTTCAATATATATGTGTTCAAGTGTATCAGTGTTATGAGATAGTGTGGAGAGTGGAGGGTCGTGTGAAAGTCTGTGCTCATATACCCTATATATTACATATATAGACACAGGTATATAATAAGCCTGTGTGTTTCAGTTAAAAAAGATTGCATGTTATAAGGTATGGTGAAACTATTAGCATTGATGGCCAAACATTATCTTGAGGAATTAAGAAAAAAATAATTTCCATGTGAATAAGCAGACATTCTGAAATCATTGATCTGTGAATTCTATTAAATATAAAAGTTTGTTATATTTTTAATTTATGCTTTTAGAAAGTGATATTTAGCTTTCAATAAAACCTAATTGCACAATGTGAAAAGTCATTAAATTTAAATGTATTGTATCTTTTTTTAAAAAAATTTCTGCCATATTTTATTTGCTTAAATAATTATTTTGGGTGATAATTTTGGTCAAAATCATAGACCTGGAATAAATCATCTCTCAAATATAAGTATTTCAGTATAAGTTACAATGAATGGATGATATTAGGAATGACTCCTGGAATCTCTCTATATTTTTTTTGTGGATTTGTTTTTTTTTTTTAAAAACTTTTTAATCAATGTATTTTTTTCTTACTATAATATACAATTGTGAAAGTTTGATTTTAAATGTAAGGTTTAAAGCTCACAAATAAATTAAAATAATAACTATAATATAAATTTGAAATACCAGGCACTCTTATATCTGGAGGCTAATTGTAAATATAGGGGATTTGAACTCAGACTTTCAAATCCTTTCACTATCCACACTACTACTGGTGATTATTTATCTTTTCTACATGTATGTGGTCATGTGTATCAGTAGTATGAGATAGTGTGGATAGTGAAAGGGCTTGAAAGTCTGAGTTCAAATCCCCTATATTTACAATTGGGCTCCAGGTATAAGAGTGCCTGGTATTTCAAATCTTATATAATATAAATTGTAACTTAATCATTTTACTGGTTGAATTTTCCAACTTAATAGCAGTTACGAAGTCTTACAAAGTAATGAATCAAAAAAGATAATAGGACAAAAATGATAAAAGACCATATTTTCTTCTATGAACATGAAAAGATATGGAGTCATTCTTGTGAACCAAATCAGATCGATAATTGTTTGTATTGAAAAGAATTATTGGAGTTATAAGATTTAAAAAATCTTAAAACACTTTTTAATTATGCCATTAATGTTAAAACCTATAATCTTTTATTTAAAACTCCATGGTTTACTTAGTATATTTGTAATAATAGTGCAAAACCATAAAACAATATTATACTAGATTAAATACAAAATTTTAACAAAATCCTTACAAACCATGGTTTCATTTACTACAAATAGATCTTCTCAAGTGAAAATCAAGCCCAAAAAATAACATATCTATACAAACAAACAAACCTTCTCATAATTCATTTCAAAATCCACCTTCCCTTAATATCAAAAGAAGTCTTCATAAGATTGATAGCCTCAGAATCAAAAGGTTTTATCATCAAAGTCTCCTTTATTCTTCTTTTCAACCCATTCTTTTCATAAAAAATAACCGAAGCATTGTCAAACAATATTCTATGATCTGTATTCAACTTATGAATATATAAAGCTGAGTTAAGATCCATATGTTGAACTCTACTTAACTCAGCTTTATATATTCATGAATTGAATACAGGTCATAGAATATTGTTTGACAATGCTTTGGTTAATTTTTATGAAAAGAATGAATTAAAAAGAAGAATAAAGGAGACTTTGATAATAAAACTTCTTGATTCTGAGGCCATCAATCTTATGAAGACTTCTTTTGATATTAAGGGAAGGTGGAGTTGTTTGTATATATATATATATATATTGTAACGGGATATATATATGCATTACATTCAAATTTTAATAGTAACTTTTTTTTATCTAATACAGAATTAAAAACAAACTGTCAAAATGCACAAATAACGAATTATTAATTTATTAATATGTTAGATTGATTTAAAATATTAAAATAAGCTTTAAAAAAATAAATAAATTATAGAATCAAAGCAAAGATTCTAATCTTTAAATAAAATATATAATAAAAAACCTTCTTTTTAATAATAGCGAAGATTTTTTTAATTATAAAAAAATTACAAACAGATCCTTAAGGCAAAATCACAATTAAAGAAATGTTTACGAAATAGATAAGAGTTCCCGCCCAGAGATAGAGCACAGACCTCAGTGGAAAACCCAAAAGCTCACCTTGGACACAAAGAATAAACCAATAAAATATAAATAATGAATATGTTTGATGAATCCGTGCATTCCAGAGATAAGGTGCCTGGGGAGTATAAAAGGAAAAACCAAAATGATAATTAGTTAGTTGGGGAGTTGGAGAATTAGAAAATTAAAATTTTAATTCAATTGTATTTGCTGAAAGTAGAAATAAAAATTTAAAAAGCTATTATCGCCGTCACCCAAGATGTAATCAGCTTCATCATGCTTCCTTCGGTACGGCCGGCCGAAGGCAGCTTTCATCTCCACGGATCCCAGGATCAAACCACAGATCCCATCTTCAGAAACCAGCATAAATGCTTCATACATCGTCATAAGTTTTCATAGATCTTCATCACAAAGGAACGAGCACAGATAAAGGAAAGTATAATTTATAAAAGATAAAATGAAATATAGACTGTTAAATTTAAAATCTTAGAACTTTATCTGTCTTTAAATGAATAATAGACTTTCTCTCTCAAGCAAACCTGAACTTTATTTCTATAAACTCTTATTTAAAGTCTTAAACGTAATCTCTTAAAAAAAAAAATGTATTGTATTTTTTTTTTTTTTATATTTTTATTCATGCTTAATCAATATCTGTTTGTAATAGGGTAGGGGTTTGCGATTGCAAACTTAAATTTAAAAATAGAAACGTATATCGTTATTTGTGCATTATTAAATTTAAAAGAAAATAAGTTAAATACAATGCTCATTTTTAAATGATTTTAAAACTGTAAACTAAATATTTTTTTTTTTTATTAAATTAATAAAATGATTTAAATGTTAGTTGAGTATAGATGGCTGCTAGACTAGTTTAAATATGTTACTTTTAAAGAGGGTTTTGATTTCGGACTATTTGTTTCAGTGTTAATGCTGGTGGAGAGATATATGGAAGTTTATATCAATGTAATGTGAAGTGTGCTAACACCTAGGGTGACGAGTCCACTGAATGCATGACCCCAAAGAGGTAGTCATACCGTTGAAATGGAAGCAGACGTATTTCCTGCGTCATTGACCCATTCCAGCTCTATGGATTTTGGACGATAAGCCGGCAAGATAAGACCGCTCTCCCATCCATACGTAGCATTTCTCTTTATTGTTTTATATGCATGTTTCCTTCACCTGACAGATGCACATTCCTGCGAGATGAAGGCCATGTCTTCTCCAATAATATCACGCTGTTCAGACGCACATTCCTGTCGACGTGATTCTATGCTAACATGTTCACATTGCATTGGTTGCTGATATATATCTGGAAGCGAGTATTGGTGTGGCTGCGGATTTTTAGTCTGGAGTCAAGTGATTTGAAAATTTGTGAGTGCATCTAGGTAGCTCATTTATACTCAACATTCTAAAATTTAAAATTAAAGTTAAAAACAAATAAAATAATAACGGAACAGAAGAAAACATAAATTTCTTCTTGTATTATAAAAATTAATTTTTTAAAGTTTGTGTGTTATAAATTATATACGTAAATAAAATCTTTTTTTTTTTGTAGTATTAATACTCAGGGCTTGTTTTTTTTATTCTTTATTATTAAAAATATATTTTAACAAATATATAAGTTTTTGTGTCTACTTGAGCTAGTGACTTGGGCTGGCGGTCGCGGTCTTAACAGCACGTATCTGTCGACTTTATAAATTTTCTAGGTTCAAAGTAGCCTAGTGGCGCTCTGTCGGCAGATGCGGTAAGACTGGATATTTCATCATCATCCCCGACCGTTATAATATATATATATGTTATTTTTTTGGGTTGATTTTCACTTGAGAAAGTCTATTTGTAGTAGATGAAACCATGGTTGTGTAAGGATTTTGGTAAAATTTTGGATTTAATCTAGTATTGTATTGTTTTATGGTTTTGCATTTTTATTTTTGCTAGCATAGTGTTAGGCAGGTTTGGTGTGATATATATATATATACTTCCCTTTGTGATAATTCTATAACTTGCCTCAAGGAAGATAAAGGAAATAGATTTGATCTTATGAACAAAGATTAATTTATTGATAAAATGAATTTACAAATAAATAAACTGAAATCTAACGCTGTTTCCAACTTTAATATAAAGCTTAATAAAGATAAATTTATCTCTGGCTTGCTTCTCAGAAATTGCAATAAAACCTTTACTAAGGCAGATTATTACAAAATATATCTCTCCAAAACCCGCCTCCCCTAAGAATGCTAATTCTAAGACTCACAAATCTAATTCTCCACTTGAGCTTATGTTAGACTTTGGAGATATTCACTATTTCAGTACTGCTAAAATAGTAGATCAATGGCTAATGGGCCAACTCAACTATGGGGCTTATATCTATTAACCATATTAAAAGCACTTAGCTAGAACTTGAATATAAAATTGCTTCATTAGATATCATCAAGTTATATGACTCTATTAATCGAAAATTTTTATTTAATATTATTAAAGCTGAACTCTAAATTATTCTCAAACACAATCAATTTTATTTCTGATTTTCTTATCTGGCTGAATGATGTCATCACCACATTTAACAGTCAATACCATTACAAGACTGATAGTTGACTCATGGGATTAGTGCTTAGTGTAATTCTGCCCAAAATATATTTAAATCATTTCAAGGCTAAACTCCTTCCCAGATACTTTAGTGCCACTCTCAACCTCATCTACAGCCACTATGCTGACAATGTTTATATTGCTTGACCAGTATCAGTTATCATTAACATTCATTCTGACCCTTAAACACGTTCCACTTTATTGTGGGCTATTGTCTGGGAAAACTCACACAAGAAAATGAAATATTTATAAATCCACTTACAAAGAGATGCAAGTCAGTTAAAATATACTATGTGCATTAACATCTTGAAATTCAAGGCTTCACACATCCCAAAACAAAGTCACCACAATCTCATGAATTTGCAGGTCTATCTTCATTTCTATTCCAAAACTATCACTTATGTAAATATGAAGCTTCTCGCAAAACTAACATTGAACAATATTTAAAAGACTTTATCAGTATTGGATTTAAATAGAGCCACCTCACAAGAAGTGTCAAACAATTTTATCATAAATTCAATACTAATCCACTCAAAGATGCCGGACCCTGACTCCTACTCCCTCACATTTCTTTGCTAACTAAAATTTTTATTAAAACCTTCTCTCCATCATTTAAAATAATCTTTCATATTTCCACTTCAACCAATAGATTAATCAACAATACCAAAGATAGACTGATGAGACTCATCACATAATATACAAAATCTGATGCACTCAAATTGGTTGCTGTGTCTTATACTAAAGTGAATCCCATGCATATCTCTTGGCATTATTATTTATCTTGATAAGCCTGAACATAATTCTATTTCTCTAGACCACCAGAAATCTGCTGATCATGCATGTGAACCTTCCTTTGCTTCTATTGTATGTATAGAATGACATGATTGCAAACATAAGATAAAACAAAAGCATGGCAAATAGCTAACGACATTCATGCTATAAAACAAAAATAATTATGCTTTTCCCTGTGAAAAAAGGACTTTGTAACTCTCAATTTGCATATATTTAAATATCAATTAATTTTGATGAAGCTAAGGTTGTCTTCTTTGAGAGAAATGAAATAAAAAGAAGAATTAAAGAATATTTATTAATAAAAATTTATGATTGTGAAGCAATTAACTTATTAAAAAGTTCTTTTAATATTAAGGATGTATGGGAGGTAAGTGGAATTGTGGGTAATGTTTAGGTTAAATATGTTGTTATTTTGTAGTTCTTTACACTTGAGAAGTGTGCTTGTAGTCGTGAAACCATTGGTTGAGTTTTAGACTTTAATTTTTTGGCTCATCTGGTTGAGTTGTAAATTTGAAGTAATTTTGATTAGTTACTGACTAATTTAGCTTTATGACTTTTATATATATATATATATATCGTATACAATATATATATATATGGTCGATGGAACCTCCCAAACCTATCTGCCATGTCAGTGTGCCACTAGGCTATTTGAATCTAGAAAAGGGTGAGGTTCAACTTTTATCTAACCAAAAGTCCCAGTCACTAGCTAAGCTTATAGAGCTTAAAATATCATGCTGTATATTTAAAATTTCTAATTCATGATTTAAAAATATTATTAAGAAAATATATAAAATAAGTTACTGCCTATGCACAGATGGGTGCATTCAGTAGATTTAACACAATTTTAAATATTTTGCTAAGCATAAATATGCTACATAGAATATGCATATAAATAACTCAATCCTTTTTAACTTTAGGCTAAAATTTCACATTTAAACCAATGTTAGCTTACTGATACACTGATGTGATCAGTGCAAAATGACATTGCTAGCATAACACAATTATGCTGACAGGAATTTACATCTGTAGCATGATATCATTAGAGAAAGAATCATGGTGGGAAGGAATAAGTATCTTCCCCATGATCATTAATAAATTTCACCAACAGACAAGAACAATTCACTGCCAATTGGTGATACAAAACAAAATCATTTGAAATATATATAAAAGAGATTATCTATAAATGGAAATAGCAGTCTTTTCTGGTTTACTGTCCTGACTATGAGTGTAAGAAAATCAATGGCATAGAAAATACATCCACTACCATTGGCAAAACAATGGCTGCCATTTTGATCATGCATTCAGGTGGGTATTATGCCTTGTACACAAGGAAATGAGTATCCATTGTGGATACTCAGATTACATTGATATAAAATACCTGTACATCTATCTACCAGAGCTGATTCAACTGTGAAACAATTAGCCTAAAATTAACAAACCTAAACTAACATAATCTTACGAATCCATGCAGCCATTTATGCCTATTTTAAATTTATTAATTTAAATAAAATTAACATGAATGGAAATTATAGCAAATATATATATATAGAATATAATAAATAATTTAAATTTTGATTTAGTCAGATAAGAGATTTTTTTTAAAATTAAATGACATTTAAAATTCACTGCTTGAAAAAGTTCATATTATATAATTACAGTTCATATTTCATTTAAAGCAAAAGTTCATACTTTCCAATACTGTAGGTTTATTGAAGTCAGTCTTTGTGGTCCTTAATACTCACACAGCTCCATTCAATGGTCCTTCCATCTCATATGAATGCTGTTCTTGGAAAGACAAGTCCGTAGTTTTCCGTTCTGGAAACCATCACGCTGGAGACTGTCTCAGCTGGTGCAAATATGGAAAACATAATTTATTGTGTGACCCCTACATTTTGGAGATCTACAATACATGTATAAAATAAGTTTAAATAACATGCAATCAGCAAGAGCAATTCAAAACTAGCAAGAGTTTTCTTTTTTTTTTTTTAATATCATTTTGAATTTCTTATCATTGAATTCCAGGATTGATCTTGCCTGGCTTGGCACTGTTCTTATTGGCAATGTTGACTTTTTCTCTGTGGACCATGTGTTCATTTCCATCATTATTAGCCAGCTTGTTTTAAAGCAGGACCTCAAATTTTTATTACTAGCATTTTTTAATTTATCTCTTATCTGACTTACAATCGGTTAAATGCCAGAGGGCCTATTTGCTATTTAGAAAATCATTTTCATTCTAAGATTAAAAATAACTTTTAACTTTAACTAATTAACAGCTTTTGTTATTATTCTTTTATATTAAAATCAATATTGTTTTTTTAGATTTTTAACTTTAAATAATTATATAATTAGTTTGCCATCTGTGCATTATATATATATTAATTTAAATAATTTTTTTTATTTTATATATTTCTATTTGAGCATGATTTTATTTATAGATCTTTTCTACTTTTATTTGAAAGTGATGTAACAGCAAATATGTATACCATTACAACAATGGTCTTCAACCTTTTCACACCTGCGGACCGGCAAAAATAATGATAAGATTTCACAGACAGGCAGAAGTTTACAGATAAATTTTCTTAAAGATGTAACCTGCTTATGGTGTTGCTTACCTTCACATGCTGAACACTCTTTCTCGAGTTGCGATCATACTGCTACAGAAAATAGTACAATAACCATCATTCTCATTAATGTGCTTGCATTTCTACATTTATTATTTCATTGTTAAAACATGCAAGAATAAAATGTTATTCACCTGAATGTTGGGAAATATCACAACTAGTGTAATTACATGACAATGATTATGATAAATGTAATATCTGTATTTAATGTTAAATATACAAGATGAAGTTAGGTATATATGGAGGTTGTTTTTTTATTGTAGTAAGGGCAAAATAGTAATCACATAATTAAAATCACCATACAGCCCCCCAAAAAAATTCACTGTATTTTAAATCTGAAAAAATAAAATGAAACATGTAAAAATCTGAATGAAGTTTTGATGTTATTGTAATTTTTTGTGGTGGTGCATTGAAAGGATCAAAAAATGTAATTAATAAGAAAAGTTTTTTTTTTAAATGGAAAAATAGAAATCGCATTGTAATATTCTCCCCCACTACTCACAATCCATGTGAGCTAAATAATTTCAACTACTGATAATTAATAATAATAAATATTTATTTACAACAAAACGATATTAACATATTTACAACAACTGACATTAGTGTATTTAGGATACATATATATTCTTACTAAAAGTTTAATATACGAATTACAGTACTGCCTCTACGATTACTACAAGTTTAATATATTAATAATATGCTTACATAATCTGGCCTTGCGGCTTATGACAAATAATAATAAAGCACAGATGGCCTCTATAAATCCCTAGTTCCGCTTTGGCACCTTCAGTGGCGGAGTTCACTGGATCACGAGTTTTGATTTCAGCCGGCATGCTGTCTTCTGGTTACACTGCTATCTCGTGACAATTTTCTTGGTTCTCACTGGGCCTTAAATACTGCTCTTCTCATTCATGCACAGGAGTCTGGGATAGCCTTGTCTTGCTTCGGGTCCGCGTTCCAAACTGCTATTTCTCTGAGGTTCGTGTGTTTCCCGCGCAGAGGAGGGGGCGGGATAAAACTGGAAATGCTTATCTCTTTTCTTATCTTTAGACATGTACATTAAAGTATTTAACTTTCTATTACTTGCTGATATATTATAATGCTGTACTTTTAACTTTACTTCAGATATTATTATAACGCAATAGTAATACATAGCACACCTCCCCCAACTTCGGAAATTACATTTTCCGAAGTTTAACAGTCCTTACTAGAAACAAATTCACTTGTTCTTTTTTCTAATTTTACTTTATATATTGTTATTAATCTCTTCATTAACGAATTTTTTCAATAGCACCAATATTGATTTACCAATTTTGCACTATTTCCTAACTGCTCTATTTACTGCCAGCCTGGTAGATTTCTTTTTTCAAATCCACTCTCTGATCATTTCTTAACTGGCACTCTTTTTTGCCACAAGTATTGTAGATTTCTTTTTTCAAACCCACAACTTGGCCGTTACTTAACCGGCATCCTTTTGCCGCAAGTGTTGTAGATTTCTTTTTTCAAACCCACAACTTGGCCATTACTTAACTGGCACTCTTTTGCCGCAAGTTTTGTAGATTTCTTTTTTCAAACCCACAACTTGACCATTACTTGACTGGCACTCTTTTTTGCTGCAAGTTTTGTAATTTCTTTTTTCAAACCATAAACTTGGACAACTTCAGAAATAATTACACTATCAAAACCACAATTAGTGCTATTTTACTACTGGCTATTCAGATTTCTTTTTTCAAATCTGCCGAACTGTTTAGAATTCAACTCGATTACAATCCATTTAAGAGATTCAAACGTTTTCGCAAATCTGTCTACCTTGCACTGTCAAGATTATTATTCTTACGCTACCTAACAACGCCATCTCAGATCCTACACTCCCATTATATGTATAACAATTTGTATTACCCAACGTATTCTATTTTTACTTTAAACTGAAAAACAGTGTTTTCCAAAACAAGGTTACTATCTCAGTTACTTTTCATATCTAGATTACTCATTTACTTTTCGCACATTAATTTTTACAATGTAGATATAATTCTTTTACTTAAATCTATTTCAATTTAACTTTCAATAGTTACGATTTTACAACATAACAAATAAAATTCTTTTACTTAAAGTCTATCTCATTTTAACTTTCAATAGTTACGAAACTACAACATAAATAAAATTCTTTCACTTAAAATCTATTTCATTTTAATAAATAGTCATGAAACTAGCCTTAAAATTGGACTACGTTTTCCGCACCGCCAGAACTAATTTCCAATTAAATTTCCCGTTAATGAAACTAAGACTATTCTTATTATAACTTCATTACTACGACACACACCCAGGAATGTCACCGAGTAAGTATAATTTTGCCTTTGAAAACCCTGCCAATTTTTAAAACTTTTATCCCTAACTAGGTTCAACTTCTGGGCTAAAATGGTTATTCAGCCGCCCAACTAGATCGGAGTACAATGGTTTTTCCGGTTTTTTGGGTCCTCATATTGGTTTTTCCTCTTATTCCCCTCCTTTTACAAAAAAAAATTGTGGGGGGTTTTTTTTTTTTTCTTTTTTTTTTTTTTTTTTAAAAAAAAAATTTTTTTTATTTTTTTTTTTTTGGTGGGGCTTGTTAGGAAGGATTATTAATATCAAATACAAATACCCCGCTGGGGTGTGTTTTCTTTTTTTTTAAATATATATCTCTTTCTCTTTTTTCTTTTTTTTCTTTCTCCTCTTTCTTCTCTTTTCACTGCGCCAATTGTAATATTCTCCCCCACTACTCACAATCCATGCGAGCTAAATAATTTCAACTACCGATAATTAATAATAATAAATATTTATTTACAACAAAACGATATTAACATATTTACAACAACTGACATTAGTGTATTTAGGTTACATATATATTCTTACTAATAATTTAATATACGAATTACAGTACTGCCTCTACGATTACTACAAGTTTAATATATTAATAATATGCTTACATAATCTGGCCTTGCGGCTTACAATAAATAATAATAAAGCACGGATGGCTTTTATAAATCCCTAGGTCCGCTTTGGCACCTTCAGTGGCGGAGTTCACTGGATCACGAGTTTTGATTTCAGCCGGCATGCTGTCTTCTGGTTACACTGCTATCTCGTGACAATTTTCTTGGTTCTCACTGGGCCTTAAATACTGCTCTTCTCATTCATGCACAGGAGTCTGGGATAGCCTTGTCTTGCTTCGGGTCCGCGTTCCAAACTGCTATTTCTCTGAGGTTCGTGAGTTTCCCGCGCAGAGGAGGGGGCGGGATAAAACTGGAAATGCTTATCTCTTTTCTTATCTTTAGACATGTACATTAAAGTATTTAACTTTCTATTACTTGCTGATATATTATAATGCTGTACTTTTAACTTTACTTGCAGATATTATTATAACGCAATACTAATACATAGCACACGCATAATAAAAATAAAGCCAAAAAAAAAAAAAATCATCTTATAGTCTCTTTTTAAAAAAAAAGACAACAAAAGTTGAAAAAGTCAAAAGTTTTGATCTTATTTTAATTTGAGAGAGAGGGGTAGTGGGTTGAGAAATACTTTGTTTTTCACTGAGACAAAAGATAGAGACCAAAGTTATTTTGTGTTTGTTTTTATTTTTAAAAAAAGTTAACAGAAATTGGTTTTAAAAATAAAAGTTTTAGTATTTTAGTGGTATACAAATAAAGCCAAAAAAAAATATTGCCTTATATGCCAAAAAAAAAGTGGGTGTATTTTTAAACAAAAAAAAAAGAAACTTGAAAAAGTCAAAAGTTTTGATTTTATTTTAATTTGGGGGTGGAGGTGGCTTGAGAAATACTTTGTAAAAGTTAGAGACAGAAGTTATTTTTTGGTTTTTATTTTTAAAAAAAGTAATAAAAATTGATTTCAAAAATAAAAGTTAAAGCAAAAAAAAAAAACACTAAAAATGAAATATTAAAAGAAGGAATAGAAAAAATTTAAGAGATCAAAAAAAGTCATGTCACATTTTATGTGATGTGATGTATTGTAGCTTCTTCTTAAACGAAGTCAAGAATCTCTCAGCAATTATGCCCAGAGAAACCTATTAGCTACTTTATTTTACATTCCCCAGTCTAAGTTTTCCCATATTCTGCTCCATCCCATTTTCACAACATAATCTTTGTCAACTCTATGGCCTTTATATTTAAATCCCAATTATCTTTTCCCAAACCCAACATAAAAACCAATAATCCACTTTTTGTATAATCACTTTTTCAAAAGACAACCGGTGTTTGTATAATAAAAAACTTTTTTTTTTAATTTTGAATTTTTTTAGAAAAACAATAAAAAAATTAATTCTACCCCCCCTCCCATCATAAACATCTGTGATAAATAGAAAAACAAATTAATTTATGTATGATTGATTAGATTTTGTTTTTGTTGTTTTTTTTTTTGATCGGGTAAAAATGCCATGAAAAAAATAAATAAAAATTGTTTATATTAATTAAAAGTTTAAAATCTTATTATTTTGTTATTACAGACTTTCTTGCCAGTCTAGCATGGCCCAACAGAAAACTTCTGTGGCCCAGCACTGGTCCACTGACTGATGGTTGAAAACCACTGCATTACAATATATATTTATATTGAAGTTGCCAAACTCTCTACATTTACAATCCACAATGCTGGCACTAAACCTTCTGAATACATATATTATTAAATATTAATAGTAATTTAGTAAACTACAGATTATCTCTTACTAAATATGAACTTTAAACCTCAGAAATAAAACTTAGTAAAAATAAAATTGCATACAATACAGAAAAATCATCCTTCCTCTCTATAAAGATTTTTATTTGTATTCTCAGTTTTTTACTAAAATTGTAATGTTTTCTTCTAGTGCCACTTGTGCCAATAGAAATAAGTTCATTCCACATCCCAACTACTATAACCTATTTTAAATACTTTTCTATTACCTTTCCCTATCTGTTTCTATCAGTATGCCCACATTTATACCAGTGTTTCTCTCAGGATGTCCACATTTTTGAATTTTTAACAATGAAAAAAATTTGTACTCATTTAGAATTCAAATCCACATCCATATGCTTCTAAGAAAAAATCCTTAATAACTGAACCAATGGAAATGTTACATTTGTGAAATAAAATTTTGTTAATGTTGATTTAATTAATTAAAAGTAAATATTTTCTACCAAAATCTTAATTTCTTTTTGAAATAATTAATATTTCATAAACATTTTGTGGAAAAAATATTAAAAGTGTAAAAAATGGTTAGAGAATTATATATTTTCATTCCAAAAATCAAAATAAAGAAATAGAACTGTCAAAATCATTGATAGCAGTTGCTCTCTTGTGGAGAGAACAAGAAACATAATAAAAAAACACTGATGGAAAAAATTATTTTATTTAAATTGAAATTATATGTTTTATTTATAACTAAAAAGTAAAAATAAAATAATTTTAATTTTTTTTAAATAATGTTTTTCTGTAAACAGCCAACTAAAAATTAGAAAATAACCAAGTAATCTAACCAAAAACATGTTGTCTTGTTTCATTAAAATCATTTGAGGCCATAAAAATCAAAAAGGTCTCAAATGCTTTTATGAAAGCACACAACTTATTTTTGGGGGCAGATTACTTACTTTGTTAATCAGAATATATTATTTTTTACTTTTTAGTCAGCTATTTATATAAAAGCATTATATTTGAAAAAAAAAAAAAATTAAATATTATTTTATTTTAAAAGAAATGAGTACTTGTTTGTAACCATTTGACACAATTAACAAAATGTTAATAGTCATAACAATACATAGTTATGCCTTAAATATAATGTATGAATTTGAAATTAATAATAGAAAATTAAAAGTTTTAATAGTTGAAATAAAAATGGATAAATGTTACATTATAGCTTTGCTTTCAAGTCTTTATGATGCATGGATTTAGACATTCTACATTTTATATTCTGTAATTATATAAGTTTTCAGGTTCTGAGGCTTTTTTAAATTTAGAAATAACATTTTCTATACAAATTAACAAAGCGTATGCAACACTTGAAAGAGAAGCTATACCGATTCCAAAAATTGTTATGCGCTAAGTGCTTTTGAGGCCATTTGCCTCATATTCATTACCACTATGAATACGAGGCAAATGGCCTCGAAAGTGCTTAGCACATAACAATTTTGGGAATTGGTATAGCTTCTCTTTCAAGTGTTGCATACGCTTTGTTAATTTGTATATTAAATTATCGAGGGAGAAGTTTAAAATGTGTATTATTTTACAAATAACATTTTCACAAGTTTAAAGCACAGAGGAAAAATAGCATAGAAATTTACATTAATGACTTACCTAAGACCATTGATAAAATAGAATAATGAATATATTATTAATTTTCAATCACTGTGCTATACTTTGGAACTTAGAAACACATTAAATAATCAATATCTAATGCTTTTAAAATATATTTTCAGATTCCAATTAATGTTAACATATTTATCAATAATTAATAAAGATAACATAAATAAAGAAAATAAATTTTGTGTTATTTAGCTATAAGATAAAAATTGCAATACAATATACTGGGGAAAGATGAAATGGTGTATATGCATGCTAATATAATGTGGCACATCTATTAATGAGAATGCTCTCGGAAAAAAAAAGTTGGGTACATTGCATAATCACAACAGCAATTAAATATCAACTTAATGGCATATAGCTGAGAGAGAAATGATAACTAATATTATCATATCAGTAAATCTGACCATATCTAATGCATATATACAGTTATAGTCATAATTTAGTGGTTAGTGATGGTTTTTAAAATTGAAATCAGATTACCATAGATTTCATGCTGATTAATTGAATATGGTAATATAATTTTCAATATTATATATATTAGAAATAATGTATGAATATACTCCTCAGTTGAACTTAGGTGCATTTCCAAAAATTGAAATGTTAACAAATTTTTTTTTTATTTTTTCACAAAATATTTTTATTATGTAAAAGTTTCAGTCTTATCTCTATAACACATATTTTGTAAAATTTACCCTAACACTTGACTTAAATTCACACCTACTTTTAAAACATTACCTATTCTCTAAATCTGTCATTCAAAAATGATAATCATTACAAACTCAACATTTAGATGTACATACATAATACTGTATCAACATTAACATGTTTATGCTTCTTCTATATGAAATGTAATAAGTGCACTTATATGCCTCAAAGAAGTATGGAGAGATGCAAGTTGGGAATAACAAGAAGAGATCGAAAATGCAATGTATGGGTAAGAGAACAAACAGGTGTTACTGAGCTCATTGAAAAAATTAAGAGATTGGAGTAGAGCTGGTCATATTGCTAGAAGAGACGATAATAGATGGACAATTGAAATGTCAACTGGATTCCAAGAGATTGTAAAAGACCCAGAAAGAAACCACATGTTAGATGGATGGATGAAATAAGAAACTGTGCAGGGGTGGTGTAGAGAAGAGAAGCTAAAGATCAAAGAAGATGGATTGAACTTGGAGAGACCTTCATCCTGCAGTGGATTGATAATGGTTGATGATGATGATGATGATAATGATATGCAACTGAAGAGAAGCTTGTTACCTCTATAAATTAAATATGGCTTAGCACTTTCAAGAACTTGTAGAACTATTTGAAAGTGCTAAGCCATATTTAATTTATAGAAATAACAAGCTTTTCTATAGTTGCATATAAGCACACTTATTACATTTATTACAATACTGTATCATATTTTAATATTTTTTCCAGTTACACAAATCACTAATAAAAGTTCAAAAATCTTATGGAATACTAAACAATATTTTAAAAATACATTATTTAAACTATAATATATGTGTATTATTTTTATTTAAACTACGTTTTTCAATACGACAAAGTTGTAATGTCATTTAAAAGATGGCTTCCAAATCAAGTAAATATGTAGAAATTTACATCAAAACATTGAGTTTTATTCAGCGTATATGGTAATTGCGTTCAATAAATAGTATCAAAAATAAATTACAAAATGCATATTATGTTATCTGAAAAATATTTATTATATGTTTTATTTTTAGCTGATGTGATTGTAATTACATCAGAATTGCAACATCATTTAAATAAAAATTATGTAAATAATATTTCATTCATAACCTCAATACATCACATGATCACCATTTATTATGCATACCCAAACTTTTAAAACAGTAGCAACTCCATACAGTGCCACTCGATTTATTATCAAAATCCTTATCTAGTGCCTACTCATCCAATACTCCAGACTAGTTTCTAGCTTGTGACCTTCATCAATGAGAGCCTTGGATCTGAGAGCACTGCATCTAGATCTCCAGCAGCCACTTTTTACCTTTTTAGTTAACTATAAAGATATGCATACCAAATGAAAATATAGTCTGGGGATATTTATTGGATGATGTACAAACCTACCAGCATCCATTGATTGCTATAAATTGCACCGAGTGACAATACCGTATGAAGAGAGTTACTACTGTTTTGATCTCAATACATATATTATGTATTTGATTGCATATATAATTTAATCTTCATATATATATTGCCATATTTTATAATAAATAAAAAGTTTAATAGCAAAATGAATAAAAAAATTAAGTATTTGTTTTTTTTTTTAATGTAATACAACAAATTAACAATGTCATGATGTCAACATATTAATGGTATATAAAAAAGTGATTTTTAAAGATCACTTATGTATCAGTTCTTTATATTTTCCTGCGATTGTTATTTGCTTTTCAAGTTTGCAAAGGTAAGAATTTTAGAAAGATATGCACATTAAATAGAAGCTTCATGGACTAATTATCACGAAGTTTATTTTAATGTATATAAAAGAACTATAGCATGATTCTAATTTTACTTATTAGATATATTTTCATTAGCTGATGGTTTATTCCTGATGAATATTGCTGTTGAATTTAATCTTATATACTGTTTATTTGAAATATTGACAATAGACATGCTAATGTAGTAAATAAAACATTTCTGCAATGACAAATTATTATTTTTGTAATATATGTTAATATATATATATTTCTTCTTCTCATTTTAGTTTAAAACAATACTCGATAGGATTATTATTCAAAACAAAGACTGGAGAATTTGGAGCTTTCTTTTCCACTATACATTCACCACAATTAAAAATATATGCGGATAGCATGACAAAAATAAAAAAGAAATTTTAAACAACAACTATAATTCATTCATCTGCTTTTCTTTCTGATCTAATATTACTCATCTATACTAATTTATTCTAATTTACCAATATAAATCGTTTACTTTATTATACTTGTTATTTTTACCATTAACTTTCTTGGAAGACTACAGTTGGACTTTTCCAAGAAAACTAAACAAATTAACAAAATAATACAAAAAAGAGAGAGAGAGGGAGAGAGAGGGAGAGAGAGAGAGGGAGAGAGAGAGGGAGAGAGAGAGAGAGAGGGAGAGAGAGAGAGAGAGAGGGAAAGAGAGAGGGAGAGAGAGAGGGAGAGAGAGAGGGGGAGAGAGGGGGAGAGAGAGGGGGGGGGGAACAACTTTGTATATTAGAGAATAAAATTTTTAGATTATTTTAATATCCATTTTTTTCTTTTAATTCTTTTTGTTTTGTTTTGTTACAAGTGAGCTTAGTTAAGAAGCAGAGATTTTCATATTCTTAGCTTAAACTTACAATTGTTTTACTTTCCTCATTTTCCGTTAGAATAATTTTTCTAATTTTAACAATTTTTTAAATTAATCAATTTTTTTCTTTTAGACATAAATTTAATGTTTTGGCATAAGTATAGATTTTAATTACAATATCTTATTACAATGGAATTCACAATATCTACTATATTTTATTTCATATCCTTCTTGCACATTTTATGTATAATGGATAATAGTTTATGATTTACTATGTTTTAATTACAATAGGTATTCCTTATTACTGTATTACAGGTGCGCAATGCATTTTAGCGGACACACATATATCTAATAAATGTTTTTGTATATCTATAGTGAGTCGATCCGAAATATGATTATAGAATAAAACATAAACAGGATAGTTATTAATAATAAAATGAAGAGCATTTATGTTTTCTGCATGCGTGAGTGTGTTCATTCTTTCACATTCATTTCAAAAATAAAAAAAAAATAAAACTTACTGTACTATATCTTTATTTTTTAAATATAAAATATGAAATGAAATGTCAGATTTTTAAATGTAATATAATAATACGATCTGGAAATGTTTTTTGTTGGTTTATATATTCTATCCATAATTCCAGTGCTTTACCAAAAATGAGTCTGTGCTCATATACCCTATATATTACATATATAGACACAGATATAAGCCTGTGTGTTTCAGTTATCAAAAATGATCTTTTAACAAAATTATAATTTAACGATTTCAAAAGTGTGAACAACAATAGTGAATATGCTTTTTTTTAATTATTATTTCTTTAATAAAGGCTACTTCTGAAAATTATATTTTGCTTTCTTTAAAAATTGATAACTTTTATTTTATTGTTTATTAAGGAAATTGCTTAGAAAACAATTTATCAAATGTAATGCTAAACTATATCCAACTTTTGTAAGAAAAAAAAAATGTCTGGATGCTTTTTTTTTTCATATGTCAAAGAATTGACCGGGAAGCGAACCCGGGCCAGCTGCTTGGAAGGCAGCTATACTAACCGCTAGGCCACCAACGCTTGACAGAAAAAAAAAATGTCCGGCTGCTTTCAATATATTTAACATAAAGCAAACAATATAATTAAAGAAATGTGTTCAAATTAATGAAAGTTCTGTAAAATAAAATATTAATTGATAACATACTGTTTGTAATAAATATTTGTAAAATTTATTAAATTTAATATTCTTAATTTTTGTTTATTGACATTTTTTGTTTATTTATCTATTTTTATTTTCAGATATCATTGAAGTAGTTTATATTGACATAATGCATATCATCACTTCATTTGTATTGTGTTTATCATGAAAGATGATGATGATAATAAACACACATGCAACACACCGATAGTCAATATTATAATACATGTTTGATCATTTATATTTGCATGTTTACGTACTATTATAATAATAAAAGGATAGTTAATAAATGCTAACAGAAAATATTAATAGTTCAAATGTCAAATACTAGGTTTAAACTCCATTGTTTGTTAGTTTTTGTCATGCCACCATTTATTGTCATTATCTAATTCATTCACATATTAGTAGTATCCATTCCTTTGCTAATTTCTTGTGATTGTTTTTTCTTCTAATTAGACACACATATGCTGTATCTTAAAGTGATCATTGCAATTACTATGTACATTTTGGAATTTTAAGTTTGTTCTATTGTAATCCCTTATTAGAATTTTTAGTGGTTACTGTGCTTTATTTATTTAATTAAAAGATTGTTTTATTAGTTATAAATATAACTATTTTTTGTTCTTGTTATGTTATAGTTAATTGCTATTATTTTATTTAAAAATAAAAAATACATTAGTACTGTACATTTGTTTATTTAAACAATAACAAAAAGCTAAAAAGTATATTGTATTAAATAATTTTTGTTTGTTTGTTTCAAATAAACATAAATAATACTTTTGAATTTTTTATTAACTTTTAAAATGTTAGTTTTTGCAATTGGATACAAATATTTTGTGTGTGTGTGTGTGTCAATCGCTTTATTTAACTATGGGTTAATTTCATTAATTGTCTAAGTAGTGTACACATAAGTTGCCTTGACAACAGTTTGAAATTGTTGATTGTTATTGATGCTGGGATTGTCTAAATGTTCACTGTTTTTAATGATATATATATATGAAATATAATAATAAGTCAATTTTATTACGAAAAAAAATATTTATTAAAAAATTACGAAAGTCAAAAAAAATTGGATTGGGTATGTAATTGGAATGGAGGAATGATGACTGATATGTTGAAAGCATCTGTGGAGAATATAAAGAGACAAAAAAAAAGTTAAATAATGATCCAAAAAAAAGAAGTTAGTTAAAAAGTTTTTTTAAAACTGAGCAAAATACAGAAACGTTTGGACAAATTTATTGAAATGATATGAAGCCTGGATTTGCAGATAACTAATGATAATAACTTTTTAAAATAAAATATATCATCACGTTATCCCCACCCTAATTAAAGTAAAATAAAATTAGATTGCAGTTTAATTTCAATTTATATGCAGATGTTTTGGGAGGTTCCCACAATATGTGTACTCGTGTGTGTACCAAAACACACTTCAATTTTGATTTTTTTAGAAAACAGAAATACATATATATGCAATTTCTTTTCTAAAAGTTTCTTAAGTTATTTGTTTATTTACTAATAAATTAATTGAATTATTGTTAAAGCTAAAATATGAAAGGAATTTTAATTTAATTCATGTTAACTTTATGGTCAATTTTAGAATTAAATCTAATTAGTTTTTTTAGTTACCTGACATAAAGTAATTGCTTTAACTGTCAGAATGATTACAGGAGATTAAATAAAAGTAGAATTAATTTTAAATCATCTGTCTACAACTTGACATCTTTTTAACAAAATTATTCAAATATTATAATTATTTTTTTTTTATATCTAACTTTAAAAAATTTAGTTATAGAAATTAGTTTTTATAATTATGCAATAATAATAATAATTGTTTATAACTATACTTTAACACAAATTTCAGATAACTTTTTTTATTTCAAATATTTACAAATTTTTCATTTTACTTGTCTATAATAAAAATAATTGAATAGCTTATTATGGCTCAAGAACTCATAAGAAATTTGAGCACTGGAATTAGAAAAACTGAGAACTATCCATAGATCTTAAGTTCCAAAATCGGCCATTTTATTATTACATCAAAACATTCATAAAAAAAAATAATAAAATGTAAAGAGTAAACATAGTTTCAGTACTGACAGTAGTAAAGATATAATAATATATTTTTTATTTTTACAATGAATGCATCCACATTCACTTGGCAAATCTTAAAATGTTTAATCATATATTATGATTGAATGCTAGCTAGCTAGACTATAAGAAAAATTCTAAGCTTATTTATAGCTTAAAATAATTTCATAATTCATCTGGTCTGAACATGAACTGCAAGTCATAAATATGGCAAATGGATTTCAACCACTACACTATAATGTTTATGAATTATTTTTGTTCATCATCAAAAAGTACTAAAAGAATGCTTAAACTGAAAATATAATCTTTTGGATTTTATCATCACAAGTTGTCAAGTACTTGATGTTTAGATTAAAATTTAAATCCTATTTTTTCATTTTAAATATGCTTAATCTATTCTCTGAGATAATTCATGGAAGCACTGCTGGTTTATGAAATGTCTAGAATATGTACTAATTGTTTTTAGAGTAAAATGAAGCTCTAAAGTATATGGATTTATTATACATTGATTAAATTTTTTGTCAATAGATGGACTTATAGTCAGACAAAAACATTTGTATATTAATAAATATGAATATAAGTAAGGAAATGGTAATTTACATTAGTTGCAATGAATTCCATTACTCCCTTATACTTCATAATATTATACATCATAATAATAATAATAAAGATAAAATCATTTTTATTTTATTTTTAACATTAAAGAAGCAAGATGACAATTAAAGCACCAAATTAGGAAATAATCAAATAGATTAAAAGATGTGTGATGTTAATACATTTATCATCACATCTTCAAACAGAATAAAAGTAATCTCTTTAAAATAATTGAAAAGTTTACTGTCTTTTATAGACATTTATCATGTCTTCTGAATTATTTAATTGTAACTAATAAGCCACTAATACAGCAATAATTTTCTCCCTAAAGTGAATTGCATTTTGAAAATATGCAGAATTTTTTCCTCTAATGTTTACAAACTGGAAACAATATTACAAAATAAACAATTTCCTTCATTTTTATAGGCTCAAATCTAATTTTCTCAATATCCCACTCACCTATCATCTGATCTAATTAGGAATAATATTCTAAAGCGACTACAACAACCATTGAAAAAACAAGTAATTTAGTTGGTATTTAAATATCCTAACTTGTTCATTAAAAAGTTAACTCTCTTTACTCTAAACAATTTAAAATAGAAAAATTGTTTTCATCTCAATCAGAAAAAATTCAAAAACGCAAATACAATGGGTTGTTGTTAATTTTCTTATTTAATGCAAGATCACCTACAAATATACATCATCATTATAAAAGAAATTTATCACAAACAAATAAATTCTTTTCTAAATACTCTAAAATCACTTCATTTTTATTTTTAACAAAATTAAATATTAAGATGTATACATAATGGTTTGCCCAACTATCTTCAGTAGATATTCTTACTTCATTGCTATAAATATATAAAATATTAGATTATTAATGTTATAGTCCTTGCTTCTCTCAGAAGTGGACTATTCCAGATGCCTTTTTATCTGATCGGATTAAGCATTGTTTGCCACAGGCCAATAGGCTGATGTATAGATAAAACATAGCCAATGATTATTACAGGCCAATAAGCAACGATGCTTGCTGAATCCAAAGGTTTTCAATAAGGTCAGGATCTGGCTATAAATTGTCAGCCTTTTGTGAGAATCATGGTAGAATGTCTGTCCAACCTGAAAGGACTGTTCGCGTTCTCCCAAGGAAGTTCTGCTTACCTGAACAGCAGCAAGTATTCCCATTGATAGCACTGCACTATTTAGTCTACACAGCTAGGCAAGTTCCACAGAGACCAGACACTGCTCAGACTATGGCTTGAGTCAAGCTGTCTTGTACAGCTGGAAGAACCATACACCCTACCCGTGAGACAAAGCTATCAGGTGTAGCTGGAAGCGGTAAGCAGAACCCAGAGTTTATGTTAAGCTACAGTATTCAACATTCTAAATATTCTCTTGTATATATACTGTATATTGTATTATATATATATATATATAATAAATATATTAATTGTAATACTTGTCTTAGTATTATTTTCTGTAGGTTGGGTCTGTAATCCAGACCAAACATAACAATTAACAAATTCAAATAATAATTATTAGAAACTAAGTATTTAAAATATCTAATTAAAAGAAATCTTGATGTTCAACCATCCAATTTTTTTTTATGGCTAAAATAAACTCATTCCACTTTGATGCTGAGATTATGATGAAAAAAAAACATCACCCACTTTGTATTTCGCTTCAATGAATTACACAGTTTCAGAAATAATATTATTCACTGTTGTAATATTCTAAGATTAAATGTACTAAATAATAACATAGAAGAGGACTTTTTCTAATATTAGAACCACAACATTCAGGTGCTATTTTACATTTATTGCTCAAAGAAAGGCATTTGTCAAGTGATCCCTATATTATCTTCTCTAATATTTAAATAATATTTATTTTCAAAGCGCAGATGATTTGAAATTAACTTACGAGAGAGTGCAAGTCTCTCAGCGCTTGTGATTATTAATAGCCAATCAGATCGTAAATACTGGGACAACGATTTAACAAGAAAAGAGTGGTAACCACTCTTAACTTTACTTGTCTGTCTATATATCCAAGCCAGTCCAAAGTACTTATATCTGAAAGTGTGAATATTAAATACCTTCACACACTACTCACTGACTTCAAATTACAAACATACAGCATGAAATCTTTAGATTCACTATGCAGTAGATTATCGATGTTATAAATTGCAGAAATATATGTAAATAATATTTATTTTCAAAGCGCAGATGATTTGAAATTAACTTACGAGAGAGTGCAAGTCTCTCAGCGCTTGTGATTATTAATAGCCAATCAGATCGTAAATACTGGGACAACGATTTAACAAGAAAAGAGTGGTAACCACTCTTAACTTTACTTGTCTGTCTATATATCCAAGCCAGTCCAAAGTACAATAATAACAGAGCAATAAATATAAAATAGCATTTGAAAGTTGTTGTAAATAGATAGTCAGATAAACGAATAGATATCTAATAGATTGAATGGATGGGTATATAGCTAAATAGTTAAATAGACGAATTGTTGTTTGGATAAACAAATAGATATATTTGTCTACTTATCCATTATTCTATCCAAGCATCAATTTATCTACCTATTCATCTATCTCATTATCTGTCTGTCTATCTATTCATCTATCAATCTATGCATGTATTCATCCATCTGTCTATTGAAGCATCCACTATCTATCTATGTATTACTCATCCATCAATCAATCCATTTATCTACCTCTATATCTACCTATACATTGATCAGTCTGTTCATCTATCCATTTATCTATTATTCATCCATCAATCAATTCATCTATCTAACCTCTGTACCTATTCGTCTATCTATTTATCTATTTACTTTTCTATTATTATTTTTGTCTAAATAGAATTACAAGTTTTTTTCATTTTTCTTGTATAACTCAATGCCACGTTTTAATTATGTAATGCTAAACTATATAAATATAATTTATATAACTAATATATAATACCCGTAGAAACAATTAAACGTTTTGTATTTTTTTTTTTTTGGTGTAATCAATAAAACTTATTTTAAAATTATAATAAATTCAAAATATTTTACAATTGTAAATAAGAATAATTTGTTTGTATTACTACAACTTTTTAATCGAGAATAAACGTCATATTATATAATTTTGAACTTAATGATAGACATTTTTGGAACAATATATCTTCTTGTCATTTTTTTCTTTACATTATCAATTAAGTTTATTATATATATGAATTTTATTTTTACAAAGAAATAAATAAGACGTCGATTTGTTTATATTACTACAACTTTCTAAAAGAAACAAATTATCCTTATTTTGTAATAATCTTCAATTATTCTAAAATATTTTAAAAACGACTGACAAATATCATGATAGAGAATATTATATAGAAAATAGGTTTATTATGAAAAAAAAGTAAAATGTAAAGTTATCATGGCATAGAGGTACTAATTAGAAACACGAGCTAGTTATGGGTCATCTTTCAGTCCCACTAATGTGAAGACAATTCGTGCGGAATGAGACAATAGAAAAATAAAATATAAGGAGGCTTGGGCAATTGCAAAGAATCCAAACGCAATCAACAGAAAAGATTCATGCATTTCTTGAAAAAATAGAACATTTAAATGCTGCATTTACATATTAAGCCTCATTTACATAATAAATTACGTCCATATATAGGCATAATTTTCAACTGCTAAATTAATACAGTATTATAACCTGGCAGAGTTCTGCCAAAAGTATGCTTAGTGAATTATAAAAGTTTTGCATTTCAAATTTGATCTTTTTCTAATAGTCAATTAGAATAAGTTTATAAGAATAACATTAATCATGGATAATGAAATTTATTTACAATCTGTGCCTAAATTGTATAGAAATAAAAAAAAATGTTCAAGTATAATATTTATTAAGCTCTCTATCTAAAACCAGATGGCACAACTAGATAATAGATTACTATGGCTAAGTGATTCATTAGCAGTAATTTGCAATTGCTCTTTATCATTTTAACCCAACTTATTTTAATATCTCATTAAGATGTAATCAAAAGTATCGCTAACCTCAGCCACCAACTAACAAACATGGCCAACTTATCTCTAGAAAAAGATGTAAACGTTTAAGATAAATTTTGCAATGTCTATATTCATTTTTATTTACATGTCTTAATAATAATAGAGGGTAATAATGAGGTCATCTTTTATAAAAGTATACATTCCAACACCAATAACAAAACTATATCATTAATAATCATATAATTTAACATATATAACATATTTATGTAGGGCCCTTCTTTATCATTTGTGCAAAAGCCAATTTCTTCTCTAAAATATGTCAATACTTTACTTATGTGTAACTCTCTATCATATTCTATATCCAAATATATCATTCCAATAAAATTTTATCTCTTTAGAGTAACTTTGAAATAATATTTACAATATAAATGGTATCTAATTCTTCCAGAAAAACTTTGTTCAAATTTATTATAAAATATTTTTGTAAAAAGTAATTATTATTTATCTGTTTTGATGCCAATGCAGTGAAGATATGATTTTACAATTATAGATTCATATATATATAACTAATTATTTATTTATCTAATATGGTGTTTTTATTTGTAATTCAGTATCTTTATATTATTATTATTATTATTATTATTATTATTATTATTATTAATATTATTATTATTATTATTATTATTATTATTATTATTATTATTATTATAATATAAATACTGTCATCATTATTATTATTATTATTATTATTATTATTATTATTATTATTATTATTATTATTATTATTATTATTAATATTATTATTATTATTATTATTATTATTATTATTATTATTATTATTATAATATAAATACTGTCATCATTTTGCTTGGTTTTAAAATATCCTATGAAAAAAGACAGCAAACCAAGATATGTTTCCAAAGAAATAAAAGTGAGAGATCCCTCTATCGGCAAAATTAAGATATTGCTTGACTATTATAAATTTCAAGGTGCATTTGATACAAATTAAAACCTGTCTTAAAAGTATTTACATATACTTCCTGTGCACTCAATAAATAATTATAACTCTACAATATTTATCAAAATAATTTTTAGTCATATATATTAAGGTTTTCCGCTCAAAAATTGTAAAAAAAAAACCCTTTTATTTATAAAAATATTTAAATAAACGCAAGTAAATAGATTCATGTATATCCAACTATACACAATAAAATTTAAAATGTTTCAAATGTAAACATCTGAAATAAATAATAAAAGTAACAAACATACATGATTAATATACCAATTTCTAAGATTAATTTTACATCATCAGATATCTAAAAAGAATCACATTACTTTGATTTATAATGCTGATGTTTTTCATTAAGTTAAGCCATGTGTATTAGTTCAATACATATAAAAGGAAAATATCACTATTACAAAATCATAAAGAATATGATTTGTCATGATTGATTTGATGATATGAATTCATCATTTAAAACGATATGTTATAACATATTTATTATTTTTAAGATTTGTTTGCTGATGTTTGCAGTTATGTGAAATTAATGTTGTTTCCAGTTTGATTACTATATATGTGAGAGCACATTTATTATTATTTATATGGCTGCAAGATATTATATAGACTGCACATCGAAATTGTGTAACAGTAGTAAAGTGCATGGATGATTTAGTATTATATAGTAAAATGATCGTTATTATAATAACATGAAATATTAGATACCAGAAGTTTATTTTGGCAACATTATCTTTTCTTTTTAATAATATTTTATTCTCCTTTTGTATATAATTGACTATTATAGATTAATAACATCTCACTGGTTAAAATATTCATTAAGATTTTATTAAACAAGATTTTAATTTTAAGGAAATGCTAATAGTTATCAGATACTTTTACTAAAATAAAGGCAGATGATTATATTTAAACTTCTTGCAGATTAAAAAAAGGAAGTAATGAAAAAAAACCATTATTATCATTCCAGACTTATAAAATAATAATAATTACAATTAACATTTTTATTGACAGACGTTGATTATTTTAATTAACACTAATTTCCATTACTCTCATTATAATTGCAATTATTTTTTATTCTAATTCATAGTTATATGATTTTAAATCACCAGACCTAATAATTAACTTTTTTTTAAAAATCACCCTTCCATCCTTGACTTTGACTATCACTGTTCCCTAGCAATAAAATTATCATTTACATATAATTATGATCACAGACTTAAATAAATATTTTACCTTTTTTTTTTTTTAAATAAAATTTCTTACACTTTGATTTACGAGTGTCAAATTTTCTGCACTCATAATTTTGAAACAAACCACTTCAGAAAAATAAATTAGTGATTTTTACTAATCAGTTATTAAACTATAGATTATTATAGTTCAGATATAAACTTTAAAACTGTTTTTTTTAATTATATATAAATACAAGCAATAACTAAACTTTATCTTACTTTTTCAAGAACGTGTGGCAGTACAGATGTTTTAAGTACATCTTAATAAAATTTACTATGATCTACACAAAATCTTATTATTTGACTTTAAAAAGGATTTTTTTTTTCATGTGTCAAAGCATCGGCCGGGAAGCGAACCTGGGCCAACTGCTTGTAAGGCAGCTGTGCTGACCACTTGACCACCAACACTTTTTTGAAGGTCACATTATGTTTTATTGCAATCCATGATATCTCACATGTAACTCAAGCAACAAATAAAGTGTATTTTAATTTTATCTCACTTAAAGCATTATTTATTTTCTCAAGCAAAAGATTGTCACCTTGAAATCATTTTTAAAGATTTATGTTAAAGTTTTGTATCTGTGTTCAGCACACAAATTTAAGATATCAACCACCTAAAGTTTGAATACGGGTTGAGTAAAACTTACATTTGTAAAGTTATAAGCAGACTTAAATATTTTTTTATGTAACTATCCCATTCATCATGCAATTATGGATCAGTAAATAACATATCTAATAAATGATTTCTTCCATATCAGTTCTCTTTGCAGGAATTTTGAGAAGTTTAGAATACTGTGAGATTTTTTTAAATTTAAGCTTTAAAAATAGTATTGTAACCCTTTTTAGCTTTTTAGAAAATGCAAATAATTATTCCAATAGTTAATTATTGTTTTCCCCCCATATGTCATAGTATCGGCCAGGAGGCGAACCCGCAACAACCGTCTGCAACCAACTGCTTGCTTGCAAGGCAGCCGTGCTGACCTCTCGGCTAACAATGCTTGACTAGTTAATTATTCTTTTTAATGCAATTCAAAATATGTTGAATTTTTACAAAATATATCCATGTCTTATTGTTTGATTCATATCATCAACAATAATTTTATGTGGTGTAAATAAAAAATATTATTAACTTTATATGTTGAGCCAAAAATACTAATATTTATATGTTTGCATATCTAATTTAAAGTAATGTAATGTATTTCAGGGTTGGTGAATACTTGTGGTATGATTGAGCTAATGTAAAAAATGCACTGATACATAATGCTAAGACTTTTTGCATAGCCTAATTTTCTTCAAGTCAACAAAAAATTAAATATTGAAAATACTTTTGTAAGCATACATTATTTAAACACCACAATTCTCATTAATATGTAAAATAAAAATTAATCAAAGAGCTTTATTACTCAGGTGTTCATGAAAAATTTAAATGCCAGAAGTGCCCAAATGGGAATTGATCCAAAAACCTTAGATTCCAGAATCTTATACCTTATTATTGCACAGGATAGTATTTAAAATAATGGATTCTCTATAAGTAAAAGTTTTATAATTAATAAAATTTTGTCTGATGATAATGAATACAAAAAAATATTTTTCAGATTTTTTTTTGTATTGTTAAATTAAATTATTATTTAAATATGAATAGTTTGATAAAAAATGTAAAATTATTTTGTTCCTAAAGAATGATATTTTTTTATTTTGCATATCATTATTAATTATTATTCATTTCTGAATGGTATAATAAATTTGAAAAATATTTGCATACTTTTGAATATTTGCATATGCCAGATAATTTTTTTTTTTTATAATTGTAGGGTTTACATATGTTTAATCTCAGTGTATATATAATTGTGAAAAGCATAAATTTAAGCAAAAAAAATAACTTTGGTAAAGAATGATGAGTTCAAGAGAGGCAACACTTCAAAATACTTCTGTGGAAATGATTTTTGCTCATACCCATATTAAAGATAAGACCAATTTTATTAAATTTTTTTTCTTAATAACAGCATTTAAAAATTACTAATTCAATGCTTTTAAATAATACTTTTACAATCTACAAAAAAAACTATGAAAAATATTTAATTAAAAATATGAATGGATTAATATTTCATTATTAAAAAATGTAAACATTTTATTAATTACTTGTGAAGATATTAATGTTATTGTTGCTGATTGAAAAAATATTACTGTCTTGAGACTTAAAAATAGGCAACATTTAATAATAATGATTCTTTAATTACTTCATTAACTACCATTATGTTCTGCCCTAAAACATAACAATGCATTATCATACATAACTTTTGATTAAAGCTACATGATCTAAACAAAAATTTTTAAACAATATTGGAGAAAGGTTTTTAGTTATGTAAACACTTCTGAAACATCAACATTATTTACAATCCAATTCACTGATACCAAAAAAAAAAATAATTTTGTTTGTCAGGTCTTTTTAAAATGTTAACTATCTAAATAAGGCTAAAATTAAGCTTGTTACTATTTGTAAACATAAATAAAAGTTTTAGAAATGAAATACATAATTTTCTATTCATATGGAGCACATTCAATTAAGTTTTCATGCCCTACAGGTATCAAAAATAAATTAACCTTGAAGCTGGAAATATAGTACATATTCCTGCTTCACCTAGTGCCAATGTCATCAGCACTAGTCTGGGTTTGAACTCAATCTTTATTAACTGACACCCATCTCATAATAGGTGGTAGTATATTTTAATCAATATTATAATCTTTTATATTTCATTAATCTTATTTTATAATTAAAACTAACCTTTTTATATTAGTTTATTTATTTTATATTTGTAAAAATGTATATTGTGTTTATTTTATCAAATTGAATTGAATCCTAGATATCTATAAAATGTTACAAATATTTCCAAATTTTTTATTAAAGTTCATTTTTTTCAATTAATTAGTGGGTAACATTTTATATTTATCTTTTAATCAATGTACACTTGAGAATCAATTATTTAAACAATGTAATATTTTAAGAAATATTTTGTAAATTTCTACTTAAATTTATGTCAAATATGTGTGAAAGTCATTGTACCAAATTCCTAAAATTTTTCTGAATAAAATCTATATTTTTGTTAATTTAAACCTTGATTAAATAGATTTTGTTAGTACAATGACTGATAAACTTAATATGCTTGTTGTTGTTTTTGTAATTAGGAAATCAACCCTTGGGGCATGTAGGATTATAGATTTCCCTCCAAAGCACCAACCTCAGAGTACTGTTTAGAGCAATTACAATTGGTGGTCAGTATAGATTGAATCCTGTAGATAAGACCAGAACACATAAATAGTGAAAAATTTGATAAGAGAGGGATGATTAATTATTGTTGAGTTTACTGAAGAGAAGTGATTAATCTATATACAAGACATCGTGCCTAAAAGAATGGCTGGCTAAAAGATTGACCGTGCTTCCCAGAGCTCTGTTTCACCAGCTCATCAATGCCATCCAGTGCTGTCAACATCTAGCCGGAGCCTTCTGTTGTCAAGTAAATCTGCTAATACTCTGACTGTAACTGCCTCTGTCAAGCCGTGAAACATCTTCCAAATATTATAATCTCCAATTTGCCAAGCCACTGATTTTATTTCACTTGTTTAAATCAATATTAATTTATATATCTTATATATATGTGTAATGTTTATACGGCTTGGTTTAAAATGCGTCTTTTAATTTTATTCAATTTAAAATATCAATTCTTATAAAATTAATTTTTGTCGGTTTGTTTAGATTATTTGACTTACTGAAATGGCCAACTACAAAATTCAATGAGCTATTAACTTTAAATTCTCCCCCTGTTATTTTTTTTTAAATTTAAAAATCATTACAAGAAGACTTCCTTCCGTAAATTAATTAATAGAAAGCTCATTTAGTTTTGTACCTCATATATATATTTATTTGAATGATTGAAATTATTTTAAAAGTATCTTACTATTACCTCCAATTTAAAATAGGCCTGTAATTATTTCTGAAAGAATAAATAATTTTAGTGAATCAATTAAGTAAAATTTATCATAGAATTTTATCAGTATATGTATTTCATATATATATTTTATTTGTCAGAAAATATTAAAATTATGATTTACAATTTATTAGTTTGATATTTAATGCCCATCTATGTTAATTAAAGACAAGTCCTATTTTGTAATCTTCCGTGATGAGTGGGGAAAACAATTTTATATTTTAGTTTTAATTCTTGCCTTTCTTTTTGTAATATAATTTACTATTCATTCATTAATGACCTAACATTTCTGGGACTTTCTATTATATCAGGGAGCCAATGGTTTTAATCAGGATTTATTATTTTGTTAATGATACACTATCTATCTATATAAATCTAAGGCATTGTGTATTTATAGTTACAACCATTTCTTTATTATTGCTATTCTTGCTTTGCTACCAACCTCTTAGGACCTTCGGAATCTGACCAGTCCAACCTTTTACACTCCCTCAAAGGAGGCATAGTTCATACCAAGGGATCTTTTCGAGCATTCCCATTAAGATGTGTATGCACATCAAAATATTATCATGATTATTTAGAGACATGCTTTGGCTGGAGGGCTAACATTTCTCTTATCCCCTGTACATATCAGGAACTTCTTTAGCAAAGTCACCCAGAGGTTCATAGCAGACCTCATTTCTTTTGTTGTAATTTGTAATAGCATACTGCCCTCATCATCATTTTATAGCTTTATATAGCAATCCTGAAATGCTCTCTGCCATGATGGCACGTCCTTCACAAACAAATTTCGTAATTAATTAAATCTGACTGTATAATTGTCAATTATTTATTTAAGAACTATTTTGCTTCCCACACTCATTATATACAAATGATTTTAAATGTAATAGTATTTTAAATGCATATCTTTCATATCTTGTAATATATATATATAAAGTAGATTTGTAATTGTTCAAAGAAGGCTAATAACATTTTATTGCTGATTGGTTTTTGGCTGAACAATTAACAAACTTTTACATTGTTTGTCAAAGCCGCATCAAAACAAATAAAATAAAATAATCAAGTTGTATAAACAAAGACTTAAATTATTTTGTACTAAATTCTTTAATAAATTCCTATAATATTGTCATTTAAATAAGCTTAGTTTGTCATCACTCCCAATCTCTAAGGTTAATTAATCTATTTATTTAAATATTTCCTTGATTTAAATTCACTTCTTTATAATGTTTCCATAAAGAATTATTATTACAGTTCAAACAGTAGTAATAGATCAAATCATATCTGTACCGTTCTGCAATCATCAGAATCCATTAAATCATTGATTTTTCATATAAACCCTTTTATTATTTTGAGTCTCTATGTGAACCATGACCTCCAGCTGGGACAGAATAAAACCAAGCACTGCTAGTGTCATCACAAATGTTATTCATTAGTCAGAGAGGCAATAGTTTAGACAAATAGGTTAGGATTCATCCTTGTCCTGACATATGTATCTTGTGCATGGTTGGATTCAAGGTACTTTTGCTCGGATTATTGGTCTTGTTGAATGAATACACGATTTTGACCGGCACAACCTTTTAAAGTCAACTTTAAAATCCTATTAATAAATATTGGTTGCCATCTGAACTTTCTTGCTAAATAATATCATTAATGGGTATTGTTTTGGGTCACTTGAAATAAAAGTATTTGTCAATTTTCCACCTATGTCACATAATTTAGATTTTGACTATGACATTCACAAGTTCATATATTAATAATCCTCAATTTTTTTTTTTCTGGAATGAAAATATTTTATTATGTTCCAATAAGTCCCAAGCATATATTATTTCTCATTTTTCATGATTCATAATTTTTTTGTGCTGTATTAGCTCCAAAGTTACTTATTTTGGAGTGTTAGTTTGGTGCTCTACTGTTCTGTTTTTCTTCATTAGTTTGTTGTAGATATCAGTATCAGAGAGATCTCATACAAAATTGAATATGAAATAACCCATCAGTGCTTTAATTGGTTGAATCATAATACAAAGACACCAATGGTAACACTGATTGGTAGATCATAATAAAAAGACACCAATGGTAACACTGATTGGTAGATCATAATGCAAAGACACCAATGGTAACACTGATTGGTAGATCATAATACAAAGACACCAATAGTAACACTGATTGGTAGATCATAATACAAAGACACCAATGGTAACACTGATTGGTAGATCATAATACAAAGACACCAATGGTAACACTGATTGGTAGATTATTTGACCCCAGGCATTTCAAAATTGTAATTTTCAGTAACTTTACATATTTAAGATTATTTATCTAACATATTTGTAAAATATTTATTTTAAACCAGAAACTACAATTAAATTTTATTTGAAAATAATCATTTTTAAAAATTCAAATTATAAAAATGTAATTACAGTAAAGCTGAAAGTGTTTACCCTGGATAACAAGAATTGCCTTCATAAATGCTGGTAAAGAAATTTTTTGTGAAATTTTAAGATATATTTTTATTCTTTTATGGTGTTTCAACTCAAATTCTTGTCATTTTAAAAATGAAATTCAAATAAAAAATATTTTGTTCAATAATTTTTATGATTAGACAATATTACAGTTCAATATAAAAAGAATTAATAAGACCAAAATTATCACTAGGTTTTTCAAATAAGAGTAGGAGGAATTGGACTTTAAAGGAGCTAAAAGAATTGATATAGTGTTGATAATACCCCCCCCCCCCACACACTTACACACTTTAGCAATTTCTTTTTTAATCTTCAATTTTCTACTAAAATAATATTATCATTATCACTCACTGATCACTTTTCAAACATACTGCTTCTTTAAAATAATTAAGACTACTCTCTTTAAAAAGCCCTATAAAAAGAACCAATGAATATGAGGTGCCATCTTGCTTTCAATTTGTAAATTATGAAAAGGCATTTCATCCTATAAGCATTTCTTCTGTGATTAAAATATTGAAGCATCAAGATATAGACCCAGAATACTATTATATTTGGAAAAATATTGATCTAATCAACAGCAATGATTAGATTACATAATGATATTGAGAAGAATGTACAATGACTCCATATCTCCAAAATCTGTTTCTATCAATTTTGCAAGAAGTATTTTTGGATTAAAATGGTAAAGTAAGCAAGTAAAAGTAATGGAAATTATTTAAGTCATCTAGATTTTGCAGTTAATGTAATTGTTTTTTAAAATGCTTCAGAGTTTCAGGAATTGTGCAAATGCTTTAAAAAGACTTACATAATATTCAATGAATTTTTTCAAAAAAAGAAAATAAAGATTAGTAATGATGAATTAGAAGAAGTGTTATCATGGCCAGATTATTAATATAGGTGGAAACATAAGGGATGAAATTAATCACAGAATTAACTTGGATGGAATGCTTTTGTTAGAAATAATTTAATATTAAAAGGAAATATGCTTACATGTTTGAAATGGGAAGTTTATGAATCTGACACTTAGATACTTAACAGAAGAGAAATACAGAGATTTCAGACAATTTTTCAAAGTATTCAAGAAATGTAAAATAGAAGTAACAAGAAGGAATCAAAAATAAAATACATGAATGAAAAAGGAAACAGATTTTGCTGATATCATTAAAAGAATTGTGAGACTGAAATGGAGCTGGTCTGGATATATTGCTAAAAGAATGATAGTAGATGAATAGTTAAAATGTTAAACTGGATTCTTTATATGAGATAGATGAATGAAAAAAGGATGTGTGCTGGGCATTGTGAAGAAGAGAGGCTAGAAATTGAAAGAACTGGATTAAACTTGGAGAGATTTTTATCCTGGGAAAGATAAATAATGGTTGAAGATTTATTCTATACTTAAAACTATATAGTTGCTTACTTCTTCAAAGTATTTGTCAGGTTTTTTTCTATTTTTTTCTCTCACTCTCAACAACCTAAATATATCATTCATAATTTATGTTAAGAACATACAATTCATTTCCTCACTATAGTATCTATTTACTTAATGATGATTCACTTATAATAATGATGCCTTTAAATTGTACATCCTCATTACTTTTGTAGTTTTGGATTCAAAATATATTTTTTACCATAATATTATTTTATATGATTTAAAGATAAAATATTATACATTGTTATTATGTAAGATATAAAAACAATAAAGATGAGAAAATATTGCCATTATTATATATAATAATAAAACAAAATTAAACATTTTAAAAATTAGTTTTAAAATAAATGTTTTAGTAACAGATTTATTACATTCCTCATAAAATTATAAATAAAACAATATATGAAAAGATATAACTTTCATGGTTTATGCTATTCAAAAACAAAAAGTCTAAATATCTGTCCAAAGACTTATGATAATGGCATTTCCCATTACCTAACATAAGTCTTTAGAAAAAAAGTTTAATTTTTTTCTCAAGACATTCAATATCTAATGTTAGATGTTGAAAATGGTTAAACATATAAGTACAACTAAAAACACTAAATATTTCATTTTTATGCCACAAAAAAATATTATGAAGAGTTTTTTTAATTGAGGAAATAAAAATAAAAATTAGATTAAAAAGTAACTTGTTTTCAAATATTTATTAAAAATAACATTGATAAATTACAGTTTAAAAGTGCAAAAAGATATAATTAATTGCATATAAGTGGAATGATGATATATTTTAATTTGATAATTAATTTAACTAAAAAGTAGCATTGGAAATTAACACCAATTTTTATATACATATAGATATATATTACTGATTTTTTTTAGATTAAATAGTAATGTATAATTTTATCTTCTAAAAATAATTTTGAAATAATAATTCATCAACGCTTTAAATAAATTTTTATATATTACTACAAAAAGTTTAATTCATTTAACAATTGAAATTCCATCCCTTAACTTCTGTTATCGTGAAATGCTTTTGCCTTTAAATATTAATGAAAGAATTATTTTAAAAATAGTATATTAATAATAAGTATCTTATAAATGTTGTTGGGATATTTTTGTCTGATTAACTTGATATAAAATTAAATGTTATTTTAATATTAATGTAATTATAAATATACAATAACTGTTTTGAGAAATGCTTTCTTAAATTTCTTTTATTTTATATACTTAGCCGACTTTTGACTTCTATGAGTCATAGACATAGCATATATTGTAAATTAGGAGTGGTTGTATATGTGTTATTATTGATCATTTATATAAAATTTAAATATGAGCATATACACCCACTCCTTATTTACAATGTATGCTATGTCTTCGACTTGTAGGAGACAAAAGTCGGCTAAGCACATAAAATAAAAAAAACTTAGGAAAACATTTCTCAATATGGTTATTGTATATTTATAATAACAATAATTTGAATTAAAACATATAATTTTATGATTTAATATTAATTATTGATGTAATCATGCTAATTGTGAAACTTTCACTTTATAGTAAATGCTAACTCTCCATCATTATTAATATGAAAATTATACTTTTATTGGATATTCAGTTATACAAATTTTGTTTTAAAATTAAGATAAAATAATTTCTAATATTTGTTTTTTATTTATTATTAGTTCTACATAGAATTTGTTTTTTTAAATGTAAATGATATTAACAAATTTATTTACAATTTTTTCTATGAAATATTTGATAATATTTAAAAATTAAATAACATTTTAAGTTTGAATAACAAAAATACTTGTTAAACATCAATAATCTGACAACTTAACAATTTAATATCTCTTATAAGGAGGCCCCTAAAATTTGCCCAACCATCAAACTAAATTCTATTGGCACAAGTGAAGTTTTAAAACACATAGATTAAATATAAAAAAATATATTTTTTAAATTTCATCTACATGTTTTAAAAATAAAATTGAAAAGGATATAATAAAAATATCACATTTGATTTACATTAATGTGTTTCTCTTTCATCATTTTTAATTCATTATTTTAAGCAACAAAGGAAAATGGTTAAGTCATTTTAGAAATTTGTTTTAGTTTTTTTGGGAAAAAGTGAAAACAAATTTTAATCACTAACTTTTTTCAATACTTTTCTTTTGATTATATTATTTGTACAAATGTTATTAAAATGGTAATAAAAATTTTGTTGCAAAAAAAAAAAAAGAAAACTAAAATAAAAAGAGATTTTTTTTTTATAAGTGTCATAGCATCGGCCGGGACGTGAACCCGCAACCCAGGCAACTGCCTGCAAGTGCAAGGCAGTTGCACTGACCTCTTGACCACCAATGCAAGACTAAAAAGAGATTTTTATATTTTCATTTACAAATATTGGCATGATCCACTCTAGATAATATATTAATAATTATAATTAGACATATATATTCTTATTCTTCTTTTTTACTTTGTTTGCATTTCTTCATATATTATTAAAAAGCAGAGGAAGTTTGAGAAAGCTCTGATGAAGACTGCTGGACAGTTGAAACTGTCAGGAAAAAAAATAAAGAAGTTTTATTAATAAATTTTTTTTTTGCATTAAAGCGTATATGAAAGAAGTTATTATAAGCAATATATATAATAATTATAATTAATCATTTGTTAAACTAGAAATTATTCCTAATTGTGTCATGTTAAAAATATAGATTAACTTAGTTTAATATATGTAAATCAAAATGTAACAATTTACTATTAATAAATGCTGAACATTTGATATATATATATATAAGAAATTGTGACCTGGGCCAGATGATGAGTACTGGTTTAGCTCAAATGCATTTTGGGGGCCATTTTTTTATATTTATTCATAACTTTCAAGAAAGTTTGGTGGAGTGGAGGGTATTAAATATACACATAAATTTTTGTCACTAATTGTTATTAGTAATAAAAAAGTTTAAAAAATCGAAATTTTTATTTTTGATTATAAAATAATTCCACAGATATTAAAATATTTGTAATTGTATAGCTAATAGTCATTAAAGTATTGCTATTTAATATTTACATTTGATTTTTCTAGCTTAAAGTGCCGTAAAAAAATAGAAGCTGATTTAATAAATAAGAAATCATGAATTGTTAAAAATAAAATTTTTAGATAGTTGTTTAGAAATTCAAACATTAAAATGTCAATACTTATTTGCATATGATTACCATATAATGTACAAGCATCATTTGCATATGATTACCATATAATGTACAAGCATCAGAAGTTGACAGTTTGAGCTTTGATTAACATAATACTTTGCTTTCAGTCCAACAATAATTTACCACCATGCTAGGCTACATAAGACAATTCATTTAATTGAACAAATTAAGATTTTTCCTTGTATCCTTCAGCTATGATTAAGGTTAGGAATGTTTATTTCAAAATCTGCCTCTAATACTATAGCAAATTATTAATGTAATAGTTTTAAAAAATAAATTATAATCAAATTAATTAATTAATTAATTAGTTTTAAGTAACAATTACTTTTCATATTTTCATCTTTATTTTAATCACTTTTGACAGATTGTATTTAGTTTTAAAGTAGTGAAGTAAAAAATTTGCTTTTTAATTTAATCCCCTTAACTTTTCATATCATTTGACATCATTTTTTCCAAGTTGATAGGAAATCAATATTAATCTTGTTGACTATTCCTAACCAATTTGATGGGTAATTTCAAATTTGCAAAAGAAACTAACTATTCTATGCAGGCAATTTAACAGTTTTGGTATATCAAAGTTGTTGTTTTTTTGTAATATATATATAATATATTCTTTTTAAAAATAACTACTAGTAATTTAATTTTAATCTTAGTAAAATTTAAACGCTTTTTAAAAAAAAAAAAAAAAAAAAGATCTAAAAATAAAATCTAGTCAAGCGTTAATGGCCTAGCGGCTAGCATAGCTACCTTCTAAGCAGCTGGCCCGGGTTCGCGTCCGGTCAACGCATTTGCCATATGAAAAAAAAAATCTATAAAGTCAGATTTATAATATTAACAATAAAATTAAACGAAGCTAAAACAAAAATCAGGTGAGACAAATGAAGATTTATTGAGCTTTGAACTTTTAAACTGGTCAATAAGTCAATGATGGAAAAAGATCAAATCCAATTAATGAAAGCAACGTTTAAATAATCCAATTAGTTCTGACTTCAATTTGGCCAGGATTAAACTGGAAGGCATTAATGACATTTTATTGATGACTTTCAAATTAAAATTTTATTTAAAATAACTGGAAAGAATAAATCCTGATTACTAAGAAAGAATTCTGTAAAGTAAATTATTAGCGCATTCAATTATTCTTTCTCTTTTCGTATATATATATATAAGATTTGCCCGAGAGCTGATGATGATAATTTAAATAATGAATAAATTATATGTATACAAAACTAAATTTTCTTGCAGAAAGTAAGTAGAGATTCAAGTATTTTGTTTTTTCAAGATTAGTAAATTAAAACTTTACTAGCAAAGTTCGTGGCGTACACGCTGCACATACATACATATAAATTAACTGGTTTTATGTATATTATATTCTTTAAATAAAGCATCATGAAAATATTTCTTCATCAGTTTTTCTTTGTATTAGTTCAATAGAGGCCTTTTCTATTAAATATTTCAAAACTCAATTTATGATTGTTCATTACAAAGATGAAATAGATTTTTTCAACTTTTGGCCTGATGTTTAACAGTTTATATCAATATAAATATTGTTAGAGCTTTTTAGATAGAATAACAGACTTAGAAGTTCGTTTAACCGCCGAGGCTAATCAATGTATTTTATCGCCAACCTTAAAACGTTTAACTGGCTATGAAACTAGATATGTTCGCTCTACTTCAACAATGAATCTATAGCACCAGCCGATAGTTCTTTGCGTAAGCCTTCAAGTTAATAATTCGGTATGCTAACTCAATTACACGCGAATGCGAGTCCGAGTCCATAAGATCTATTGTTATGAATCAATTTATGTTTAGCAGCAATGAATACTCCAACATTTAATATTGTTGTAAATACTAATAAAATTATAATCGATCTCTAGCAATTAATTAATTGACAGCAAATAACGTTACTGAATACCTCATCAGCCGATGTAGGTACTGGGAAGAAAATATGTCCCATTCCATCTGCACACTTCCATTATTCTGGATAGTATATCATGTCAGGTTTTAGTTAGCCAATAGCCTTTTAGTATATCATGTGATGCACTGAACAAATTAAAAAATAAAGTATTTTATTATACTGATATAACTACTTCAAGTAAATTATGTTTTTATATAGAGCTGGTATTTTATTCAATTCATATAGAGCTGGTATTTTACTCAATTTATAAGGAAACCAGATTTGGATTCCTATCAATATAAAAGTAAAATTTCATTTAAGGATATTTCACAAAATTCTAAAAATATGATGGTAAGATCATAAGACCAGTCAATATAATTTTTCAAATTGTTGGATGGGATATTATAGAAATTATTATAGCAAATTCATGTCTGTTGAAATGTACTTTAGGACAAATGAATGGTAACAGGAATGTATTTTATGGTGAATTTGATTAGAGTTTTCTTTCTTTTTTTTTTTTTTTTAGGAGAAACAGACTTAATTTATACTATAAAAAATTACCTCAAAGACACACTAAAAAAGTAAAAATATTGATTGATTTGTTGAAAAGATTTAATGTAGGTAGTGAACCAAATAAGTTATCTGCTTCAAAAGCAACCATCGGAAAATCAAAATTAAAATGTATATTTTTAAAGATTTTAAAAGAAATTTGAATTTAAAAATTTTGTATTTTTTTATTGAGTACATGCTACAACACACATACTTGATTATAGATGGAAATTGAAAAACTTTAATTTAAAAAAAGGTTTGATTGAGATAAAAAAACTTTTGTTTTGTTTGAATTTATTTTTTAAAAAAAACAAACTCATTTTCTCATTTATTAAAATGGGATTAAAAGTAAAAACATAAGATAAGAATAACCCTGGTTAAAAACTTTTTCATTAAGATCTAAAGAAAGATAAGAGATTAACCATGGTTAAAACTTTTAATTAAGATCTGATGTGAGATAACAATTGCATACAACAGCTTCTTGTTTTTGATTGTTTGTGGATAACTTTTATATTCGCTAAAGGTAGATGGTTGTTATTACAACTTTTATATTTGCTAATGGTGGACTGCTGATGTGATATATTTTTATATTTGTTAATTGTTAAATGTGGATTGCCAAAGTTGGATTTTTGCTGACTAATAATAGATTTTGCTAATAGTATTTGTTGCATGCTGTGCTAAGAAATAATTGCTTAGCTAATTGCTAATAGAAGAAGTGAATATGCTAAAATATTGGAAATAGTGACCATCCATCCAGAATGCAGAAACTAATTGCCTTAAAGAACCACATTAAAAGTATGCCATGTTAGACCTTTTCAAGATGAACCCTGAAGCTCCACAATTGTGACATCATGAATATGACCTAAAAGCCTAGTCCAGAACTGATCCTCAAGATTGCCTTCATACTCAAGACCAGATAAATAGAAATCAAAAACCTTCATAATGAATTGTAGATAGACTTAAACTGTACGTGCACCACTGAAATCAATTAGATGGTAAAACTGAACTTTCAAAGGTAACTGAACAATTTCTAATTTAACCAGGGTAAAATCTCTAAATTTTATGAACCAACCTATGGTAAGCATATTCATAATCATTTTGGTATTATTAATATTTCTGATGTTACCATGTATTTGTGAAAAACATATAGGTTGTAGATAATTAATATTTTATTTTGTCACTTTGTCCAAGAGTGTATTGTGAGTTAATATTTTATAATCATTGCTTTTCTTTATTATTAGTTAGTAATTCTTGTTAAAAGCTTTGGCAGATACTAATAGTTTTCTTTTTAACTCACATGTTCTCTATTTTTTTGTTAAATTAATTGTTAATCTGTTTGCATTTTTTGTAGACTGTAAATCTTTTGGCTAGTGATTTATTAATTGTATTATTCTGTTTTTTTTAAACCATAAAGATTTTGTTTTCTTGTATTTCAGATTATATAAAATCGTAATCTTTTTGCTTTCCTTGTATGAAGTTAATCTTAAGAGTTGTATTGTAATGCAATTTCTTATGTGTTTAAAACTGAGCATTATGACATCCCTATTTAGTCCCGATGTTTTACTGGGTTTTAGGAAAATATTGCTCCATCCTGTTTGTTGACTTCCATTTTTTTAAATCTCTAATTAAAGGAAAGTGAAATTTGTTTAGATAAATTGCTAGCAGGAAGAACTTGTAGTTCCCTTTAAGCTTAGGATTTGTTTTCTGAAGTATTTGATAAACCATAATATTCACTTGTGCACTCTCTGACAAAGAAAGTTGAGAATTTAGGTCAAACTTTTATGTTATGTTTGACTAACATGTTTTTTTCAATTTCATAAACTTTAAAATTATTTATAATTATTTTTGGCTGATATTTGTGGCTGTGTTCTGTCCCTCAATTGTCTGAATAATGTTTAAGATCTCTTTCTTTCCCTGAGTCTAGCTGGTAGCATTTATCATCACCAAATTTTTGATCACTGTAAATTAAATTTTCTAGATCAACAGTGGCACCCTTGGTGATAGAAAAGAAACAGAGTGTCTGGTACAATGGGTAGTAAGTTTTAGCACTACCAACATGGGACTTCAAATTTGAAACCCATGTGAGATTTTGTTTAGACAATTGAGGAATATTTTAGAGGTAGTGAGGCAAAATTTAGTATTAGGGATCAAGTATGCTAGTTGTTGTGTATAGTTGAAGCAGTTTGAAGTAAGGGTTCATCTCTTTCATATGAATAAATAAGCAACAAATTATATAGCTTTTTTTTTAGTTCTAAAAATCTATAAATGCAAGAAAGAGAGACAAATAAATAAATATTAAGTAATTATATTTTTTTAAAGTAAAAAAATTGTAAAACTGAAAATAAAAGGTTTGAAAAGTAGGATATATTGGGTTTTGATATTGTTTTGAAAATGGAATCCAATGTAGAAATTAATAAGGGAATACTGTTGGAAGAAAGTCCTATTTCTTTCAAAAATCCCCAAGTAGTAAAAAATGATGATGATGAAAATGATGATGGACATAAAACAAAGTCAGCAGGCAATGATGACACAAAATAGACAATTCAAACAAAGTCAACAGGCAATGCTGGAGGAGTTCAAAGCCAAAATGATAAAAAAAATGGAATGAATGAGACAGGAAATAATTGAAAGAGTTGAGAAAAATTAGGAGGCCATAAAAACCACAGAGAAAGATCTGACTAAAGAAATTAAGGAAGCTGAGGTGGTAAAAGATGTAAGTGAAGTGAGAGATAATTAAAACCAGATAATATTAAGCCAGATATGGTGTTTAATGTGAATGTAAATTTTGGATTTAAAAAAATGAAAAGGGAAAAGATGGTGCCAGCAAAGTCTATGCCATATTTATTGGTGACACTGATCTTATTAATGAGGGTGCACCTGCAACCATGAAGACAAACACTAAGAAAAAAATTAAACACATTGCAATATTTCTTAAGAATAAAGATAAAAAAGAGATTAGTGGTCCAAAAAGTAAATGGAGATCCTAATTTATCAAATCAAATACTAAAGAAAACTGTACTAGAGAATGAGTTATGAAATGAAATGAAATGACTGCAGAAGAAAAAATGCAGGAAACATCAACCAGAACTTGCAGTGCAGATAAACAGAGAAGTTAGCAACCATGTGCATTTAAGAAATATGGCTCATCTTGAAAGCTTAAGAAAGCCCTTCTGTTTTCACCAGAAGATGAAGAAAATGAGGAAGATGAAGAAAAAAAGAAAGCAATCTACATCATTTGAGCTCTAAAAATGGTTAGAAGAAAGCAAAAATCACCTGACAAAGATTAGGTGGGTTTAGAGTAATCAGACAGACTTTTTTTAAAAAAAATATTTATTATACATGATTATAAGAGTAATGAAAGTTAAATTAGTAGTGATAGCTCAGTAGACAGAATGCAGAGCAAATGTTCAGCAGGGTTTCTGAGGGGGGTTTAAATGGTTTTTTTAAAAAATAAGGTAATAAAGAAATGTTTTATTTATTTGTTTATTTATTTTTTGGGGCATGATGGGGTAATTGAACCAAATATGTTATTCACTTCCAAAGCAACTATCAGAAAATCAAAATTAAAATGTATATTTTTAAAGATTTCAAAAGAAAATTGAATTTAAAAATTTTGTATGTTTTTTATGAGTACATGCTATAACTTAACATGTACTCAATTATAGATGGAAATTGTAAAAACATTTTAATTTAAAAAAAGTTTTGATTAAGTTTTTTTTGTTTTGTTTGTTTGAATCTATTTTCAAAAAAGCAGAAACTCATTTTCTCATTTATTAAAATGAGATTAAAAGTAAAAACATAAGATAAGAATCTGGTTAAAAATTTTTAAATAAAGATCTAAAGAAAAATAAGAGATTAACCCTGGTTAAAACATTTAATTAAGATCTGGTGGAGATAACAGTTGCATATAAAAATCCTGTGTATTTGATCATTTTTGAATAACTTTTATATTTGCTAAAGGTGGATGGCTGTTATTACAACTTGTATATTTGCTAATGGTGGACTGCTGATGTGATATATTTTTATATTTGTTAATTGCTAAATGCAGATCACCGAAGTTAGAGTTTTCCTGACTTTTAATAGGAGATTTTGCTAATCTCTAATAGGAGATTTTGCTAATAGTATTTGCTGCTTGCTATGCGAAGAAAGAATTGCTTAGCTAATTGTTAATAGAAGAAGTGAATATGCTAAAACATTGAAAATCATCACTGTCCATCCAGAATGCAAAAACTAAGAACTTAAAGAAACACATTAAAAGTATTCCATGCTAGACCTTTTCAAGATGAACCCTGAAGCTAAACACTATGACATCATTAACATGACCTAAAAGTCTACTTAAGAACTGATCCTCAAGATTGCCTTCATACTCTGGACCAGATAAATGGAAATCAAAAATCTTTGTAATGAATTCTAGGTAGACCTAAACTATGTATGCACCACTGAAATCAATTGAATGGTAAAACTAAACTTTCAAAGGTAACTGGACATTTTCTATTTTAACCAGGGTAAAGTCTCTAAATTTCATGAACCTATGATAAGCATATTCATAATTATTTTGATATTATTAATATTTATGATGTTAGATGTATTTGTGTAAAACCTCATGTAAAATGTTTTAAGCAAGATTGTGAGCTGTGAATGCGCCTCATCATCAGATGTGAATTTTCATCCACATAGGGCTACTTTCTAGGGACAAATAGGTGATAGACCAATGAATGAGATCAAGACTATAGAAAGAATGCTTTAATATCTCAAAACAATGAAGATATTGGAGAGGGTTGACAATTTGGCAAATGGCATATGGATGTGTACTATGTTACAATAACACCAATCCTCTGAATTTTATCTGAATTTTAGATTTCAGCCCTTCAGTGAGCATACCAATGTAATGAACACTTATTTGCTGAACTATTTTTTTTGATAATGTTCCAATATTGTCTTTGGAGAATCCCAGAAAGCTATAATTATCAATATTTGCAGATGATGTTTGAATTTTTTCTTGATCAGCGATTGAAGATATTTCCATTCCATATTCTGCCATTTACATATTTCTTTGTGACAAAATACTTTATTGTGCACAAAGCCTTCAACACATACCAGACATACCTTCTATCCTAAAAAAAATTCATGCATGCTGGTCATCTTTCAGGCAAAGCAACCATTTTTACTGCATTACAGTCACCTTTGAATTGATGTAACGTATTCCAAACTGCATAGTAAATGACTGGAGAGAAAAAGCAGCCTCATACAAAAAGTGTTGATAAGACAATGCAAATAAATCATTTAATATAACTGAAGTTGTAGATTCACCTTTATATACTGGCTTTATGATCTGCACTTCCCCCGTCTGAGAATATTCTAATATTCTAATCTTTATAATCTCTGCTAATACTTACTTTGCACAATCTTTTTTTTAAATTTCTACATTTTTTTTTGTTATATGTTTAAAAATTTTAATTTTGATACTCAAATGCAATTTTTATTTGAGGTGATATTTTATTTATTTTCTCATGCCATCTTTATTATTATTTTATGAAAAGATAAAAATCTCTTAAGACCATTACATATTAAAGACTGCTTTAATAGTCCTATAAAAAACGGAAAAGAAGTCATTATTAACTAGGTCTACTAATTGCTCGATGGTGACAGATTGAATATTTTTTATAATTGTTTATCCTCCAGCTAAGAATAGCTAGACAGCCATTTACTGCCAATAGTGGATGAAATATTTAGACCAACTATTTAAAAAAAGTCTTAAGCCTGTTTAAATCCCTCCTCCATATTTAAAGTTTAACCAGACTCGGACTAAGACCTCAGGCAGGACAGACTTATGCACTACTACTCCATCACAAGGCTTTTCATCATTTTATATTTAGTTTAAAATTACAGATAACATTTTGATTTTTTATATTTATTTGGTTACTGCATTATGAGCTTTCTATTATCGAAAAGGCTACTATTCCATTATCGGTCAATAACATAAAAGGCTACTAAGGTTTTATAATTTAGTTTTAAATTTGGATGTTATAATCATTTGTCTTAAGAAACTGACAATTATTGGTAATACTAACATTAATCAAATATTATTTCTTGTTTGTAATTTGTATTATTTATTCTAATCAGATTGTATTATTTATTCTAATCAGATTCAATATTTAATTTTTCTGTTAAAAAGCAAAGTTACACATATATAGGCAATGTATGTGTAAGTTATTTAATTGTTTTATATTTCAAATATTAAACATTTAAACTTTCTTTAAAACTAACCTACACTTGCTGAATTTTAGTATTTTATTCTTTCTCTATTTTGCTTTTCTATAACTAATTTGGATTTAGAAGCTAGGGATTTACTTAAATATTAGGGTTATAATTACTAAGCTAACAATTAGATTATTTTAATGTCAGTTTATGAATGATTTGAAATGATAAAGTATGTGTGCACATTACATAGATAAATTTACATTTATTATATATTGAAAAAGAAGAAGGGTTAAATCTGTCAAGTTATTATTATTTTTTTCAACAGTTTTGTGTTAAAGGAGAAAATCTGTTGAATAAAATGTATATTTTGTAATAATTTTGTTTTTATAAATGATTGTTTGTCATTTTGGAGTTTAAGCTTGGTGAGACTCTAATTTTAAAAATGTCTCATCTTAAGATCAAAAGAAAGAATCTCCAATTTTAGATGTTACAGATATATGTGAGGAAAAAGGATTAAGACTATTTTTTTCTTCAAAACAAAAGTTTGTCTGAAAACCAGGTGTGTGATTTTTTTTTTAAATGTTCATAAAAAAGATTGCACTTTCCAGCTAAAAACGAATTGGTCAAAAATAGCAAGTCACATTATCACTCTAATTGGGTGAGTTGACTCAAAAATCAGATATAAAAGCAGTCTGGAAAATCAGTTAAGTGATTAGTATTATAACATTTGTGATAGAGACCTTTTAAAAAAAATTATTGAAATTAAAGCAGACAAACATTTTTAATTCTGCTAGATAACCTTTTTTTTAAAATCATTTTTTTAATATCAAGTTTTGAATGTTGAAAATATAAGAATGGCAGGGTAAGAAAATTAATATATGTCTCATCTGTCTACCAGACTCATCATCAACTAGCACATCATATAGGAAAGAAAAGATGTCTTGTCTGAAAAATAATATTCTACACCTTTCAACTGACCGAGAGAAATAAGATGTTTTTAAATAGAAAGAAGAAAACATTTAAAATCAGAAGAAAAAGTGTAATCTACTGATAAATATTAAATCATCAAGTCCAATTAAATGTTCCAGTAACTGAGTTTAAACTCAGAAAATTTATAAACATGAAAACAACTGCTGTACTTCATCCACTAAAAGAATCATGCTTGACAGGAAGAGAAAAAAATAATATGATTTCCAAATTGTCCACTAAAGCAAATAACCTCAATAGGATCATCATCATCAAACAATTATACACCTCAAGAAAGAGATTGTTCCAACGTAAAACGGAAATGGTAGCTGCAGAAATATAGACATTATACAAGATAAGTTTGAGCCCTTGGAAGTTCGCCACAAAACAAAGGATTGGTAATATGACTTTTTATATCTATTTTCTTTATGATATCAGAGTCTTAATAAACTTTTAGCAATAAAGTGGTATATTTTATTTAAAGAACTTTTAAAGACAATTCAGATCGATTAAAACCAATAATTTCTTACTAATAATAAGCTTGAGCTTCATAAATGATTTTGAATGTATCAAAATTATTTGTTTATTAATTTACAGTTATGAAATATTAATGTGTAAAATAATTTTTTGTATTATTATTTTGGTTTTAAATAATATTTTGGTTTTTACGGGGTAAACACACACATACATAATAATACTTTATCTGGGTATAATTGTGAGTGAATGTGAAGGAATAAGCAGTATTAAAATATTAAATTATTTTGTTTTAAGAAAGTATAGGTTTCAGAGTGTAGAAGGGAGGGGGAGAAAAATAATTTAAAACTTGTTTCTAAAACTTGCTCTTTCCAATTCTACTAACATTTATTTTTATCATTCTACTTTATATGTTGGATTTATAAAAGTATGTATGCCAATGAGTGAATATTTTTTTAAAGAAATACCTTTCTTGTGGATGGAAAATTTTAACAAATCGGTTACCCAATTTAATATACATTACATCTTTGACAGGAAAGGGGGAAGAACTGGAAATTAATCGGAAGATTGCAATATAATCAATTATTTTTATTATTCATATAAATTTTCATGTTTATCTATAAATTTTCATGTAGATATTAGTAATGCATTAATAAATATTAGTTTGTTTTATTAAATGAGGCATATATATTTCATTGAGAGTATTTTTTTTATTGGTTGTGATCATTCATCATCAATGGTTGAATATTGGTTATTTGAGATATGATTAAATATGCTAAAATTAAGCAATAATTATGAATTTCTTTAAGAATTAGGTTTTATGATTAGGCTTAGTTCTAAAGCTGTGGTTGAAACCATTATCGTTATCATTATCATCATCATCATCACGCTGTAATTAATGAGCTGTTTAAATGTTTAAAGGCCATAAATAAATATTGATTTCATAGTATTTAGTGATTTCTTAGTAATATTATAACCACCATCCCATCATCTATTTCATGCAAGGATGAGTGAATTGCCATCCTAGGTTAATAGTAATCTGAGCTAGAAAAACTTATAAAAAAGTATTAAACACATTTATTATGTTAAGCTCTAAGAAATGATTTATGTCTAATGAATTTTATATACTCACTTTGGTTTAAGGATGTTTTATGCTTACCTAAATATTAGTGCATACAGTGATATGGCTCTAAAAAAACAAAATCCTCCATTTTTATTAGAAATAAAGTACCAAAATGGGATTCAAACCTGGTACATGTGAAAGGTTATTAGATATAACTGTGTCTAGATTCAGATAATCTAGTGGTGCCCTGCTAGACCATATTCACTTGGTATTTGTTTAAATATGCACTTAACATCAAACCAAGAAATGAAAGTGGATAAAATCTACTGTCTGTATACCTGAGAAGATATTTTATTAAGTTACTAGTGTGCTCACCTCACTTGATTTCCATATACCTGAGTTATAATAGTTGTTATTAATAATTTGTTTATAATTATTGATATTGTGATATCTTGAGAAATCTAATTATAGAAATATGTTTAATTTATTCCTACTCATTTTAATATTTATGATTTTATGGCTATATAGCTACTATCCAGGAGTATGTTTCATTTAATCCAATGACCCTTAATATGATTGATAACTCAGTCTGATCTTTTGTTTAATAGCTTATGCTCAGCAAGTTACAATGTTTAATTCTTTTCTCTTTGATATAAAAATTTAAGTTATCATTTTTCGTTTATTAAGCTAAATATTATATTTGAATCTTTTCTTTTGATCACTTTATTTATGTTACAATGGCAATATGTTTGAGATAAGCATTTTGATGTTTTCATATATTTTTGGCTACAATGCCTTTGGACTCAGGTAAAAATATTTATAATGGTAATATTTTATCTTAATATCTTTTGATCTACATTATTAAGTTACAATTGAATCTATAATATTTGAGCTACTTTAATAATGTTACAATATATATATATATATATATATATGATTGTGTGTTTTAAAATTCACACGGTAAAAAAACAACTACTAATATAAAAAATATACATATTTATTCCAATATGGTTATAGGCAGTCAAATCTTCAGTACATATAATGGAGAGTACATTTATTATTCCTAATATTATTAGTAAAAAAAAATTATAATGTAAAAATATATATATTACCTATTCTAATCTGGTTGTAAGTATTCAAATCTTTAGTACATATGATGATGAGTATATTTACTATTCCTAACATTATTAGTACAAAAAAATTATATGTTTATTTTGTGTTGAATAGCATTTATCAAGTTTAATCCATTTATCAATTTTAATTCATGCCTGCAGAAGTGTAAATATTCACTACCATGATTATATATATATATATTATAACAGTCAGATAGAATGAGAGTCTTATCATATCTGCCGTACAGAGTTCCACTAGGCTACTTGAACCTAGAAAATTTATATAGTAGGCAGATACATAAGTTAAGATTCACATTTTACATATTTTATTCAGACTGTCAGTCCATGTCACTAGCTCAGTGAGACACAGAGATTTATAAAATATAAATTATTTAAAAATATTTTCAATATTAAAATAAAAAATAAAAGAAGGCACTGCCAGTAATTAACATACAAACATTTATTTACGCACATATAGATAAAATTGAGGAATAAAATTTATTATTTTAGGTTGGTTATTAATTTAATTTTTAAATTTGGCTTTTTAGTTTGAACAATTCGCACAGATTTGTTTAATAATATTTTTAAGAGTGTCGAGTGTGAATAAACTACATAGATTGCATTTGAAAAGAAAATATTCTATCCCTTATTTAAACTGAGGCCAAAAGTTCGCAGTCAAACCGACATCAATCCATCTGATACATCGATGTATTCAATGCAGCATGAAATATGACAGCACAAATACCATACTTTCAGGAATGTACATTTGAACAGCATGGTTAAAGAAGACATTGACTCTCGACCAGTACAGGAATGCTACATCTGCCTGGCAAGAAGAACAAAAAAAACTCCATAGGAAGGGACTGCATTTTCCATCTTACTATCCCCCTCCATAGGCAGAAAGGGGGTGTGTGGCATATAATGTGATCCTGCAATTAGCGGACCTCATACTACATTTACTAATTACACCGATATATCCAATCCATTGACCCAATCCAACCACGAAACAAATAACTTAAGATTTACCCTCCCTTAAACTAACATAACTTTGTGAATCATTGCAACCATTCACACCCGACTTAAACATTTATATAAATTTGCAAAGATAAATTTTATAAAAATTTGTTTTATAACGTTGAGTATAGATCGACCACATAGATTCCACTGTTAAAAATATTTCAAAATAAACATAAATGATCAAAATATAAAGTCATTGATGGAATTGCAGAGGGAAATTTATAAGAAACCCAATGGCATTCATCATAAGATGCCGCATTGACACCAATAACTTAAAAGACATCCAAATAAATACATTTTCGATACTCAACATAAGGTATCATTATTTACTGAATGTCTATATATTTTAATCAAATATGAAAACAAAAACATAATTAAACATTAACGAATCTATGCAAGCATCTTAAATTTAATGCATTTAAATAATTTATACAATAAATATTAATAAAAAAAAAATGGAAATGATTTTTTTTTCAAACTCAAATGTATAAACCTAAACATTAATAATTGATTTGAAAGTTAAAAGTCAGATAAAAGTTCATTTTAAAATTTAGGTTAGCTGAATATTAAAAGCTTGTCAAATCTTGACGAAAGTTCTTAATTACTTTTAAATTTTACAGTTCATATCTTACATTTGAAGAATCCTGATTCCTGGTGCCAATTCCCATGATGTCTCTATTGGAAGACTGGTCTGTTGTTCTGGAGGTGGCCTTAGCTGGTTCAATCCTGGTACCATTTGATTGCAGAACCCATATGATTCGGGGTCTGTAATAATACCGTTCATAATTCATCAGTCATTTTATTTGAAAATAGTGAGAGAGTGTGACAAGTGCATCTTATCACACCTCTCAAAAAAAATCAAGCTGGAACTGTTTTTTATTTCAATATTTTTCTTTTTATATTGATCGTCCGGATTCACTGAACAATGGTTTCCTGTTCCAAATTTTCATTATGGTCTGAGCCTTCATTGCTGCTATAGTCAGGAAAATCATAACAGAATAATAATCATCAGATAATTCTATAACAGAGAGTGACAGTAATGCCTGTAAACAACCTTATAACTTAAATGTTGAATAAAAGATTAACAATGGAATTCCTAAATTTTTAGACACTTTTGACAATTTCTATTATCTATATAACATCATCAAGTCCAAGATGCAATGCACAATATCAAGCCACATTCTGGTATAAGTCAGATCATTGAATTGGCAATTCCAATTCTCAATGACAAATATAATGCTAACATGAATATAGATTAATTGAGCTAGGTGATCACTGTTGTTCACTCAGGTGTAGTATTATCATAACGGTCCATGTTTAGTAGACTATACACTAGACATTAACTTGCCTTGTAACCCATCAATTGCTTTATAATGCCATGAAGTAGAAGACTAACCAATTATTAAATTGTCAAACATAGTCTAGAAAATTAAGTGCATTAAATGTCATAGTAGTATATCAAAGTAATATGATTATGTTTTTTCAATTTGCAACTTGGCTTCATTTGCATTATTTAAAATTTCTGTGTTGAGGGGTTTTAAAAATTAAGTCACAGATACAAATTGTCAGAATTAAAATTGTTTCTAGGTTGGATAAAAGTGAAAATCTTTTATACACAAAAAGATTCTGACATGATTTAATATACCCTTTGAAAAATTATAGCAACAATTGTCAAGCATTGGTGGTCGAATGGTCAGCACAGCTGCCTTACAGGCAGTAGTCCCGGGTTTGCAGGTTCGCTTCCCGACCAATGCTTTGACACATGAGAAAAAATTATATAAACAATTGAATGCCATTAATCTATTTCATAATATTAAAGGCAATATTAATACTGTATCTTCAAAGTATCATTAAAGATAAATGTTATCTTAATGCCTTATCAGTGTTTAGCAGTCTTGTCAAAAACAACAGTTCCCAAATTCTGATTTATCTTGTAATCATTTTGAAATCAGTTCTGTGGTCTTGTTTTCATAGAATATTATAGTTTATAATTTGACATTTTAACATCATAATAAAAGTGCTTGTTTGAAAATCTTCAATTTATTCCAACCATCATATTTATTGAAAAAATCTATGGGCTATTCATCTAAATGACATATTGGCAACCTCCAGCCCATGGGCCAAATCTTTCCCTTTACGACTTTTAATCCAGCCCACTATTAATCTATTTCAACCATGTTTGATTCCGATTGTCAAATTTTTGAATAGAGCCTAGCGAGAGTTATGTTTGATTTTTACTTTTTGGGCAATTAAATAATTGTTATTTAATAAATTTATATTTTATTAATATCTCTATTTAAGTCTTCTAATGATTAAAATTTAAAAAACTAAAATTATTAATATTTTAAAATAGTGAAAATAAATATAAAAATAAAGTTCTTAGCGATAACAAAAAAGCACGTCTTAATTAGCAGCACGAAATGTATTGAAAAGGTTAGAACGTATAACATTAAAAAAATGACATATATTTACAATGAATTATCATCAAGGAAACAAAAAAAATTATAAATGTTAACAAATTATTTACTGTTATTTAAAAAATTATTCCTTACTGTTTTTGCAAAAGCAATTTTTGTAAAGCCAGCAATGGCGATTTCTGCTTTCTGATAACAAATTTCCTAGAGCAATCTTTTTTTTTAAAAAAATATTTTCAAAGACAATTCCCTACTAGTGATGTACATTTTGATTTAATAATAAATTTTTTACAAAAATATGTCATAATCATTAAAAATTACTGAAAATCACATTTTTTTGTCTTATTTAGCTCCTTTTATAATTAATATTTTGAATAGTTAAGCTGATGTCATATGACACTGCAAAACACACCTTGTTTCCTCTCATCAAGATCCCTGTCTCATTTTGACTAGAAGTGTGGGAATGTGTTACAACATGTCATTTTGATATTTGTATTGGGGTTGTGCCTTGTTCAGTATCTGCATTTATATTATGTTCTATCAGCAATGTAAAAAGGAGTTTTGTTTTTATTTTAATATTTGCATTGGTGATGTGCCTTGTTATGTACTTGCATTTATATTGTTTTCTGTTCAGTATCTGCAGTGTTAAAAACAGTTTTTTTGACAGTTTTGAATATATAACTTTGAAATTTAAAACAATGTCAGGGATTATCTAAAAAAAAGTAGAGATATATATAATTGTCAATTTCAAGACAAATAAAATATTATTTGATTCTGAATAAAGGTTTGTCTTATGTTTGCTGTGCAATAAATCTGTATCAGTCAACAAAGTATATAACTTGAAGAGACACTTTACTTCAAAACATGTGGATCACCAAAAAATTGATGGACAACTATGAAAAGATGAAATAGAGAAATTGAAGAACTTAGATATCCAGCAGCAAATGTTCACCAAGCAAAAAAATGCAGCACAGAAACATTGTTAAAGCCAGATTTGTGTTGAGTGAAAAAATTGCTAAGCATTGTACATCATTTGGTGAATGAGAATTTATCAAAGAATGTCTGTTGGATGTTGCAAGTATAATATGTCCTGGAAAAACAAAAGATTTTGAGAATATTAGTTTGTTGAAATGTACTGCTGTCTGGCAGATAGAAATCATGGCTGATGATATCCAAAAAAGTTTAAAACAGAAGATTGCTAGATTCAAAGCATTTTCAAATGCTTCAGATGACATCACTGATGCTTCTAATACAGCACATCTATCAATATTTATTCGGGGAATTGATGTGGATTTTAATACCATAGAAGAATTCTTGGCACTTTGGCCACTAAAAGAGACAACTACTAGTGAAGATATATTTGAAAAAGTCAAAACAATCTTCAAGATATTTGGGTTTAAATGGAGTTCACTCTTTGGCATATGCACTGATGGCACCCCTGCAATGGGTGGTGCATGAAAGGGATTTATTCATGAAAAAGCAATAGAACTACAGATCTACCTGGCAAATTTAACAAATTTTCATTGCATTATCCACCAACAAATTATGTGTGCAAGTTCAATTAAATTTACAAATGTTATAGAAGTTTGGCATCCAGTATTAACTTTATTAAGTCACATGCACTTAATCACCACCAATTTAAGTAATATTTGACAGACTTATTTTCAGATTATGAAAATGGGTCTTATTATTGTAAAGAGTAAAGGTAAAATGTTAAGATGATTTTATGATCTGAGACAAGACAGCAGATTTTATGGTCATAAAAAGAAAAACAATTAACCAAGTATGAGATGATGAGTGGGTGTGTGATTTAGCATTCCTTATAGATGTCACTGGATACCTAAAAGAACTTAATTTTAAATTGCAAAAATTAGGATAATTGTTTAATCGAACTGTATGGATGTCAGTGCTTTTTGTAATGACCTAAAATTGTCGGAATGTCAGATAAGAGCAAAAAATTGTTACCATTTTCCTATTCCAGTAACTCATAAAAATATTCCTTATAAATGTTATGGAGATGAACTGAAGACATTAATAGAGCAATTTGACACAAAGTTTGTTGATTTCCAAAATAAAGGTTCCATATTCACTATATTTTCTCATCCAATGGATAATGACATAAATAATATGCCAGAAAATTTACAGATAGAACTTATTGAGGTTCAAGCGGATTTAGTGCTAAAACCACAGTTTAACAACATTGCACTGATGGAATTTTATCATTTGGTGGAAGAAAAATATAGAAATTTACATGCTTTTTCAAGAATTATTTATCTTTTTGGCAGCACATATATGTGTGAACAGTTTTTTTCTAGAATGAAATTTAATAAATCAAAAATTCGGACAAGAATAATGGTCGAAAACCTTGAAAATTTTCTGTGATTGTCCTTAAGCAGTAATCACATCAACATTGATAGTCTTATTGTTGATATTGTTGAAGTACAAGGCTAATCCTCACATTAAATTATGTCATTATTATGAAATTTATGTACCCCTTTATCATTCGCTATTACTTTGTACTATTTAATTATTTGGTCTGGCCCTTGACTCGAAAACAGAAAGATAATTTGGCCCCTGAACTAGGAAAGGTTGCTCACGCCTGATCTAAATCATAAATTCTATTAAATTCCTTTACTTCACTTCTTTGTAAGAATGCAATTATGATTAATTACATTATCCTCCAATGTTCTTAAATTTTATATCAAATTTATCCAATTCTTTTTTATTACTGTATATACATATTCTTTTACTGAAAGTAGGCATAGTGAACTAGATAACGAACATTATGATCAATTAATCAATCATTAATTACTAATTATCCATTACAGTTTGACATTACTTGCGGCGTTCTTAATAAATTTACTTTAGCATCTCAATTTAAATGAGCCCTTACATCATTAGGATACATATATATTTATTACATATATATTTATATAAATATTTTGGCGAAAGATAAACTAATGTATACGTAGTATAATAAAATTAATAAAAAAGTAATAAAATATAAAATCTCTTTCACAAACGGTTTTAATTTAAAATCTAGACAATTTTATCATAACAAAATAAAATAATATTTTGTGAGAAGATAAGTTAAACAAACTAATAAAAAATGCATTAAGCATTTTAATGAATTTTTAATAGTTTCTTATATATTTATTCACTTTTATGATTTTCGTTTGTGATAATATGTTAAAGAAAAACACTTTTTTTAAAAACATTTAATTCTTTCAAATAAAATCTTTTGCTAGATCTGAAGATCAGAAAACAATTGATCAATTAGTTTTTGTAGCTGCATTTGTTTTGCAATCATTACGAATAAATAATATTAATTATTATAAACTTCTTTAATCCTTTGAATATTATGTAGTATGTCAATAAATTTTTGTTCTCTTCTCAACCTACAGATTGGTGAGCAACACAGTTGTTTTGCCTTTTCTTCATCACTAGGTTTTTTTTATAAACCTATTAAGCCATATTCCAGCCTGTCTTTCTTTTTTTGGCTTTCCCTCCATCATTTCTACCAGATCTTTTATAAACATATTAAACCATTTCTATTAATTGTATCCATATATTCCATCCTGTCTTTCTCTTTTCTAACCTTTCCTCCATTATTCCTTCCATAAACAAAATATATCCCTTCAAATATCTTATACATTTTTTCTTCTTTGGGTGATGATTTCCAAAATATTATCTTTTCCAATTAGAGTCAACATTTCCTCATTTTTCATCCTGGTTGTCCATGGTACCTTTATCATGTAGTACTAACATCTCATTGACTCACAATTTGTCTTTTTTAAATCCAAATAATATTCATGTCTCTGACTCATTTAAGGCTACATTCCAAATATTGTTTTTTACATGAATATATGTACTTTTAGATATTAATTTCCCCCATTTTGTGATGGCTAGCATCTTTGGCTTGTTCAATTCTAATATTTTCATTTCTCCTACTTGTTCCATCCAATGTTATTAAGCTTCCTGAGTATTTAAAAGCTGTGACATGTTCTAGCCTTTATCCTTCCATACATGTTCATCTGATTTTTTACTCTAGAATATTCCAATACTTTAGTTTTTTCTCTATTAATTTTCACATTTCATCTTTCTTTCAATAGATTATCAAAACAACATATGTGACTCACAAATTATTATTAAAAAATTTGTTATTTACAATTTTCCTATTATAAGATCATAAAATAATAATAAATTGATAAGAAAAAGTGCAACAGCAGACATGTAAACATTATAAATATAATATAAAGATGAATTAAAAAATATTTTATATTAATATGAGATCAAACAATTTAAAATATGTTATTATTACAAGTCACAAAAACAAAAAAAATATTTTCTAGAATACAATAGTAGACATTGTTTGAAAAAATAAATAAATAAAAGGAATAAGAAAAACCTGTTAGCCATCTTACTTTCCCATTCCATTCCCACCATAAGTTTTTCCCATATTCATCTCTATCATTTTCCATCTCATTTCCACATCATCTTCATCCACTCCATGGCCTATATATCTAGACCCTCTTAATTTTACCAAACCTAGTATAAAGACCAAGAACCCACTTTCTGAATAATCACTTAGATTATATTTATTCTTTTACAATTTCATTATTTGTATCCTTTCTGCTTATAAGCATTTACATTTAATTAGCAGATGTAACATTTGCCATGTCTTTCTTACATAACTTCAGACTAAATCACCCACATTTCTCCATTTATGTATATATTATCTTGTTGCTAATGATCCTGTTCAAGCCTTAAACAGTAGACCACTTTCCTTGCTATTATCATAAGTTAACTCATATCCAATATTGTATTTATTTCTATAAATATATTTAGACCCCTTTTACTTAATATACTAGTTTTCCTTCTCTCCAACTCCCTATTTTTATTAATGTATCTATTATTCTATTCCATTCTTTGCCACTATAATACTCAACAATTCTTTTATCACAATTATCTCACCTTATATACAAGTATACTGACATAAAGACTTTATCTAAATCTTCTGCATACCATACTACCTTTCTCACATATCTTATTGCTTGCCCTTTACTTTTAACCCAATTAAATACTTTGGATATTAATTGCAATCTATCAAATATTTTCCTTTTTCCTTTTGTGTCTCTCATATAAAAACTTGACCATTCCATTTCTCATTGAATTGGCTCCTTTGCTATCCACATATCTGCATTTAATGCATGTCTTTCTACTTCTCTTCATACTTTTTCTAAATAATCTAATATTCCTTTATTAACACATAATGCATCATTACCATAGGTTAACCCCATTACTGCCACAACCTTCCATACAATTGTAACATCATATTTATTATATGAAAATACTGTTAATTTCTTTATTAATCCTTTGTTGTCTTGGCTTCATTTATCAATTTTTTTCCTATTCATTCAATAAATTCCACTAATTACTTAAGACAATTCCTAAATAGTTATACCTATTCCCAACATTTAACTTTATATCCCCCCAAAAAAATTCTTTTTTTTCTCTTTCCCTAACATTTATCATCATTACTTTTGATTTTTCTTCACTAAATATGATTCCCATCTATTTACCCACCCTTGTGCAGGTCTTTAGCATAATTTTCATATCTTCCCTACTTTCTGTGCACAAAAGAATATCACGAGCAAATAAAAGACCTGATAATATATACACTCTCTTGGCATCTATTAATGTTATCTCTATGCCTCTTCATAATCTTTCTATTGCCCTCTCCATTTCTCTAAAATGAAACAAAAACAAAATAGATGACATAGGGCATCCTTGTCTTAGTCCCACCTCAATTTTATCTCTAACTGATTCTATATTTGCTAATTGATACATATAGTAATTATTTTCATACAATATCTTAATAAGATCCATTAAAGCTCCATTTATTAAATTTACCTATAATCTATTTTTATTTATTCTATCATATGCCTTCTTTATATCTATAAAGATCATATATAACTTCCCATATCTATAAGTTGTGTGACTACAAATAAATTATCTCCTATACACATAACCATTCTAAAACCTTCCATTTTGTCCATTACACTATTTTCTTCCACTTTGTTATCCTTATGCAAAAACTGTATATGACAGCAACATTACCACTACTGATCTATAATTATTTATCTTTCTATAGTCTTTGCCCTTTCCTTTAAATAATAACATTTCTTATATTATTCCAGCTGCCTGGAAATTCTGCCTTCTGTGAGATTTTATTGAAACATAATAATAGATTTAATTTTGCCATATTTCCCAAATTCATCACCATCTCTGCTGTCCATCTCACTAAACCTCTTACCTTTCCACTCATCAACTTCTTCCCTGCCTTATTTGATTTATTTTATATAAAACTAATATTTCCATTACTATGTGCTTTTATGTTTATTACCAGTCTGTCCTTTATATGTAACATCTTTTCTATATTCATTTTATACTTATTTAAGATTGTCTCTAATTCTTCTCTAAAGCTACACTCTTTCTCCTCATCATTTATTAATACTATTTCTCTCTTTCCCCTACATTGCTTCTTTTAATATATTTCCAAATTTTTTTATTCCCATCTCTTCAATAATTTACTATTTAATTTCATTCTCTCTCTAATTATCTATTTTAGCCAACTTCTTATTATTTAAATAGTTTTTCCATTTAATATTAACAACTTTTTCAATCTTTGTTTTTAATAGCACATTTATATTCTCTGCATGCTTTCTTCCTCTCTTTTACTCTTTTACAAAGTCTAATTTTTTTTATTAATTTTATTCTTCTGAATATTCTCATCTAAAATCCTATTTGCCACTTTTTCTACTTTACCACACCAGTCCTTATATTCATTCCCACAATTCTACTTTTATTTTATATTCTTCTAACTTATTCTTATCACTTTCTTTTCATCCTCATCTTTCACTACCTTTTCTACTTTTATTATTATTTTCAATCGCAATACTAACCATTTTTATTATATAGAAATTATAGTCATTATTTCTTACTCTCTCTTCATTATGGCAAAGTATATTATTTCTAAACCATGTGTATTGCCCCTCAAATATTTGATAAATGTCCAGTGCTCAAACTCACTCTTTGATAAAAATCTTTCAAAAGGTGTTCATTCTTGTTATCCAAGTTATCAATTTCTTTATTATGCCCATAACCATTATTTTCTTTTCCTTTTTTTGAAACTCTGTATATCCTTAAATAGGCATTCACATGTGCTACTGTTCCACACCAAATAGTTTGACTATCTCCAGTAGCTATATGCACTATAACCACCACCCATTCTTATTTTCCTAACCTTATCTCAAATCACAAATGTTCTTGATACTTTCCAGTATTTAAATATTTTTTGACATAACTCCTATACAATCACCCCCTTTTTCTTTTCTATTTATATCCTGCCATACCAAATTTTCCAGTATAGGTTATTCTTATCTTAGATGTGTTTTCACTACTGCTAATATCTCAAGCCCATTGCTTTTAACTGCTTTAATTTCAACCTCTTTTCTGGTCTCATATCACCTTGAATATTCAAATATCCAATTTTAAACATTTTTTTCTTTCTTATAATTCTTTGGACTCCTTCTCAGTTATATTTGTAATAAGCTTGCTTATCATTAGTTTTATAGATCCATTTCCTCTCCACATCTACATTTTATCTGGATTCAATACCCTTTGTTTATTTGTTACATCCTGTCCATTCTTAACCTTCTTTTTGATAATACTGTAATTTAAAACCCTACTTCCCCCCTCTTATACATTTCTCAAACTATAATATTTTTCAAAAATCAAACCCCCCAATGCTTCACTTCCTTGTTTTGCAAAGTGTAATCCATCTTTACTCTATAATTACTTCTTACTAATAAAAAAATTCCACATATCTACAAATATAACATTATTTCTGCTGCATAATTTTTTCAATCTCTCATTTATAGAACATGCCCTGTCTAACATAGAGCTGTTGTTGAATCTTGGTAGTAATCCAATTACTCCTACTCTTCCTTTAACCTTATTCAAACTACTAATAAATTGTTTGTACTCATCCATTATTCTCTCTGATGGCTCTGATAAATGATTTGTCCCTACCACAGCATAAACATCTCTATTCTTCTGTTTATTTATCTTATCTGTAACAACCTCAATTCTAGCTCCAGTTAAATATACTCTTACATACCTAATTCTATTTTCCCTTTTAATTACATCACCACATCCTCTAATTAGTGAGTTTCATATCAAGACTGTCTCATAGTTTATTTTACCTACTTGATCCATAACATTTTTTTCTACCTTCTGAACTTCTTTATCTATTTCTTTCTTATCATTTCTATTAATTAATTTCTTGATCTGCTCACACTTCATATCTATACTTCTACATCCTTTACCTCTTTCTTTATCTTTCTTATTCTTTACCTGGATATCCACATTGCACTACTTATGTAATCATCCATATCTCTGGTCATTCTAATAAATATTGTACTCCATTCTTACATTTTCATCTATATTTTTCTCCATTTCTTCTGATTTTCCCTTTAAATTATCTACACTTAAAAACATTTCTTCCCTCTTTTATTACATTTATACATGATCTACACAGCCATACATGTTTTATATCATTTCTAATCTTATTTTAAGCACTTCAGATGAAAAACTATACCATATACTGTATATGTTACTAAAGTATGCCTAGTTTCCTTCTGACCAACATACATACATTGTAGTAGACAAATGCAATCCAAGTAGAGATGGTAAAAATATGAAATTAAGAATAAAAAAATATATATTTCTATAATGATATTCAACTAGAGTACTGCAAATAAAAGTATATTTTTGGAAATAGGAATAAGACATTTTCTTATCAATAGCTTTATTAACTTTCACTTCATAGTGTGTAAAAAAGGCCTAACAGAATCAATCAAAACATTAAAAAATGTTACAATATATTTAATAAATATATTTATTTAAATACATATTTTTTTCTATTACATTCATTACTTTGTACCATTTTAAATAATCTTTTTCCAATAATTTTAAAATGTGTGATTGTAAAGGCTTTACTCAGAACTCCAAATTGATTGGCCGGACCCAGTAAGTAGCATTTGAAACTATTTACAGTTTGAGGCATATATGGAAAGGCTTGGTAAGAAAATGGATGTGGATACAGGAGTTCTACTATAGGTGATTTGCTTTTTAAAAAAATTAAATTATATTTCAATATATATCAAAAACTTTTTTTAATTTTAAAACTTAAATTACAGAGCAGTAACAATTGTCAACATTATATATATAAAAATTCCAACAAAAGAGTTATTATAGGTAATGGAAAAAACTTATTTAGCCTCAGGGAGATTGTCAATTAGTAGTAATTGATAGTTTCCTGGCAACATTGAAGGCAAAGGTTATCTCTGTTTACATGGATAAAATCTCTTTATTTCTGTTCTTTACTAAAGTAACAATCTATGGAAAATATTTAGTTCAATATTGTAACAGAATAAAATGAACCATTAAAGAATGGTCCTGGTTTAATAATGCCCCATGAATTGTGGTGATATTTGTAACAGAATAAAACTATAGCCCATCTGTTGATCACCATTTATAACAAATTAGAAATGAAGACAATAATAATGTAACAATATTGTATTATAAATAATAATATGTTTCTGTTGTACAAGCCATTTGTAACAGAATAAAAATGATGACACAGGATGATGAAGATAAATTTTATTGTTTCTCATGAATTGAGATTTATCTATTCTAAACATTAAATGTTATATGTAATAGAATAAAACTGAGTTATAAATAGATGGAAAGAATGATTTTAGTATGATTTATAAATTTGAAAGCCATTTGTAACAAAATGAAAATGATATGGATAAGAAATAAAGACTTTAGTATCATCTGCAAAATTAAAACATCAATTGCGACAAAGTATAAATTAATAATTGATTACTAATTATAAATTAATAAAATGAAAATAATACTTATAAAAATGAAAATAAAGATAATGATATAGCAATACTGTCTCATAAATAGTAATATGCCCTTGTTAGATAAACCAATTGTAATGGAATAAAATACTTAATAATGGTAAAAGGGTTGGTATCTTACAGATTTATGTAAACAAGACATTTATTTCTTATATAGCATAATGTTTTTTTATAATATATAATATTAATAAGCCAATTAGCTAATACACATGCACTTTGCAGATGTCACTATATAAATGAATACTCCTACTTTTTCAAACACAATATAAAGTCTTTAAGAAAATATAGAATGAATCCACCTATATTTTCGACCCAACCGTATATATATGGGAAAATCTGAGGTGTTTGAAATGAAGAGCGTGAAGTTGTTAATTGTTCACTTTAAATTACTTTTTGATTTATGTACATTAATCTATCCTTAATAAAATATATAAAATACTCTTTTTTTTAAAAGTTTATAAATTTACATCAAATTGCAATGAAATAAAGTGTCACCAATACAAAACTATAATAAAATACAACACACAAAGTGATTCATCTAAGGCACCTCACCACTTACATCAATTTATAATAATATAAAATGAAAGTCAACACTTCAAATAACCTTACAATTTACAATATCCAATCATAACATGAAATAAATGAAAGATTCTTATTTGACACTAGTATAAATATGGTTAGCAAATCACAGTGAATTATCCTTCAAATAAATAAAGCCAAGTTATTAAACACTCTAAATTATAATTACCCTAATATATATAGTATTATTAATATTCTATTATAATCAAACGATGATATTAAAAGCTTAATATTTAAATTAAATATACAATCTAGACTGATGAGCTTGAAATCTACTCAGTAAGTCATTCTATTTAATAGAATTTTAATACCAATTTTGAATGTATTTATTAACAATTTTATAATATAATAAGATTACCATCTTTATAGCTAAATGTTAAATTACTATAACAAACATTTAATAAATAATAGTTTAAAAAATATGCAGGCATCCAATTACACTCGCCTTTGTTGATGCTAAATAATTAATATATCTGTACTTTATAAACTATTGAACTAGTTCAGATATAACTTTTCATCTAAAAATAACTATTGCATATAACTAATAAAATAATTATGATAATCGTCTAATTACTTATTAATCATCTAGAAATACCAAATTAATTAATTTATTATTATATACAAAATGTATAACTAGTTCAAATGATAATACACTGGATTTACTATAAAGAAAGTAATGTAATATAGAGAGCATACCAAAAGCTCAAAAAGCCTCTTATTTAATAAGTGCAGTAAGAGAAAATATTTAAAATCTATCTAGAATATTCTTATCTCCATACCAATTGTTTTTGAGCTTATGGCTCACCTCAGTGACACGCTAGAACATTCAGACACTAGATCTAAAATATCAACTCAAAACCCATCACTTATTTAATACATAACTATTGAGAACAAAATCTGAAATTTTCAGACATAAAAATGTTTTTAAATCCAGCTATCTATAGCTATATGGGACTGAACCAAATTCAAATCTACCATATATTAATAGACTTAGGACCACAATATGTGATTGTACAAACACATATCAATCCCATGGTTTATTTTTCAGACTGTCTTATGAGTATTTGTTATAAACTATATGGTATAAGTCAATACATCACTACTATCTGTCAAAATATTATTAGCCAATAGGTTTACACTCTGTCATGTGTTGCGGCTTGATTGCTCTTCAGACTGCTGTCTTAACATCTGATTGGCTGCCTGAGAAGCAACAGTAGGTGCATACGAGAGATTAGCAACCTCTCAATTTATTACCGATTTAACAACAATATGTGATTTATCCCATAATACTATTTACACATGTTGCTGATAACTTATATTAACATCTAGAAAACTACAGCATAGTAAACTTAAGATTTCACATTGTACTATGTAAATTAAGACTCAGTAAGTAATATATGAAAATATTTATAGCTTTATGCTTTCAAGCCAAGATGCTTAAGACTGGCTTATATATATAAAAAGTTAAGTAGAGAAGAGGGTGGGACCATCCTTTTCTTATCAAAAACTCTTGTCATGTGTTGTAGCTTGATCACTCTTCAGACTGCTGTCTTGACATCTGATTGGCTGTCTGAGAAACAACAGTAGACACATGTGAGAGATTAACAGAGCAATTTATTACTGATTAAAAAATTGAATGACAACTGAATCAAACTTATTTGTTTTAAATGAATTTAAAATGTATTAAGAATAAATAAAATAAATGGCAAATAGAAAATAGATATTCAAAACATATGCTATAATCAAATATTATGGGACATAATATCCATTTAAATTAATATTAATAAGATAGATGTTTATACATCAAAATCCACCTATATAATATTTATATATAATATATATTTATGTGAGATGGAATATGTTATTAGACATATACACTCTTTGAAATACAAGAAAGTGAATGACAATTTTCTAAACTTCATAAAAAAATAATTAATTAAAAATAAAATGAAATAAAATATAATAATCATAAGTTTATTTGTTCATTCACTACATTTAAAATAAAATACCAATGAATAATTGCTGCGATATAATTCTTTTAGATTTTCAATACTTATCAGATGCATATTCAAAAATAATGTGAGTTAACGAATAAAAAAATAATATTTTAATCAAAATTTTACTTGCTAAAATTTAAGACATAAATTTAAATTTTAAATTAATTTTAACTTCCTCTTATTCCACATATATATAAAACAATTATCTAATTTAAGATTTAGCACCCAATTATATTTATAAACATTATACATACAATTAAATACAAATATATATATATATATTAACGTATGACCTGATTTCACCGTCCTCCTATATAGTATTTGAAAGGAACACAATAGTTCCAATACCTATTCTATAGGTTCTAATTTAACGATGCTTATTAATCTAATCCAAGTAAAAGTATCCTAAATAGTCATCCATAATGTATATTTTGGTAATTCCAATACTTTTCAAGTATTAAATTTGATCCTTCATTTTTTCTATTTAATACTATAATGACATCATGAATGAACAGATGCTGATCTCCATTTACATCAGTACATCGTAAATAAACTGATTCAAATCCTGGGTTTAAACACTTCATTAACATTATAAATTTATATCTACAGATGAAAAAAATTCTTATATACAATATTATGTTGTTAGCTTTTATATTTCATTGTTGAAACATTTTGTTCACATGCGATATCTATTTTTTTTTTTTTTAGGTAGGGAAATATTAAGATAGCTTTGAATGCTAAATTACTTTCTCATTCCTTTAACAAATTCTTGGTAATCCTCTCCAGCTTTTATGGACAAATATAATCCTTCTTACCCCATCATTTTTATAGTTAATAAATAAATACTCTTAAAATAAATAAAAAATACAAATATGAAAGAACTTAAATTTGCATATATGAAAGACAAGATTCATAGAGTGAATTTGAATCGTCCAACCCCCTTTATAACCTTGTATAACTGAAATCAGTAAAACCAAGATTACACTCTTTATTTACTCTTATATCGAAATCGCTCTGCATTCCATATTTAAAATCACTTTTACAGTAATAATGTTCTGTAATCATTAGATATATCATATAAACATAACAGCAAACACATTTAAGACAATAAATATTCATGTATATTATTTATAACCTACTATTTATGACTGCAATAACCAAAATACCTATAATAGAAATAATAATTTTATTAAAAAATTATAAACTTTACTATTTATATATGCATTTCAAATGAATAAAATTAATTTATAATTTTATGTTGCAGTAATAATAACAACAACACATTTTTGCCTTAAAATTTCATTGTTATAGTAACCTATTTTAATGCTCTTGGTCAATACATTCTAATCAACTAAGAATAATAAATTTTTTTTATACCTGACAGTCCATTACATAGTGAATTTACACCAAATTTCAATTGGCACAATATATATATATATTGTAACTGAAAAGTCTGATCACATCACAACAAACAAAATTAATGATATAACATGAAATTGTTATGATCTAATCTGGTCATGGCCAGGGTACACTGTGAAGACCTATCATAGCGGTATATAAAAGTACATTAGACAAATTATAAATACTTAATTTTATCATCTTTCAAAACTTTAATCTGCGAGTTTTCATTGCATGAGACCTTATGGCTGACCATGGACAAGATGGTATAATTTGTGAAACTATTAATGATTATGAATTTTAAAATGACATATATAATTTTGGTACAAATGCTAGTCTAGGTATGAGCTTTGCAATAATAATAAGCATGGGAAACTTGGGTTCTTTTCTTATAAACTTAAATTTATAATTTAATAAATAGCAGTGAGACTCTTGTTATATTGATGAATTACAATTATAACATTAAGACAATAAATTCAATTGTAGCATTATCTGGTAAATCTGTTTATAAGTTTATAAAATCAATCAATTTTTGTATCATGTAATAGACTCAACAATGCAAAGCTAAAGTGATGGAAAAGGCAAATGGGATTTTATTGTACCTTACACATTATAAACTACCAAGGACAAAAGCATTCAAATATTTTCTCAGAATATTACTAAGACTCTTATGTCATACTGATAACAATATGTACTCCAATGTATGCTCTATTCAAGATATAGGATTTCTGGTTTTATGAATGACAAATAGCAACGGCACAATAAATTTAATTATAAGTCAATATTTATTTACAATTTTATGATTAACAAATAATTGATGTAGAATGTTTAATATAATAAATAAATACATAAATAAACAAATAAATAAAATAAATAAATAAAACATTCTATTTGTTTCCTTCAATAAACATATCATAGGCACAGTTTTATAAAAGCCTAATCATAAATTTTATTATAATTTGATCTAATTTCTGCCTTGAGGAAAATATACTGAAATTCAACATCAAATCACAAAATATCCCATGTGTCATTTCCAGAACCAATAACCCTACACTATTAACCTATAATAATGTAATAAATAAAATTATATTTGCAGGATTTAGCTATAATGCAATGCTAAACCAAAGTGAAAATTCAAACTTCAGTTCAGATAAAATATTAATTAACAAGCAGTTAGTTAATCATTATGAGGATAATTTAGATAAGATGCCCTGCTACACTTTATGACCAAACATATAAGTTATACTTATAGATGGAAGAAGATGATTTTAGCATAATAATACCAAATAATTTGCCCAAACTTACATTTATGAAGTAAAATGATATTTCTGTGGATGCTTTCATCTACACATAGGAATGATATACCACTGGTACCCTATGGGTTTATACACCACCATGAAGCAACAAATATAATTACACAATTTCACCAATTAACCACCAGTGCAGGAATGAGTGTAAAATAGAAAAAGTGGCAAATAATTAATCTGCAGATTAATCACTAGCACAGACTAATGCCATTTAACATTGTAAAGCAATATTAATATTTACTTCACATTTAAAGTGCAAAAATCATTCTCCTCAATTATTCTGACAATTCAAAAAGACACCAGCAATGTAGCAGATGTGGGTTCATACATAATGAAAAGTGTTTCAATAATAAGGACAACTAATATACTGAATTATCTTGCTTAAAATATTAACATAGTAACAATGTAATACAAGTGACATGAGTATAGGAACAGAATCCTGGAAAGACTCATAAGACACTTCATAAGAGGTTGACACACACCATAAATTTATTAGTAATTCTCAAGCTTTTCGCAAGCACTATTTCCTCAAATAAATATTTTATTCAATCCCATGAATTTAATTTAAACATAGTAAAAGTATAAATCATAAACTTCACATATAAGTTCATATAACAATAAAAATTAAAATTAATTCATTCTTACTTAAATACATAAATAAAAGTGTACAATATGTTTAGAATATTAAATATTATCCATGAAATCAATGTAACAATGTCTTGAACAATAAATACACATTACACAAAGTAATAATTATAAATTATAGCCAAATTCTATAGATGTGCTTTTATATCCGTTTGTTCTAGTTATTATGAGTACTTTTAAATTAAACAGAGCAAAACTCTCCATACAGTATTGCCACCTGTGCTAAACAGAGTAATCAATGGTTGCCAGAAGGCTTGTGCATAAAATCCCCATCAAGCCTTCTGGCATCCATTGATTACTCTGTTTAGCACAGGTGGCAATACTGTATGGAGAGTTTTGCTCTGTTTATCAACAATTAATGTGCTAGTATAGGAAATGTGATCATGTGATACTTTTAAATTAATGAATTTTACGTGGCTCCATGATTATGAGATAATTCCAAAAGCATGACATGTAGAATTTAAATAAAAAATGTTCTTCATAAGTTATTAAATTCTACATTTTTATATAACATTGTTCCAAGTTTATGATAGCCAAGCTATATTAATTTATTTATCCACATTTAAATTTAGGAATAATAATTAGAGCAAAATAATTTAATAATTCAACATTGGCAATAGAAATTAGAAAGTAGTTTTAGTTAATTATTTGAAGACTATTACCATTATTCAAATAGTAAACAAATTAAATAGTAAATACATTACTGGCAGTATCCATTCAGATAAGGTAGTCAATTCTTTATAATTGAAATGATACGCAGAAATATTAAACCAGCGTTTCAATAAAATTTTAAAATTGATTTTGATTTTAAACCTCTTCTTTTTTAAAAATAAGTTTTCATATCCGAAAAACTTCTGCAGTTAAAATATTTATTTAATGTTGCCAGTTTGTATGTAATAAAATATTCCAAAACATATTGACCTTCTGCTATTAATTCTACTTTTAAATTAAGTGTTTCAACATATTTCAAATATAGATATTGAGCAAATTATTAGCAATTTGATTCACTTGATCGGCTGACTTGAACAGACTTTTAAATTTAGCAACTCATATTATTTAAATAAGCATTTATTTTTATAGCGCTCTGCTTTATAAATTGTAATACATTAAAGATCAGCCTTTTCAAGCTATTGTGCATGCACTTTTTACGAGTGTTAATAATAAATGAATACTTTTACTCTCAACACAAGATATAGTATTTAAGAAAGAATAAAATGAATCCACTTATTCTTTCCAACCCAAATGCTTAAGATTTGCCCATATATAAACATTTGGGTTGGAAAGAATAAGTGGATTCATTTTATTCTTTCTTAAATACTATATCTTGTGTTGGGAGTGAAAGTATTCATTTATTATTAACACTCGTAAAAAGCGCATGCACAATAGCTTGAAAAGGCTGATCTTTAATGTATTACAACTCATATTATTATAAAATATCACCATTTTATCTTTAAATCCATATGAAAATTCTTGGTTAACTCATTTGCTTATTAATTATTTTTTTAAAAATATGCTTAACATATTTTGCTTACATTTTATTCTTACACCATTTTTTTTTTAAATAATAACCATGAAAGCTGTCATTGAACACTCTTTTTCCCTGAAATGCACACGTGTTTATTATATTTTTATCTAATAATTAAAAATTAGTTAAACAAATAGCTTTTGAATTTAAATGAAAATAATTTCTAAGATTATTTTAAATAAATAAGAATTATTATTATTTTTAATCACATTTTACTAAACTTGATGTGGGCTGTTGATTTCTTACAAGTTAAACATATTTGACCAAATCAGTGGATGGAAAAGAGCAATTTTAAATACATTAAGACAATACAGGCAATAAGCAAGGTAAAATATTACTTATTCTTACCAATAAATTGTCTTAAGTGCAAATAAATAATCTATTCAAAATGCAAACCAAGGCAATCAAATCACCAAGAAGAAGACTGAGAAATTTTTATATCACTTCTATCAATCTTTATATTTTACACTAAAATATAAGGTTACAATATATATATAATATTATATATCGATGTCTGTATTTCTTCAAAATAATATACGCAAATTTATAAATAAATATTTAAAAATACAGTATTTAAAAGCTTATAAAAATATATTAAATAAATTAATAAATTAAATAAATTAATAAACAATTCAAAGGATAAAACTTTATTTACAAATAAAAATTGTATCATTTACAAATGGACATGTGGGTGTGGCCGTGGATATATAGGTGAATCGAGGTGCACATTGGAAAAAAGAACAAAGGAACACTTATTGTTATTTAAAAGGGTTCAAAATACAAAACAAAATTTTAAAAATAATAATAATTTATCAGCTTCTGTCTTTTATGACCATAATAAATCATGTATATATGGTTTCGATTTTAATTATAACAACGTAAAAATATTGGAAACTGAAAGAAATAATAATAAAAGGAAAATTAAAGAGGCGATGTTAATATGTAAATACAAGCAACATTTGGTTAATAGGCAAGCAGCAAACATTAAGATCACAGAATTATGGGAAAGTTGATATCATTGAATTATGGGAAAGCTGACATTTTAAACGTGATAGTTGACAAAGCTACAAGTTAGTTGAAAGCGCTCCTAAGTGACTGTTATACATATATAGTTTTTATAAGCTTTTAAATACTGTATTTTTAAATATTTATTTATATATATATTGGAACAATTATCTGTTTTATTTATTATACTTTAAAATCATGTATATCATTTATTGTTATACTGAATAATCAGTAAACACCAGATGGCAAGATCTTATAAATTCCCAGATTAACTTCTGGCTATTGGCTTTCATCAATAAGGGACATGATGTAATTAAGCTTATATATCAAATAATCATCTTTGACTTTTTTATACTATTCCAATAAAATGACTTCAGTTTTAAACACCCTATGATTTTAAACTGAAAATCAACTTTTTCATATGGTTATATAAGTCTGATATTAGAGCTGTGACTATCCATATTAATGATACCAGTTATAAAATAACAAAAAAAGTTTTGACTTTGGAAAAATATAGTCAATACTAAACAAAGAATCATATGACTTTCCTAGTAACTTTCAAATATCTGCATTAGGGGTTGTAATCCATTTTATTTTCTATTTCAGTCATCTATTGTAAACTTGAATAAATAGAATAGATTCTTGCTTCTAATTACAGATGTTAACAGAACATTGGGAAGGTCATGTGTGCTTTGTTAATTATAAATCTAATATATATATAGTGTTATATTTTGAGAATAAAATGAACAAAAAGCACTCAAAATGCAAGAATTATATGTTAGGTTTAAATATATGTTAATGAGAGTACATTTTTTGACTACTATTAACTTTTAAATATTGAATTATTTAATAAAACATTATTTGAATTATAAGATCAGTTTACAAATACTTAAAACAAGCATATGAGGTATTATATTACTTTATATAAAAATCTTAATTATTTCACAGACAATTTTTTTTCTCATGTGTCATAGCATCAGCCGCAAGTGAACCCGCTAACCCGAAACAACTGCTTGTAAAGCAGCTGTCACTGATCTCTCGACCACCAATGCTTTTAAATAAAATTATTCATATAATGTCAATTTATTTGCAGCATCTTTTATGAATCGTAATTGTTTGAGTGATGATTGAATCTTCATTCTAGAGTAATTAGCAATCAAAGAAATGTTTATTAAACATTGATCAGCAAGAGCCACTTTCCACCATAACACCATCTATTGTAAGATTGAATAATCACCGATTTCCTGATGAAACAATTGAAAATTATTTAAATTTCCAATTCCAGAACCAGCTTGTAGCCTTAATCTAATCTAATAACATAGTCAATGAATTATATAAAAACAGCTATAATCTATAATTTTATCTTGAAATGGAATTGTTTTTTTATACTGTCAATAAGAAATAATATCCTATGTGTTTTAGTGCAGTGATAAAATGTCAAACATGGGAATTAAAGATCCTCAAATTCTTTGTTACATTCAGTGTTCAAACTTTTTTACGAACTCCTGAGAAATAAAAACATTTGATTATTTTGCCCTGAATGTTTGGTGCAGTTACAGAATGGCAGAATTTAGAGCTTAAGGTCCATATATCATACCTGCTTTGTTACTTTTAATACTTGGACTTCTTATGAATTCTGGAACAATAACCATTCGATAATTATTATTAATGGAAGAAAAAAAATCAATAAAATTGATTAATTAATATAGGAATTATAACTTCATATTTAAAAGTAGAAAAGTGTTTTAAAAAATATTCTGTGTATATTTTCAAATATGACATTTAACAAATCATGATTATTTCTAACAAAAATAAAAAAAATCTCCTCACATAAAGAAAAATTAAACATACTTTTCATATATCCATATTAAATCCAGTGAAACTAATGATTAATTAAGACCACAAATAAAAATAGCAGTCAAACATTTCTAAAAACAAAAATGAAACTGGTCAGTATCATATCATTATTATTTTCAACAATTTCTGATCCACTGCAGGAAGGTCTCTCCAAGTTTAATCCTTCTTCCCTGACAACCAGCATCTCTTCTCTACATCATCCCAGCAAGCTTCTTTATTTCACCCATCTTACATGTAGTCACTTTCAAGGTGTTTTACAATATCTTGGAATCCAAATTGCATTTCAACTGTCCATCTATTATCATCTCTTCTATCACTATATCCAACCCAACTCCACTTGTATCTCTTAATTCTGGGCAGAGTGTTAATGTAAATTGACAAACTATTTCTCTAAAATGAGCCATAAAAACTAAAAAAAAAATACAAAAAGGATTGATGACTTTATAAATCTTGGTAGAGTTTGCTATGCAAAGGTCATAAAGAAATATCTGAGGTAGCTTTCACTCAACAATGAAAAGAAAACAGGAAAATCAATATATATATATACAAAACAGTTATAATTTTGATACAAGAAATTTTAAGTTTTACAAAAGAAAAAATAAACAATAAAATTTCATTTTGAATCTAGAAAAAACAATATTTTTACTTGAACTTTCACATTCAAAGAATTATTTTAAAAGCATTTAGAAGTCATATGTTAGCTTAATAAATATTTTACTTTTAAATAATTTTATAAAAACTTTAATAACTTTAGAACAATTCTATATTTTTTACTACTTTTAGCTAATATTAGAGATGTTATGCTAATTCTTTGGATCTTATCCCCCCCCCCCCCCAAGGAAAAGATTTTAAGAATCTAAATAATACAGTGTAAAATACTTGATAGATTATTTTAATATTTGGATTATATCATAGCTCATAATATAGATACTTCATACAGTATATGCAATCTTTAGGCCTGAATGAATTTTAGAATTTTTTTCAAATCATAAATAAGTATATTTAGAATTTTTTTTAAGTAGATACACAGTACTTGCTTATAAATGAGTATCTAATTATTATTAACTACAGAATAAATTTTCTGAGTTAATATAGCTTGGTCAGATAAGCATCAACATGGTTACAAATGTAATAAGATATCATCTTCATTGTGGATGAAATAAATTTCATTTTTTATATGGTTGAGACAATGGATGCTACAATATCTTTATTATACTTTATACAAATAACTAACTGTATCTATACTCATCACAATTATTCATTTTTATGTTTTCTTTAGACATTTTAATCTAATATATTATATTCTTTTCATTTTCATTTTATTAAATATCTCATTATTAATCTAAGGCTTTTTTTCTTGCTTTATTATGTTTGACATGTTATTGTTAATTCTGTAGTTTCTTTTCCCATCTTCTGTGCTCATACCCTGTCTATTACATATATAGACACAGGTATATATAAGCCTGTGTATTTCATCTATTAAATTTATATTACAAATTATGTTGCTATTATTTACATTTATCTAATTCTCCAATAATAACAAATATAAACGTTTTTTCTATTTTTTTCTTTAGTTTATTAATATTTTTTTTAGTGATCTAAAATTTTATTGTACTCCTAAAATTTCATTTGCGATTTTACTAATATGTAGTCTAAATCTATGTTATTTTTAGAATTCTGATTTAGAACCTATGTCGAATTAATAAACAATCTAATTGAAATCTGTTGTTCTAACTTAAGCATTTTTTTTTTGTAAAATCATTGACATTTTAAAATCATATATTCATTATTTTTCTGCAAAAACATTAATTTTTTTATCTCTGCCATTTCTTAACTCAAAATCATAATCACCTATAATGCTATCTTTCCCCTGAGATACTACAGTATTTTAAACTTATAGCTACACCATTGGCTTGTATGAATGGATGAAAATGGAAGAGAATCAAGCTTGGAAGATTAAAGTTCATAGATCATACCCAATTCTACTATTTCTGGTGCTCAAAATTTTTATTAATTTTCCACCAATAAATGCATTCAAATATAATTTTTATTATCCTATTATTTTGATTTTTTTTTTAATAATTATTTCCTTATTATGATATCCTGCCTTCATAATTATATTCACCACTTTCATGTATATCTGCTAGACTACTAAAAACAACTTTTTTACCATGTCTTAGAATACCCTTTGGTTTATGGTACATTATTATGCATAAAACCATCTTTTATCTTTGTATTAAAACAAGCACACAACATTAAATATATTTTTACTACCAGAAAAAATTTTTACTACTTTCATTTTATTTTTTATTTTATATTATACCCACATCTTCTTTCTAATAATTTTTAATAATAGTATTAATGTTTTTGTGTATATATATTGTTGTCATGATTAATGTTCAAAGCTGATAAAGAAAATCATATACCTAAAGACCTTAGATTGATAAATGAATTGAGTTTTTCAATGCCAGAACACATAACTCTTGCAAGGATAATACTACATTTGGCATTATTTTTATCTTTGCTCACAGCATACCCATAAACTTGCATTATGAAAATAAGTAGATGTGTTCAAATTTTCCATGTAACTGGAAAAAACAATAACCCATAATTCCAAATTTACAAGTAAAAAAAAAAATTAAGGATTTGCTTATTTAAATTTAGCTAACTAAAACAGAAAATTAAAAATAGTAGAGTTATATAATAATCACCAAAAATTAATAAGTATTTAAAAAATAATTAAAAAATAACTGATAAAAGAAAGTGCAGTAATTTTATTAATTAAAATGAAGCAATAGACTTTTAAAATTAATTAAAAATAATTATCAAAGATTAAAATTTAATATTTAATTATTTTAAAATTATAAATAGATTTTTTTTTTTTAAAAAAAATCAAACTATACAACTACATATAAAAAAGGTTTTTTTAACGATTTAAAATGTACTTTTATTGATATGAAAAATTAAAAATGAAAACAAATTTACGTTAATAATAATACATTTTATTTTTTAGAAGCAATTTCCCACACTTAATTCCAGAACAAGGTAGTGTAAGCTTGAGTATTTAATGACTGCTAGATGGTACTTCTATTATATCTGTACCTCAGACTAATTTCTGTCAGGAAATTTGTCAGTAAGGATTTTATATCTAAATATGGAATGGATGTGTTTACGCATCTAAAAGCTTTACTCCCTTTATACTATCACCCTAATAACCTGAAATTAAAAAAAAACCTGAAGACGTAAAGTCAAACCAATTTATTTTTATATTATATAAATTGAACACTAGATTGTTAACAGTATAACTTAATGGCCTTAATTTGTCCTTGCTATCTCTGGTTTATGATAGTCAAATGAAGAGAATTGCTTCTGAAAGCAAGAAAAGCCATTAGTAGTTTTGTTGGAATAAACAACCTTTAGATGATTTTTTGTTTCTTCGTGTGTCAGAGCATCGGCCGGGAAGCGAACCCGCTAACCCGGGACAACTGCTTATAAGGCGGTTGTGCTGACCTCTCGACCACCAATGCTTGACACCTTTAGATGATTTGGTGTTTAATTTTGCATAGTTGCAATAAAAATAACTATTAAATTAGTTACAAAAAAAAATATTTGCATGTTAAACATATATGAGTTTTGGCAAATTTGTTAAAAAAATCATTATTATTACTAATGCAATTATATTTGATTAAATAAATATATATATATATAAAATATTGCTGAAGGAAACTATTCTTTACATATGTGTTATAAAGTAGAACTCTCTCTTCCATCTATAAATATTTTAAAAACAGAGGTCTATTTTGAAGAGTCCACAATATTTCATGTATATAAATCACTATGTTATCAATTATTAAAGTGATATATAAATATTTTATAGAAAACACCTTTATTTAATTTTAGGAGTAATGTATTACCGTCCCCCCCCCCCCCCACTTTTTGCTTCGATCACAATTTGGGTTGGAATTTGAAATAAAAGTGTGGGGGAAGGGGAGTCGATAAATTAATTAATTTGATTACCAGCTTAAAAATAATGATTAAATCAATTAATTTAAACTTGCCTCCCCCCCTCACTTTTATTTCAAGTTGAATGTACTGATATTGTGGTTGAAGAAAAAATATATATTTTAGTTTTTAATGCATTACTCCTCAAATTAAACAAAAGCATTTTTTTATAATATATATTATTTGTTCACTTATTAGTATTCAGATATTTTGCAACAGATTTTTTGTAACTATTCTTATTCAAATTTAGAAACTAAGAATGTAAATAATGTCACCATATTTCTAGTTTTGAAATGAAATTTATATATAATAAAAATTGTTTACAAGACCTTTTTTAATATTTAAATACAAATGTAGTATACATACTTAAGTTAGATGTAATTAAAGAGGATTTGAACCCAGACTTTCACGCTTTCTTCACTCATCCGCTCCACTGATACACAAATCACACATATGTAAAAAAGATAAGTGATCTCCAATGTACATATTTTGTGCTAAACCAGCACTCATTATTTGATCCAGATCATCATCTCCCACACACATATATAATCAATGCTATGTTTATATTAAGGTAGCACATCTTCATACTTTAATGGACAGGCTTCAATGTTCTCCACCTCTAACTCTTCAACCATCTATATCATTGAAAATATGATGACGACATGTTATTTGCAACAGTCTTTTGTAACTAAGAATATAAATAATATCACCATATTTCTAATTTTTGAAATGAAATGTATATACATTATAAATTGATTGCGAGATTATTTTATTTATAGTATTTTGATATTATGCAACAGATTTTTTGTAACTATACATATTTCATATTAGAAATTAAGAATTGTTATTAAAACAGGCAAAACTCATTATACGTATTGCCACACACAGCAAGCTAGAGTAATCAATGGATGCCAGAAGGCTTGTGCATAAAATCCCTATCTAGTGCCTACTCATCCAATATCCCCAGACTAGTTTCTGGTTTATAACCGTTATTAAAACAGGCAAAACTCACTATATATATAGCAACCCACAGCAAGCAAGAGTAATCGATGGATGTCAGAAGGCTTGTGCATAAAATCCCCATCTAGTGCCTACTGATCCAATATCCCCAGACTAGTTTCTGGCTTGTGGCCTTGCTGTGTGTGGCAATACATAAAATGAGTTTTGCCTGCTTTAACAACAGTTATACACAAGCATGAGAAGTGGTGTTCATGTGATCTGGATTGGCTTAAAAGAAATTAAGAATGTAAACAATATTACCATATTTTCAATTTTTGGAATAAAACTCGTGCATTAAACATCATTTAGAAGACTTTATTGTTTCATGAAGACAACATTTTTAAAAAAGTACAAGAGAAGTTAAGATTTAATATTTCATTTGTTTTTCTTTCTATTTTAAGAAACTGTAAGTGCTTTTTAATGAATATTCAACAAAAGTGCTTTTAAAAAAAAGAGTAGACAGTTATCTCACGTGCATCACTGTAAACTTATCAAACCAATTTAATGTGTCTTGAAATGCAAACCATCAACATTATTAGACTTGAAAACCCTGAAATATTTTAGTACATTGATATTTAAAAGTGTTCAAAATTTGAAGGAATTCTATTAAATAAAAATATATTAAAATTTACTTACAAGATTTGAAATGGATAAACAAATAGAATTTCTAAGTTAAATAACAGCATTTTGTAAGAAATAGTATAACTAAAGATAAACCAGAACTCAGGAAACATGAAACTCTCCAACAATCTGCTTTATATTACATTTTTTGCATGTTTTTATGTATTTTAATTATTTTTGTAACCACTAACTAATAATAGTTAGATATCCAATTATCAAACAGTATTGATAAATAGTTGGTATGAATGTTAACTAACTATTTGAAAATAGAATTATATGCCTGTTGAAAAAGTTTCTAAGGGTTACATAGTCATTATACAAGAAGTTCTAAAATGAGTGAAAATTAAATATATTTTTGTAACCTAATATATATTCAATGCATTAGTATATTCTTGATGTTATCATATAACAATTCACCATCAAATAACATTTTAAAAAATTCTCATATTTATTTAGTCAAATGCTCTCTAATTAATCATGTGTTTTTTTCATGCAATTCTTTCTTTTTTCTTTTTTTCTATTATTTCTTTCTTAGTAAACTATTCCAACAATACCTGAATTAAACATTCATTTTTTAAATTTAATTAATGATTTACAAAGTTAGTTTTTGCTTTTCTGTACATAAAAAAATGTGTTATTTTCATCCTTAAGTTCATTTTAGTTTTTCCATAGTATATATATACATACACTCAGTCATTTCTTATCACATTTAACTTTGTTATTTTCATGCATGTTATTTATTTTAAAATGGCCTACATATTTATATTTACTATTTTTATTAAAACCAACCTTTATCTGCCAAAAGTATAAATTTCCAAATTCTTTATTATTTCAATGCAAAAACCTCTTAAGTCTATGTATTTATGTGACTTTGACACTTAAAACATCACATTAATACATCCCCTAATACATGTATGTATATCTATGCATGCATATATGTACATGTATATATATGTATGTATTTCTGCATGCATTCACATATGTGTATATGTTAAGTTATATGCCAAACAAAAAATATTTAAGCAATAAAGTACTATTGATTATTGTTGACATTAGATTTTTATTACTTGCAGCTTGTTAGCATAATTTGTTTTAACATTTCTATTTATAACAGCATCAGAAATGGTAATGAGTTCCTAAAACATTACAATCAATATAGTAGCATAAAATCTAAATAAAAAGCAATTTAATTTTGTGGCTACAAAAACTCTTTAAAACATTTACATTATTTTGCAGTGTTATAAAAAAAAACACAATACAATAAAAAATGAATTACACAGCAGCAATTTTCTCCATACAATACTGCCATCTAGTGCAAGCCATAGTAATCAATGAATGCTAGAAGGTTAACACTTCAAAATTCTATCTACTGCCTACTCATTCATTATTCCCAGACTAGTTTTTAGCTTTGTCTTGTACTAAGTGATAATATTATACAGAGAAAGTTACTACTGTGTTAACAGGTTGTGTAAGCATAAGAAATGTGGAAATGTGATGGATGTTACAGTGGTGTAAAAAATATGAATTCTTTGAAGAGCTTGTACATTTAAAAGTAAACTTATGATGATAAAATTTTTTAATTAAAAAAAAAGAGGTCTTACTGTTTTCAATTAAATACAATTGGGCTGTATCAATCAAAATTCTGATGTCATTTAACTTCTTTTAAATGCTTTTATTGATTTTTGAAACATTACTATACAGAAAAAGAATCAGAATTAAAACTAATTATTTTTTTTGTTGCACTTCAAGTATACAATAGTCAATAATTCGTTTAAAAATACATATATACAAGCAACAAAAATTACAAATTATAAAATTATCATAGAATAGTTTTTTGGCAAATTATGTTTTTTGCCCTTTTCAATATGTCTCCAGAACATCATGATTTAAAGTACATACAGCGACATCTATATCAATACATTTTGGGAAATCTGTTTATTAACTTTTGATCTTTTTCAAGTTAGAATGAAATTTTAAAATCAAGGTTTAATATATTTAAATTAATTAGAATTGCTTAAAAGTTGATATATAATTTAAGTTATATCACTTTAATCTATTCAAAAACACTTGCAATTCCTATTAATACTAATATGTATCTATAGAAATAATTAACTAATGTGCCCAAACAGATAGTTTATATCTGATAAACCTAACTCACTCCAGTTCTTAGGTTACCATATAGTAATCATACTAAGTAGAAGGGTTACTAAATTATTAATCTAGTTAATATACTGAATCTGTATTCATATATATATATATATATATATATATATATTGTAACAGTCAGAATCGTCTATCTCGCTAACACACTGTAGAATTCAAACCCCAGACACGAAACTGAACATTCTAGGAGGGGTTGCCTTCTAGATATACTAAGTTCGAATCTAAAGTCCAAATTTCACAGTGCCATCTATGTGATAACGCATCTGATGCCACTACTAGTATAACCTTTGACCGGTGCCTGGTGGTCAGGGAGAAACAAAAGACTCTATACTAAAAGAAGCTTGGGTGGCTAATTAACATCTATGAATTTACAAAAGAAATGCAGAAAATATATATATATATATAGACCGAGACAGTGATAGGAATCAAATAAAATAGAGATCAAATTTAGTTTTAAATAATTTCACAAAATTTATTTATATAAATTATATATATAACACCACTGTCTGCTTAGATGAGACAGGGATGTGTATTAAATAATTGTTGGCATTATATTCCAATAAATGACAAAATGGTTTTAAAGCAAAGTGATATATTCTATTCCTCGGGCTAATAGCATTACGATAATGTGCTTGATGAGATAGGAGTATTTAAGAGGTGCTTTGAGCAATTATACAAGTCTAAGAAAATATTTGGAAATTAAGTGTTCTAAAATATTTATTGATTTTGAGAATAGCATGGAGAAAAGCTTACTAAGCAACAAAGTGGAATGTGATCAAAGCATTTATTTGAGAATAATAATAATAGAGTTGCATTGGGAGGTCAGTATTGCTGATAATGAATTTATTAAAGTTGGAGGGTATGACACGTTTAAGTCACGGATGCTTTGTAAAATAAATATAAGATAAAACAATATTGAATATCTGGAATGATTACGGAGAGCATCATGCCGCTAACCCATAGGAAAGTATTTTATGAACAGCCAAAACTTAGTGACTGGGTGACGATTGCGTTTAATTTCCAGTTGTGTCACTTGGGGACACACTCTGCCTGGAAACTGCAAACGAAGAGAATGGACTTGTCCGTGTAAAGAATCCTTGGAAAAGTAAAACAAAGCGGTCTCAACAACCAATTCATGTACCAGCAATACGAGACTAGTATATATAAAACATCTAAACGGGTTTTACTTGGATTAAGAGAAATGCCCAATCAAATTCCCAGAAATTCATTTAAAAGGGTCTGCACATTCTCGACATCAATGATGAACTTTGTAATTAAAGTAGAACATGGTAATTAAAATAGGAAAATGCATGCTTGCGGGTTTGAAAAGTAAGTATAGATTTATATACGCAATCATGCATTAGGGGACACATTTAATCATTGACCTTGCACATACTCTCATATTAGATTAAAATCAATAACATGTAGATTTTAAACTATGTGATTATATTATATATTAAAGAAAAGAATCGCCCTCGAATGAGTGATTTGCAAGATAATAAAAATTGGAAATTATTTAGAAATTTAAAATATGCCTTTATAGCAGCGTCTTAGTTTCAACAAAAAGAATAATTCACTCGGTCAAAGACGATTCTGAAACATTATCATAATAAAATAACAGAAAGCTTAATAAATAGAAAATATTAACCCAAGGATAGAGAGCAAAATGTTGAGTATATTTAAACACGTTAAAGAAATACATAATGAAGTTATGTGAAATATCAGAAAACAATTTAAAATAGCTATAGCATGTTAGTTATCACAAGAGCTCTTGGGTTAATTTAGGGTTACCTCTGGAGAAGCATTTTAGGTAGATTGATGGTTGGCAGGTTTTTATATAATTTAACAGCAAAATCTGGAAATGTTCATATTTTTGCAGCAGCAGCAGTTCCGGGGTTCCTTATGTGATAACTTCCGATGGTCTACGGCAGCATATGACCATTTCGGAGAGAAATAGCTTTCTTGCACTCTACTCCATCATGTTAAGATTTACAAATTACTATAATAATTTTGGTTAGAAACATTAGACCTCAGAATGATTTCTCTTAGAAACATTAGAAGAAAAATGGAGAACAAAAGAAAAATCTCCTTTTTATAGTAGAATTTAACAATAGAACTGCCCTGGAGCATTACAAAAATATATCGGACTTATCAGCTGTAATCATCCGAATGTCTAAAGGAATTCAACATTAATTAATTTCTTTTGTTACTTTCCCTGTCGACATTCGAATTACAAACTAGATTTAATTAAAAATTACTTTTATTAATTAAAGAAAACCTTAAGTGGACATCTGCTGTTTTTAGATGAACTTATATAACATTAATTAATTACAACATGAAATAATTAAACTATTGTCCCTCATTTATTTTAACAGAAATATTTGGAATAACTTTTATTAAATTAAAGAAAATAATTTTACTTTTTAAATTGCAATATTTGAATCTAGTTACTAAACGAATATTTACTAAATGAATTTTATTTTAAATCAAAATATATTACGACGGTAATATATTTGTAAATAGATTCAAACAAAATAATTTTAACAATTTATAATTTTGATATGTTTTAAAATGCATATCATAGTGTGTGTGCAATTATGACCTATATAACCTACTTTTAAATAAATCTAAATTATGTGAACAAATACATAATCTATAATATTTTATTTATTTGGGAATGAATTATACTTATATATAATATGAGCATTGTACTTGTGGTTTAAAATTAGGTGGGATTTTTGGTATATAAGCATATTGCAGACACACTACGATAGATTGGGGTTCAAACTAAGGTATGAGGGTAATAAATAGGTAAGAAAAGGTGAAATGAAGATCTGCAAAGCAGACCTTACTGTTTCACATTCCCTTAGTGACGGAACAAAAAAAATTGTTAAAAAAAGATCTTACAACAGGTGTCCACCTATGAAGCCTGCATAAAAAATTTACAAGATAACCCATAATGTACAGGATATAAATGTAATGAAGAAACGAAGCTGAATTATATACCCGGATCATATTAATAAATCTACCATCTAGCGAACATTTTCTATTATCTCCCCTCATCAACAAAATTTTATTTAACAAATCTAATAGATTATCATTGTTTATATCCGATCTCCTTTTTATATTATCCTGTGACGTGTCCATTTCTTTTTTTTTTGTTGTTGTTGTTTTTTTTAAAAAAAAACTACTATAATCCTGGGTCTGGAGGGTAATAACTGCTTTTATAATTTGATGACTGCAGTCTCGGATTATCAGGCCTCTTTATCTTGTCTGGCAGTTCTTTAGCCCAGGGACTGAAATCTAGAGTGGTTAAGAATTCGGCCCTTTCCTCCACCTCTTTGATTCTGCTGCCCGCCATCAACTGTTGTATCGGTAATGGCATATTCTGTTGAACGGTACGTATAACATGAGTATCAGAAAATGCAAACGTGCTAAGTGATCGAAGGCGATTGACCTGGTGAATGAAAAATTGCATGTGTGTTTCCTTGATTGCTCCGTACTTCTCCTGGCAAATGGTATTTAGAATTCCACTCTGCCGATCCTCACTCCAATAATATCTTAGTAACAGGCTACCGTAATTCGCAAAGTTGTTTGGTTTTTTTGCCAACATGCCCCACCAATCTTTTGCATAGCCATATAAATGATGGCTAGTGATAGCAGTCTGTTCATGCGGATCTGTTTTATAAAATTGAAAAAAATCCTGCAGGCTATCCAGGTGTGGGTGGGGGTTTTCTCCTATTTCTTTTCAAAATATTTTAACAGTTAATATCTTAGCAAGTTGGGTTTGAACCCCAAAGTCTGGAATTAACGTCCTGTGGATTGTATCTATCACACTACTATGCGCTTGAGGAGGTGGTAGATCATCATTAGATGTCTGACATCTTTGGCTTCGGTCCACTGTCTCGTTAATACTGATTGTATCATCAGGTTCTGTTTTTGCTATCAGGACTTCGTTGTCCAGGTATTGTATTAATTTTGGCTCAGTTTGATCTCGACATTCGCTCATTTTTTTTCGATTTCCTGAGCAGTATTCTTCCAGTTTTCATTGGAGAGCCCTATGTCTCTCTCTCACTTGTGCCAATTCGTTGAGGAGCATCCTGGTAAACATTTTATACTCCATCTCTTTTCTTTGGGCTTCCTCTTCCTGCTTTCTTGCCATCTCTTTGCTTCTCTTATATAATTCCAGCAGATAATCCAGATTGGAATCTTCCTTACTCATTTGCTGGATAGGTCTCATACTTATTGGAGGAGATTCAAGAAATCCAGATGGGTCCGGTTCTTGATCATCATGGTTGTTGTCCATATTATCCATGGTCTTGGATGATTATCGTGATCGATGATGATGATGATTTTTTTTCCTTTTATTTTATTGCTAATTATTTAATATATCCTAAAAACAATTTTTTTTACATTTGATTTCAAATTTTATTAATGGCTAATAGGCTATCTCTCTCTCGGTTCTGTTGGCCTAATTGCTGCTTTTACATTTATCACTAAAAACTCTGACTACTACCCTTTTATTACTGCAAAAATTTCTTGTTTAAATCTGCTTCCAACATATATATTTTTAACTGCCTGTATATACAAAAATCTCTTAAAATCTATCTGTCAAGATATTTCACTAACATATATATTTTTAAACTCAAGCAATTTTATTTATATATGTTAACATTCGCTAGATCCGGGTATACTTATTTCGTTCCTTCTTATTTAAGATTAGCATACATATATTTTTATTTATATAATTATTGATCCGATTCATGTCTCATTATTTGGTCTAAGAAAAATTTACACACGTTGAAAAAAAAACAAATTAGATATAAAAGAATCTAGCCTGGTGACAAAATTTATTTTAGAAGTAACTCCGTTTAATGAAATTACCCTTGGGTGCCATGTCACCAGTTAAAAGGATCCATAGACTGTTAGCTTCCCAAAATTAATTTTAATAACTATTACATTTAACTACGGGCACTCGTTAAAACATTTGCATTTTTATTGATTACAAAATTTTTTATTTTTACATTTCTGAATTCCATACGATAGCCTATTATATCTAGGTCATTACCATACAAAATTATTATTATGCTATCTTGTGCATTGAGCCAATAAAACTTTATTTTGAGAGTAAAATACATTATTTGAAATATTCATAGATTGTCACAATATTCATTTGGGACAATATTTAAGTAATTTACGCTATGCGTACATAGCGTGATTTAAGTGAAGCAATAAATACAGATAAATACAGATGGCTTGTATCGCACTATAGCTAGTTTGGACAAATTCTGATTACACAGTATAAGTAATTGAATGCCTAAGACAAACAAAATATATGAAATATACACGCAAATAAACAATATAGATAATATAGAGTTTGAAAATATTATATATATCAAAATTATAAAGGATTTGAGTGATTAAATACGAAACAACATGCTAAAATTAAGCTACAGGGATGTGGGTGTTTAAATAATTAAGATCTACAGGGATGTGGGTGTTTAAATATTCGAAGTTCCATGTTTGGGCAAGCCATGGACCCGGAAAAAAAAACTATGTAACAGTCAGAATCATCTATCTCACTAACACACTGTAGAATTCAAACCCCAGACATGAAACTGAACATTCTAGGAGGGGTTGACTTCTAGATATAGTAAGTTCGAATCTAAAGTCCAAATTTCACAGCGCCATCTACGTGATAACGCATCTGATGCCACTACTAGTATTACTTTTGACCGGTGCCTGGTGGTCAGGGAGAAACAAAAGACTCTATACTAAAAGAAGCTTGGGTGGCTAATTAATGTCTAAGGATTTACAAAAGAAATGCAGAATATATATATATAGAACGAGACAGTGATAGGAATCAAATAAAATAAGAGATCAAATTTAGTTTTAAATAATTTCACAAAATTTATTTATATAAATTATATATATAACACCACTGTCTGCTTATATGAGACAGGGACGCATATTAAATAATTGTTGGCATTATATTCCAATAAATGACAAAATGGTTTTAAAGTAAAGTGATATATTCTATTCCTTGGGCTAATAGCATTACGATAATGTGCTTGATGAGATAGGAGTATGTGAGAGGTGCTTTGAGCAATTATACAAGTCTAAGAAAATATTTGGAAATTAAGTGATCTAAAATATTTATTGATTTCGAGAATAGCATGGAGAAAAGCTTACTAAGCAACAAAGTGGGAATGTGATCAAAGCATTTATTTGAGAATAATAATAATAGAGTTGCATTGGGAGGTCAGTATTGCTGATAATGAATTTATTAAAGTTGGAGGGTGTGACACGTTTAAGTCACGGATGCTTTGTAAAATAAATATAAAATAAAACAATATCGAGTATCCGGAATGATTACGGAGGGCATCATGCCGCTAACCCATAGGAAAGTATTTTATGAATAGCTGAAAATTAGCGACTGGGTGACAATTGCCTTTAATTTCCAGGTGTGTCACTTGGGGACACATTCTGCCTGGAAACTGCAAATGAAGAGAATGGACTTGTCAATGTAAAGAATCCTTGGAAAAGTAAAACAAAGCGGTCTCAACAACCAATTCATGTACCAGCAATATGAGACTAGTATATATAAAACATCTAAATGGATTTTACTTGGATTAAGAGAAATGCCCAATCAAATTCCCAGAAATTCATTTAAAAGGGTCTGCACATTCTTGACATCAATGATGAACTTTGTAATTAAAGTAGAACACAGTAATTAAAATAGGAAAATGCATGTTTGCGGGTTTGAAAAGTAAGTATAGATTTATATACGCAATCATACATTAGGGGACACATTTAATCATTGACCTCACACATACTCTCATATTAGATTAAAATCAATAACATGTAGATTTTAAACTAAGTGATTATATTATATATTAAAGAAAAGAATTGCCCTCAAACGAGTGATTTGCAAGATAATAAAAATTGAAAATTATTTAGAAATTTAAAATATGTCTTCATAGCGGCATCTTAGTTTCAACGAAAAGAATAATTCACTTGGTCAAAGATGATTCTGACACATTATCATAATAAAATAACAGAAAGCTTAATAAATAGAAAATATTAACCCGAGGATAGAGAGCAAAATGTTGAGTATATTTAAACATGTTAAAGAAATACATAATGAAGTTATGTGAAATATCAGAAAACAATTTAAAATAGCTATAGCATGTTAGTTATCACAAGAGCTCTTGGGTTAATTTAGGGTTACCTCTGGAGAAGCATTTTAGGTAGATTGATGGTTGGCAGGTTTTTATATAATTTAACAGCAAAATCTGGAAATGTTCATATTTTTGCAGCAGCAGCAGTTCCAGGGTTCCTTATGTGATAACTTCTGATGGTCTACGGCAGCATATGACCATTTCGAAGAGAAATAGCCTTCTTGCACTCTACTCCATCATGTCAAGATTTACAAATTACTACAATAATTTTGGTTAGAAACATTAGACCTCAGAATGATTTCTCTTAGAAACATTAGAAGAAGAATGGAGAATGAAAGAAAAACTTCCTTTTTATAGTAGAATTTAACAATAGAACTGCCCTGGAGCATTACAAAAATATATCAGACTTATCAGCTGTAATCATCCGAATGTCTAAAGGAATTCAACATTAATTAATTTCTTTTGTTACTTTCCCTGTCGACATTTGAATTACAAACTAGATTTAATTAAAAATTACTTTTATTAATTAAAGAAAACCTTAAGTAGACATCTGCTGTTTTTAGATAAACTTATATAACATTAACTAATTACAACATGAAATAATTAAACTATTGTCTTTCATTTATTTTAACAGAAATATTTGGAATAACTTTTATTAAATTAAAGAAAATAATTTTACTTTTTAAATTGCAATATTTGAATCTAGTTACTAAATGAATATTTACTAAATGAATTTTATTTTAAATCAAAATATATTACGATGGTAATATATTTGTAAATAGATTCAAACAAAATAACTTTAACAATTTATAATTTTGATATGTTTTAAAATGCATATCATAGTGTGTGCACAATTATGACCTATATAACCTACTTTTAAATAAATCTAAATTATGTGAACAAATACATAATCTATAATATTTTATTTATTTGGGAATGAATTATACTTATATATAATATGAGCATTGTACTCGTGGTTTAAAATTAGGCAGGATTTTCGGTATATAAGCATATTGCAGACACACTACGATAGATTGGGGTTCAAACTAAGGTATGAGGCTAGTAAATAAGTGAGAAAAGATGAAATGAAGATCTGCAAAGCAGACCTTACTGTTTCAATATATATACATATATATGCAATTAAGTTAGGGAGGAGAAAGTATATTCAATGGCCTTAACAACATTTAAGAATATACCTTTTACATCATCCTTACCTAGCATCTTACTTCTAACTAATAGATAAAATCCTAAGTTTAATAACTTGTTATGCAAATCTTAACAATGATAACAACGAATGCATAGTGATCGGTTGTTATCTATTAGAATAGAATTTTGAAGCAGTGATTTATTTATGCTAAGCAGCATAATTAAATATTATGCTGGAGGGCTGATAATGATCTCTTCTTAAAAGTTTATAAAAATAATTATTCACTGCCTTGAAATATTGGCATATCATAATATATATATTAAAGTAATGAAAAATGAAATAAATAAAACAATAGGTATAGGCATGACCACAATTTATAGAGAATTTAAAATAATAACTTAATACAATTATTGAGATTAAGTAATGAATTATATTAGTCATGATTCAAGCAAGTTTTACAGAATTAATAATTAGATTGAACATTCATTAGATTTACAGTAGCTAGCTTAATATTTAATTTATAGTTTAAAGATTAATTTAAGAGCTCTGCGGTTTATGAAGAAATATTACCAATCTTCTACAGCTTGGAATTCAGGCACTTGGAAGTAGGCAGTATGACACTCTTCTTTGGATAGATTGCTTAGTGGTAGTCTTCTCTTGACAATAGGCTGTAGCTGGAACTCTCCATCCTGGTGATGACGATTATATGTCATTGCAGCATGTAGGATGGGATTGGAGATGACCATTCCTTGTAAGAAGAAATGGCAGATCGATGGTCCTCCTACTCATGCATTATAAAATTGAAACTGGCATAGATTTGGGTAGCAACACATATATCAATTTACAGATTATAGTTTAAAGTGTCAAAATATAGGTTATTTATACCAATTTCAAATACTATATTTTTCTACAAGCTGGATTCATGGTGGAATGAATCTATTAACTTGTTTACAAGTTCAATTTTAAATTTGTAAAATTGACTCAACTATTGTTTAATATTTTTTAAGTCAAATAAATTTAGTTTGGCTTGGCACTTTCAGTCCCAAAGGAAATCTACAATAGTGCTGCTTCATTGTATTTTGTTATTGACTAAGTTTCTGTTTTGAAAATATTATTGCAAAATTATAAATTTAGAAACTTAGTCTATGCACTACTTTATAATTAGGTGCTTGGCATGAAGGTGCATTGCATGATTTTTTTTTGACAATATTTTAATTTAACTCTAGATAATTAAGAAAATCTTTTAAACAACATTTTGTTATATATGTATGCTGGTCCTAGGTGAATTTTATACATATATATGCGATTCTCTATGAAACTAATGAATTGAGTTTTTAAAATAAAAGATCTACATTTTAATACAGATACGCTGCAATATACATAAAACTAAGAATATATCACAGTCTGTTCTCACACACATATATATATATATGCTGATACATATATAACGATATTTATGTTGATATACAGTGTACTCAAGGGGGTTTAAAGTTAGCACAGATAGAGTTATGGGGTAAAACATGTGAAACGTATAGTCTGCAAGAATATATCTTTTCTATGCAGACTCCTCCCTGTGAGCCTTTATAGCTTTCCCAGTGATAATGGAATGTTCTAAAACATAATTAATTTTTATTGTTTCTTATCTTTTTAACTAATCATTTTCTAATCCGGAGACATTTATCAACATTTAATCTTTAACATTCCTAATTTCGTAATACTTTATTTCTTCTAACTTTAGCACATATTTTATTTCTAATTATATTATCTTTTTACATTCTAAATATTTATAGGTAGTAAAAATATCTATATATAGCAGCACCAAATATATATTAATTTATTTTAAAGGAGCACAAGAATAATATGACAAAAGGAAACATAATGTGAAAAAGGCTGAGAAATATTATTCTGTATAATTTTACAATTAAAATTACTTGTTTATAAATGTAGTTTCATTATTCATTCTTTTTTTATTATCACTATTTAATAATTTAATCGGGTCTTAATATGTAATGAATTTTAAATTCTCATAAATGATAAATTAACATACTTCTAAAATGATTACAAATTAAGATCGTTTGTATCAGCAATATTTTAAACTATAATTAAAAAAGAATTACACAATTTACATTTTTCTTTTTTAAAAGTAAACTACAGAGTTAATTTTAAAATCTAAAAAGGAGAAATGTTTATAAATCTAAAATTAATGCTTTATGATCAAAGAGAATAATTAGAAAATATTTTTTAAAAATGACTCTTGGATAAAATTTTTATTGATTTCTTTTAAAATATGAATTTTTTCTACAATACAGGGTTTTTCATACCTGCACTTCTATATGTAATATATAGGGGGTTTGAACTCAGACTTTCACACGACCCTCAACCATCCATGCTATCTAATACCGCCGCTTTAAATAAATTCTTTGTGAGATACAGCAACAGATATTTAGAAATGTTATATATTTTGTTGTTGAAATAATCACATACTAAGCAAAGTAATGTTAAATGTGTTTTGGAAAATTTCCAGTATATTTCTGCCAAAATATAGTTTTTTTATATTTATATATAAGTTTTTATCTGATATAACTTTGTTTTAGCTATTATTTTAAACACAGACTAAAATGTCATAACACATTAATTTCATGAAAACAAAATGAATAGTAAAAAACTTTGGCATTAGATATTCATTTACTGCTTTTAAAATATTTTGAAAATTGAGAGCCAATATTAGACGCATATTGATTTACAGCATTATACATAGACATGATTTTTTTTCTCATGTGTCATAGCATCGGCCGGGAAGCGAACCCGCGAACCCACTAACCCGGGACAACTACTTTTAAGGCAGCTGTGCTGACCTCTCGACCACCAACACTTGACATAGACATGATTTAATACAGAACATACAAAGAATTTCACGTTTTTAAAAATCATGCAAGTTCACATTTACAAGACAATTTAAATCCCTAAGCAGTTAAATCAGTAATAAGCACTGATTAATTAAACAAAAAGTTATTAGCATAAAAATGTAAAAGAAAAAAGTAAACTATTTTTTGACAATTCAAATAAAAGTATGGACTCTTTAATTCTTAAAGTGAAACTCTCACGCCACTCAATAACAACATTATCTGAAGTCAGTGGTTTGCATTATTTATTAGATACATTGTACAGGCTTAAACCTGCATTTATATATGTAATATATGCGGGATTAGGAGTCAGACTTTCTTTCACACGACCCACTACTCTTAGTGCCATCTCTGCAATATGAGATGGCACTGAGATTATTTATTAGAATAACTTCAAAACTTGTTTAAATTTTTTTTGAAAAAAAAATATGATTATGTTGTAAAGAGTGTAAATTTTTTCTGAATTTTCTGTTTTTTAGTGATATGATAAAGAAACATTAATGCATTAGTAGTGATATATATATATATATATATATATATCATCGTTTTCAACCATTATCCATCCACTGCAGGATGAAGGTTTCTCCAAGTTCAATCCATTTTCTCCAATCTCTAGCCCCTCTTTTCCACATTATCTCAGCACACTTCCTTATTTCATCTATCTATCTCACATATGGTCTCTTTCTAGATCTTTTACAATCTCTTGGAATCTGATTTAAGATTTCAACCGTCCATCTATTATCATGTCTTCTAGAAATATGTCTAGCCCAACTTCATTTCAATCTCTTAATTTTTTTCAATGATGCCGGTAACACTTGTTTGTTTTCTCACCCATATATATATAATATTTCCTTTAAAAACACTTATTTGATGAATAAAGAGCAAACAAATTGGTTAGTATATGTTATTTTAAATAAAACTGTAGGGTGTACATAAATTTAATAATTTAATTACTATTTTCTTACCTAATAATCAGAGGCTATAGCTATAAAAAAAGTAATAATTCTACGAAATCCATCAATAACACTTTCTTTTATGAAGTCAATGATATTTCAAATAGAGGAGGATGAATAAACTGGAATAATTTTTTGAATGATGATACAAAACTTAAGATGATGATTTTTAATAATGATTTTTAATGCTATACCCATTCTACCTATTTATTGAGGTTTATAAAAAACTGATCTATTTTAGTGATGTCAAATCAGCCTTTTAAGAATCTTAAGAATAGATTCTGTGGATCCTGAACACATACTTAAAGTTTTAAAGTATGGCATTAACATAGTTTCAAAAATATTAAAAATTTTAAAAGAATGAACTATGAATGGAAACACTTGGTCTTATTCCAATTTGTAAAAATAAATGAGAGAGATAAAACTGTAGTAATAAATATGGAATATTATTATCATCCATTATGACAAAAATATTTTCATGGATTTTTTTGAATGCGGTGTCAGTCATAGATAAATGATTTCCAGAGACTCGAAGTGGTTTTAATTCAGAAAATCAAAAAAACATGGTAACATAGTTTTTGTTAGCAGGAAAATGTAATAAAGTTTTGGAATAAAGAAATGATTTATATATTGTTTTTATTGATTTAAGCAAAGTATTTGACTCAATTAAATAAGTCTGAAGCACTGTGTAAAATTAATTAAATTGTCCACCAAATTTTATTCATATCTCTTCCACTTGATGATATGAGAGAAAGTGTTGTTATTGCATTATGTTAAACAAGGATATGTAATTGTTCCAACTTTATTTATGATTTTAATGACTGTTGCTATTGAAACTTTTCATGAATCAGAGAGCAAAATGTAGTAAAAGTTTAATAGTGAAAATTTCAATTTGGATAGATTAAAGGTAAAAAAACAAAACAATCTTCTTGTCTTCTAGATTTACAATTCTTTGATGATTGTGTTATCCTTTGCAATTCAAAAATTAATCTAAATGATGTACTTAATGTTTTGAATTCAACATATAATAATTTTGTTTTATTAATTGAGTCTGTTATCAAATAATAATAGAATAAAAAATCTTCAGAAACTTTTAATTTGAATAATTATTAATTTGCCAATGTGAATCATTTTTTAAGTATTAAATGAACTTGGATGTTAAGGTGCAAAACAGATTCCAATGTGATGTTGCTTTTTACTAATTAAAAGATAGAGCATTTCATTACAATGATATAACCACTCCATTTATATTAGTTACATACGAATGCTGTGCAAAATTCTAACATTATAATAACAACATCAAAGACAAATCAATATATTCTTTAGTTCTGTGGGTGTTACTATAAATCAAGGATGTCCAACATCTGCAGACCATATGTTTTTTCTTCTTCACCTGTAAGTGCACATAGGTGATACAATCTTTGCACAACTCTTCAATTTTTATATAAAATACAGATAGTATACTATAAATATTTGAAAACCAGGCACTCTTCACAAACCTGGGAGCTTAACTGTAAATATAGAGGATTTGAACTCAGATTTTCAAGCACCCTTCAACTATCCACACTATCTCATACAACCGATACACATGACCACACACATGTAGAAAAGATAAATCATCACCAATATACGTATTTGGGATTTGGGTTTTCATCATCAGATTTTCAATGATATGGATGGCTGAAAAGTTGGAGATTGCAGTGGATTGAAGCCTGTCCATTCAAGTATGAAGATTTGCTATCTTAATATAAACTGAGCATTGATTATATATATGCGTGAGAGATGATAATCTGGACCAACTGATGAGTGCTGGTGTAGCATGAAATACCTATATTGGTGATTATTAATCTTTTCTACATGTGCATGGTCATGTGTATCGGTTGTATGAGATAGTGTGGATAGTTGAAGGGTGCTTGAAAATCTGAGTTCAAATCCTCTATACTTATAGTATACTATAAATAAATAATATTTACAAGTTTTTTTATAATGCAATAAAAAAAATTATATTGCTTAATTTAATAAAACTTATGAATCTGTTTGCTTTCATCAGACTTTTAATTTTTATAATTAAGCAGAATATTTTTCAAATTTGAGATGTGACATTATTTTTTTTTATTAGTTTCATGGATTATAATAATTTTCACAAAGAATTAACTACAAAGTAGAGCAATTATCAAATGAAAGTTAAAAACTGTTACAGACTCACTTTGGAAATGGGTTACTTCAGTATGAGACAAATGTGAAATATTTATTTACAGAATGAACATGGAACAAAATATTATTTTTAGTTGGATTCGCTGAATTTGAATTTTTGTTATAATTTTTTTTTCTAAATACAAGTAAAAATCGTTTCTTTCTTTATAAGATCTAGACTTAATTTTTATATTTATAATCAGAGTTTCAATACATCAAATTTACTCCCATAATGCATCATATTTGCATAGGCCGGAAGTTGAACACTCCAGTTACACAGGCTACTACTATAAAATTAAATCTTCATTGTATTGGATATATGAAACAAAAAAGCAGTAACAGATTTCCTAAAAATATTTCATGATAAACTAGAACATAGCTTTCCTGCAAAAAGAATGCTTTATTTGCACTATAAAGTTTATCTTAAATCCCCTCAAAAGAAAAGTAATAATTATTGCTCCCATTCTGAAGATGTAGATGGAGTTAAAATATTATGAAAAGCTATAATTCAACAAGATGTTAAAGTCTTTTTAAAAAAAGAGCAGAAAATAGAAGACACCATCACCAAATATAGAACAAGCATATTTTACATGTGGATCTATTAAATTTAAAATAGTCTGTTCAGCCATCACAAATTTATCTATAGCATATTATTATTATTTAAAGTCCTTTTTCCCTTGGATTTGTTTTGATGCTGCTACTGATGGAGATAGAATTCACCCTGTAATTAAATATATAAAAGTATATGTATTGTTATTTAAAAAATCAAGAAAGCATAGTGACATCTATGTTCAAGTTGAAATAATTGCAAAAATAAACTAAAGAATAATATTGATTTTATATACTCTTTATTTAAATTGAAAGCAAAATAAATTAAGTGTATTTTGTTTTTCATTGAAAAGTTTATATAAATGTAGAAAAAACGAACAAAATATAAACAAAAATATATAGCAATACATATATAAGTTATTTCTGACACTAGTTAAATCAGTACTGCTCTAAACCTCAGATATGTGAAGAATTTACCCCAGATACTGTGCTTAGGGATTTCCAAATTTTATAACAATGAATTAGTTATATTAATTAGATATCATAATTTTAAATTATATTAATTTTATTAAAATTTTTTTTAAAAAAATTGAATAGCAGAATTGTCAAATGCTGGAAAAATCTAGTTTTCTAAAAAATAAGGACTGTTAAATGACTGTAATTTATAATTATATGATTAAAGTTTGTTTCTTTAAAAACAAATTTTGTATCTGTCTTAACAAAAATTATTACTGTTAATTTTTGTAAGTTAAAATTCATAAAAAACAAAACTAATAAATTCTATAATTCAAAAAAGATCATTTAATTTTACATTAAATGACTACTAAATATAAAAATAGCAAAATGTTAAACACTAATAAATCGAATGGTTTATAATGAATTTGCAAAATGTAAGGCAAAAAAAAATTTTTTTACAATATTTTATAATTCATTGTAAATTTTGAGATAATGAACGCCCACACATTTTTTTTTGTTAAACCTAATCATCAGTACATCATTGTTACCAGTATTAGAAAAAAAAAAATTCTCCAAATCTACATAAAGTAGAAAAAGAATGTTCTTTGTTTTCAATTTCTCTTGGTTTATTAGAGCATAAGAATTGTGATGATGTAAATTATATATAATAACCAGATAACTGTTGGCTCTTATGATTTAATATATATATACATGTTACTGATTTTGATATTCCACAGAAAAATATAATTAAGAGTTTTCAATAATCATAAAAAATTAAAAAACACTACTCAATACAAAAAAATAAAACAAGGGAAAAGAAATAATATTCATCTAAATATGTTCAAAGGATAGATGAGGATAATTTATAGCTTTTTAATATTCTTTGATAACTTATTCTGTTTGTCTAGATTGAATCTTACAACTCAATTTGAACTCATTTACAAATTTCTGCTCCAGTTAAAACTGTACATACATATGTAATCCCAAAATGAATATATTTTTTTAGTCTTTGCAAACAATTTTAGCAAAAATTTAATGAAAATGTTAAATTTTTAATTTTGTATGCAACATTGATCCTAGTGGTTGGCGGCATTCTTTGTAATTTAAAAGTGAGTGATTAACTGAAAAGTGATTTGGATAATTCTATATTACATATATAAAACTAAAAAGTATAAAAAATGAAAGTTGCTTTTATTCACATATATTAAAAAATATCTTTGGCTTTCACAAATGAAGTGTGGATGTGGAAGAACTAATTCTCAACTCAGATTCTTAATTAATCATGTAAATAAATTTGCAAATAATACTCTTTTTTTCTATCAATATCAAATTTTGACTTGTGACTTATCTATTCAGCAGATAAAAAAAAAGTTATTCCTATTCGACAAATAGATTAACATTAATGCAAGAAAGTGTATATTATTTGAATATTTATTTAAATGATGAATTAAGAATTTGATTTATAAATTAATTGTTCTTCCCTGGATTTTATTTGTGAAACATGAAATTGAAGAAAATTTACTTTTAGTGCACATATGCGAATAAAAATATTTCTTTATATATATAACAATAAAAATAACGATAATAAACTATTCAATCTTTCAATCCACAGAGGTATCAGTTAATTCCTTAACTTACCTCAACTGCTGTTAAATTTAAAAAACAAAAGTATTTCTGCGGATTGAAAGACTGTATATAATAGTATATTACCATTATATTTATTATCAGGGTATTAGTAGATGAATTGCTTCTGAGTGTCCTTTTTTTAAAAATCAATTTTATCATCAATTTAAAGTATAGTATTTAGTATATTAATTAAGCCTATATATGCTTGCATCACTCTTGAACAATATATGCTATAATTGTATATAATTATATGTGTCTAATATTATAAGAACTTATTGGGCATTCACCATATTAATGACCTTATAAAAATTATTAAAAATATTATTTGATAGTTTCTTCATACTAAAATATAAACATATATTTTAAAATGTATAAAACTATATGAAATAATGTAAAAATAAAACATTATTTTATAAAAAGAACATCTTGTGCTATACTCAAATTTTTTTATTTATACATAAAACAAGTATTTTGATAATTAATAAAAACAATCTCATAAATAAACTCATCTACTGGTTAACTAATAATTTTACATGCTCATAATAAAGAAGAAACCCAATTAGATTTCAACTCACTTCAACAGATTATTTAAAAAGTCACACAAACAATCCAGATGATTTTAGCAACTTTTCTAATGTATCATTTACTATGGCACTGTTATTCATACATTTTACATTTTGTCATATTAAACGTCCCTTTCTATACCTCCCTCTATTTCAGCATACAAAATTCAGCCTGAGTAAGTAGGGGATTTCAAAATAATGGCAAGTATTAGACATTTGGAGTCTATTGGGTCGAATACAGGTTTTAGTACTTTTTAATATAATAGATGATTGGATCGATTACCTTACAATATAATGTAAATAAAAACAAATGTATTGGTTTAATCAAAAAAAAATTTTTGGTAATAGAATTTCTAAATAAAATAAAGTTTAATAGCTATGGCTACTTTAATATATTAAATTGATTTATCCTGTATGATGTATAAAATATTCGTTTGAAGCTTAAAATAATTTTTATTTTATTTACTTAAAATGCTTATTTACTTAAAATAAATAACTTTTTATTAAAGAACTATTATTTATTTATATTTGATTTTTAATTTTTATAATATTCAAAATGTGTTTCTGGCTATGCAGAAAAATGAAGTATTATATGAATATTATCATGAAGACAGCACACACACACACACACACACATATATATATAATTCTAAATAGATTGCCTAAAGCTTAATTCTATTCTAATAAATGAGACACACTCCCTCTAGTCATCTGACAAAAAAGGATGTATAAAAATAAAACAATTTAATTATTTATTGTAAATGATTTATTAATGTTATGTTTGCTCTGGATTACAGACCCAACCAACAGAAAATAATACTAAGACAAGTATTACAATTAATATATTTATTATATCTACAAATATATACAATACAATATACAGTATATATATATATAATTGAATATTTACAATGTTGTATATTGTAGTTTAACATAAACTCTGTGTTCTGCCTACCGCTTCTAGCTTCACACGATGGCTTGCCTCACAGGTAGAGTGTATGGCTCTTCCAGCTGTACAAGACAGCTTGCCTCAAGACGAGAGTGGTCTCAGCAGCGTCTGGTCTCTGTGGGACTTGCCTAGCTGCATAGACTAAATAGCATAGTGCTATCAATGGAAATACTTGCTGCTGTTCAGGTTAGCAGACCTTCCCTGCGAGAACGCAGAGTCTTTTCAAATTAGACAAACATTCTTCCCCAATTCTCACAAAAGGCTGACTATTTATACACAGATCCCTGACCTTATTAAAACCTTCATATTCATCAAGCATTGTTGCTTATTGGCCTGTAATAATGTTTTTATCTATACATCAGCCTATTGGCCTGTGGCAAACAATGCTTAATCCGATCAGATAAGAAGGCATCTGGAATAGTTCACTTCTGAGGACTATAACATTTCTCCCCTGGCTAAAATTTAGCTCTAGAGAACACAGTCATAAAGGTGAGTTGGAGAACGACTAATACGCTTCAGTGCTGCTTCTGGTTTTTTCAGTTTGTTGGTACTCCTTGCTTGTACTGCATGTCTCTGGAGCTTCCTTCCTTGTGACTGCACCAGTATAATCCAGCTTAAGTTGTTTTCAATGGTGATGATGTTGATATCCATCTGTGTTTCAACTACAATGGAGTGGAGTACTTTTTGTTAGATATGACTGCTAAGATACATTTAGTGGGTCCTCTATACATCGTGCATAGCACTTTAGTCTGCAAAGCTAGTGATGTTCTGGTAATCCTGGTGTTCCAATTTGCCATATCCATTTTTGTTATCAGCTTTTTGTTGACTTCTGAATAATCAGGTTATAATTTAGTTAATGTTGTGATCTGGTTCACCTTTGTCACTGCAAAGTCTAAATGACCGAACCAGTCACAGCCTAATAAGTTGCTGTGATAACCTGTTGCCACTACCAGTGGTAGGTGTCTAGTTTTGTAGGCATGGTAATTTTAATTCTTGTCCGACCCAAGAGTTTTATTTTTTATCCTGATAATCTGTTATAGTCCTAGTGCTAGGATGTAGCTTATATTTATTATTTTTATTAATGATAGGCCAAGTCTTTTTTGAAACAATAGACACTGCAGACCCTGTGTCCAGTTCCATTCTCACTGGTGTATCATTAATTATAATACTATGTATAAATCCAGACTGATTGTCCTTAATGTGATTTATACTGGCAACTTGTTTATTTTTCTTATAGTTTCCCTTGTTTTTTAGAATGGGTTTTTCCATTCTCATATTGGCTGTTTGTCTTTTTAAGTTTAGACATCCACTCTTATATGACTGACTTGCTTGCAAAATGAGTACACAGTATGGAGATGTGGACATTCTGTTTGCACATGCATCAGTTCATCACATCTATAACAATGCTTAACATTCATTGTTGTCATTGAGCTAACTGAATGGTTGTCAGACTCAGCCTTCTATTCAACTTTTTGAACGGTAAAGTTTATTTTTTGTAATGGCCTTGCTTGACACACTATCGATTCTGCCAGCATGGCTTGAGCTACAGCCTTTTCAAAGTCTATATCTGGCATCATTAATAATTTGAGTCTTAAATTATGATTGTTCATGCCACAAATGAAATGATCACGTAGTGCTTCAGTTAAGACTCTTTAAAATCGCATGTAAGTGCTAATGCCCGGATTTGCATTGCGAATTCTCTAGCTTTTTCATCCTCCAATTGAGTACAGAGATTGAAATAATATCTCTGCATTATTGTTAGCAGTTTTGGGGGAAAATATTCTGTGAGAATTGCCAATGCCTTCTCAAAATTCAAGTCGGCCAGTGTTTCTGATCCAATTTGCGATTTTAAAATATTATACATCTGTGATCGATTATAGTCATCAGCATTGTTAATTTTATTTCAGACTTTTTGATCTGATTAGCCTGCATATAAAAAATGAGGTGCTCTTTGTAGCTTGACCAGTTCTCAGGGAACCCTGGGTCAAAAGCTTCCATCGAGCCAATTATATTAGCCTTTTTTTTTCTGTTAAAATGTGAGAAAAATATTTATTCTATACATTTGCAAGTAACCACTTGATATGGTTATGTTTGACAGATTTTTTACTTCACTAGGGCAAGCTTCTGTCTTTTTTAGAAAGGCCAATTTTGATTGGTTTATGAACCACCAATCATGTTTCTGATCATTTTATTTTTCCTCCCAGAAATAAGTGATTTTGATAATCACTGTTTAATAAATATGTATTCATGTACTTTACTTGGACCATATTTAAGAGTGATTTAATAATCACAGATTCATAAGTGCACACTTGTGTATTATACATTTTCAAGTTTTTTTTCTTTTTCCAGCCATGGGGAAAAAAAAATCTTTTGTCAACTGCGCCAAATCTGTTATGTTTGGTCTGGATTATAGACCCAACCAACAGAAAATAACACTAAGACAAGTATTACAATTAATATATTTATTATATCTACAAATATATACAATACAATATACAGTATATATATAAGTGAAAACTTACTATGTTGTATATTGTATTTTAATGTAAACCCTGGGTTCTGCCTACTGCTTCCAGCTACACCTGGTGGATTGCCTCATGGGTAGGGTGTATGGCTCTTCCAGCTGTACAAGACAGCTTGCCTCAAGCCGAGGGTGGTCTTAGCAGCAACTGGCTCTGTGGGACTTGCCTAGCTGTGTAGACTAAATATCATAGTGCTATCAATGGGAATACTTGCTGCTGTTCAGGTTAGCAGAGCTTCCCTGGGAGAATGCAAAAAGTCTTTCCAACTTAGACAAATGTTCTTCCCCGATTCTCACAAAAGGCTGACTATTTATACCCAGATCTCTGACCTTATTGAAAACCTTCGGATTCTGCAAGCATCATTGCTTATTGGCCTGTAATAATCATTGGCTATGTGTTTATCTATACATCAGCCTATTGGCTTGTGGCAAACAATGCTTAATCCGATCAGATAAGGAGGCATCTGGAATAGTCCACTTCTGAGAGAAGGGAGGACTGTAACAATTAACAAGTTGATTTTTATATAACAAAGCTAAGAAATTCTTATTTTTTAAAACTTTGTAATAAAACTTTAAATGATAAATATGTAATAAAAACAATCACTAAGTGAAAAAAAGCAGAGGGAGTGGGTCTCATTTATTAGAACAGCATTTTTCTTTGGATGATCTATTTAATGTTATATACTTTCATTCAGTGATTGTTTTCATTATATATATATATATAAAACAAAATAAATGTCCGCTAATATCAATAATACAATAACAAAACTTAAATATATTCCAAACAATGGTAAACAATTTATAATACAATATAAATAAAAACTCATAAAGAAATATTTTTGATTATATTCATAATCATTTTCAACTCAACTTTCAAAATGGAATCATCTATTACCAACCGGAAACACATGTCGATTTGCTGACTGTCTATTTATTATCGTATTTTTATACCTATTAATAAAAACTGCCTCTTTAATTTTTCTTTTTTCATTATCTCTCTCTTGTCCTAAAATTTTTATTTTATTTATATCAAAATTAAACTTAAAATTACAATTTCTATCATGATCATAAAAAACAGATTCAGTATATAACTTGACTTCATTACTATTATCATTACATATCTGTACATTTTTTAAAACTCTTTTATATAACAATTTATGTTCTTTAATTCTTTTCTCTATATTACATCTAGATTCCCCTATATATGATAAGTTACACCCACAAAAAATTCTATAAATTATATTACTCACGTTATTTTTTTCTAACTTATCTTTTGAATTATTAACCATTCTATTTAAATTACCTGATCCATAAAAAGAAACATTATATATACCATTATAAACTTTTTTCATAAATTTTACTTGATTATTATTATAAAAAGGCAAAGAAATCCATTTCTTACTCTTAATTTCTTCATCACCAGTATTTCTATTAATTTTCTTACTAAATTGACAAACCACTTGATAAATTACTTTTATATTATAACCTACACTTAATAATTCACTTACATAATTTTTAATATTTTTCTTTTTATCACATGCATATTTACACAAAATATTATTTCTATACAAAAAAGACCTAAAACCAGCCATCTTATAATTATGTGGCACGTTAGATAAATAGGGAATATACCCTCTAGTTTCAATAGGTTTAATAAACAATTTATAGTCAATCATATTATTGTTCCTTGAAATTATCAAATCTAAATATTTAATACTGTTATTATATTCTTTCTTCATAGTCCAGATAAGACCTTTTAATTTATTATATTCATCAAAAATTTTATCAATCATTTCTGAAGAAGCACATATAAAAACATCATCCACATATCTCGTATATATCTTAATATTTCCCATAAATATAAATTTGTTTAAAATTTTCTCTTCATAATATGACAAAACAAAACTGCATAACTGTGCCACCATTGGTAATCCCATTGGCCAGCCTTAAAAAAAAAAAAATTAAAATAATATAAGGCTTTAAATTTTATTGAACAAAATATTGTTGCATCCTTTAATGGTAAATTTTATAAGATGAATAAAGGCTAGCCAATGGGATTACCAATGGTGGCACAGTTATGCAGTTTTGTTTTGTCATATTATGAAGAGAAAATTTTAAACAAATTTATATTTATGAGAAATATTAAGATATATACGAGATATGTGGATAATGTTTTTATATGTGCTTCTTCAGAAATGATTGATAAAATTTTTGATGAATATAATAAATTAAAAGGTCTTATCTGGACTATGGAGAAAGAATATAATAACAGTATTAAAAAAGGTCTTATCTGGACTATGGAGAAAGAATATAATAACAGTATTAAATATTTAGATTTGATAATTTCAAGGAACAATAATATGATTGACTATAAATTGTTTATTAAACCTATTGAAACTAGAGGGTATATTCCCTATTTATCTAACGTGCCACATAATTATAAGATGGCTGGTTTTAGGTCTTTTTTGTATAGAAATAATATTTTGTGTAAATATGCATGTGATAAAAAGAAAAATATTGAAAATTATGTAAGTGAATTATTAAGTGTAGGTTATAATATAAAAGAAATTTATCAAGTGGTTTGTCAATTTAGTAAGAAAATTAATAGAAATACTGGTGATGAAGAAATTAAGAGTAAGAAGTGGATTTCTTTGCCTTTTTATAATAATAATCAAGTAAAATTTATGAAAAAATTTATAATGGTATATATAATGTTTTTTTTTATGGATCAGGTAATTTAAATAGAATGGTTAATAATTCAAAAGATAAGTTAGAAAAAATAACGTGAGTAATATAATTTATAGAATTTTTTGTGGGTGTAACTTATCATATATAGGGGAATCTAGATGTAATATAGAGAAAAGAATTAAAGAACATAAATTGTTATATAAAAGAGTTTTGAAAAATGTACAGATATGTAATGATAATAGTAATGAAGTCAAGTTATATACTGAATCTGTTTTTTATGATCATGATAGATATTGTAATTTTAAGTTTAATTTTGATATAAATAAAATAAAAATTTTAGGACAAGAGAGAGATAATGAAAAAAGAAAAATTAAAGAGGCAGTTTTTATTAATAGGTATAAAAATACGATAATAAATAGACAGTCAGCAAATGTTAGGATTAATGAATTGTGGGATATTTAAATCGATATGTGTTTCCGGTTGGTAATAGATGATTCCACTTTGAAAGTTGAGTTGAAAATGATTATGAATATAATCGAAAATATTTCTTTATGAGTTTTTATTGAGTTTTTATTTATATTGTATTATAAATTGTTTACCATTGTTTGGAATATATATATATATTGATCCTTAATGTAGTTTAAAATAATCTTTAGTTTCATAAAAGACTTTTAATAATTGTTAGTATATTTAACTAAAGATGATTGTCATTATAGATTATTTTAGAAGTAATTTTTTGTAAATTGAATATTAGCTGTACAGTAAATATCATATTTTAATTCAAAAAGTTTAAAAATTTATTTAGAACTTTCTTCAACGAATCTATAATATAACTAGTAATACCAAAAGAACTGTTATGTATAAATACAGTATTTATTGCTAACTGCTGCTATGTTAATATCAATAAAAGGCATCCTTATAAGTGGAAGTCTGCCCACTCTTATACATATAAATTTTGCAAGGAAGAACAATTCAGTTACACACATTAATTAATGCATAATAGCACACTTCTTTCATATCAAACATGTGATTTTCTTCTTGATCAGTCATACCACAATAAAGAAAAAGGGAACTAAAATTGTTTGCAAAAGATTAGGTTTAATGTTCTTCACATTATATAATGACTTATTCAGTTAATTTTTAATTCATTAGATAGTTTTGAGACTAATATATCCTCATGCAGATGAATGACTATAGTAAGATGCACTTCCCCTCTCTCCTGGGCAATCCACCAGCCCATTACATCTGATGCCAAATGTGTTGGGCATGAACATCAAGTTTTTAGAGATATCCAGTTGTTGAACTTATAATTAAAAAAAGATATATATATATGATCTCATTTACTTTAAACTAATACAATGTATAACCACCACAAACTTACACATGTAGTATATGATTGATACAGGCAACCATTGCTTTAATGAACATGTATAACAGTTTTTTAAAAAACTACTTTGAATAATTATTTCAAATAAAAATTATATCTAAAATGATGAATGCAAATTGAGAAATATAAATGACGAAATGAGCCAAGACCGAAAACTAAATAAATAAACAATGAATAAAACAAAAATTAAAATAGATGACTCAGGGGAAATAAAAAATTAGGTTTTAAAATAGGCAATAAAAACATTAAAAAGAATAGAGAGAAGTTGAAACCAAGCATAATGGCAAAGGATGACCTAAAGCCATATGGTACACATCTACTTTGTATCTATAAAACAAACCTTGTACTTTAAACTCTAAGCAAATTTTTTAAGAGTAACTAGGAGTAAGAAGTATTTATTGAACATGAATAGAAAATACTTACTTAAAGCAGAAAGCAGTAATGATAGTGAAATGGGAGATACAACTGTTAGTAGCAAGAAAGAATCTTTGTCTAGCCAAGTATCTGGGAGTCTATAACCAAAATCAAACACTTTCTACAAGTGCAGGAAGGAAGTTAGGTAGTTACTCGAATTCAAAAGGTTCCTTCCATGAAAATCAGTCAACCACCTAGAGGTGACACAGCACAGGCTGCAGAAAATGAGCTGACCATGATGCAGATATTCCAAGCAAAAGAGAAGATATAAAAAAATAAACAGGAAGATGGTTGGTATGAAACCTGATGTGAATAGCATAGAAGTGAGAATGGATACAATGGCAAACAAGGAAGATATGAGTAATATAAAAGATACCATGGCAACCAAGGAAGATGTGAATAATATGGGAGATACTATGGCAACTGAGGAAAATGTGAATAATATGAGAGATACCATGGCAACCAAAGAAAATGTAAAATAAACAATAAAATGGAAATAAAAATGAAGGAGGTTGAAAATAGACTATCTGCAGGCATGAAGCAGTTGTCATTAAGTTTTTAAGGGTGTTCAGAAAGACAATGCAGATAGCTATTACTCAGATGAGGAAAGAAATAGATGAAAAAGACATAAAATGTCAACAAAGACTGGAAGACTTCAAACATACCATCACCAGTCAATTAAATGCTAAATACAGTATAATGCAGCAGAGTTATAAACATTTGAAAGAAGAAATACATCCTGAACAAGTTAAACATCAAGATAAGATTGAAGAAGATCTAACTTGCAGGATGGATCAAATCCACTCTCAACTAAATGCCAAAGCAGAGATATATGATAAGGCTTTTGAAACTGTGAGTCAAAGTGTGAGTCAAAGTTTGAGACATATCAAGCTTCATGATTACCTCTAATAAATTGAAGACCCTCCCAAATAACATAAATTTAGAGAAAGTAGTAGAAAGTGTGAACAAGGCATGAGACTAAATTAGTCACATAGATGTAGCAATCAATCAATGATTTGAGATGCTTGAATTGCAGTAATGCCAAAAAACACAGAGTACTGAGATGCAATATATTGAGATTGTTAAAATGACCCAGACTGATAAACTGGTGATGATATGGGGAACAGCCTGGAAATTGCCCTCAAAGATCCAAATACAATAAGTGACCAATACCAAGAATTGGAAAATGTTCTAAACACAAACTTTGTGAATCCATTGACAGATTTTAGTATGGATCACTATCAGCTTAAATGATGACCATAAAAAAAGTGTAACAGCCAACACATCAGTTTAAGAAATTCAGATAAAGACAAAAGGTCTGACCATATTAGATGTCTATTGTGGCATTTAACTCTACCATCAAGGGGATGACCCAGATATGGGAAGCTGTTGGATCATCATAGAAAATGCCACACCAGAAACCACTAAACAAAAGGATTTCCAGTTCCATAAATTATGCAATACTTATGGGGTCTCTTCACATTCATTAAGTCTACAGATATTAATGCTTAAAAAGATAATATGAAGGATGGACCTCAAGATTGCAACCTGGAACCTGTATACTGTACCACCTGAAATAAACAGACCATAAGATATTTTTTCCAAAAAAATGGAGTATACATATATAATATAACCAATGATTACACAAACCCACACCTACGGTATTCATAAAATATCAACCCCAGTTAATCCCATTGAAATAAATGTAGAGGAAGACAGTCTAAGAGCACAAACAACTCATGGATAGGGCTAATAAAAGAAACAAAGATGAGACGAAAAAAAAGATGCCTCATGATTTCAAAGTAGGTGATAAAGTCTCATAAAGATACCACATGTAAGCAAACCACAAGACAATATGTATAATACATTTTTCAATCAATATGAAGAACCATTTACAATTGTAAAGCAATCTGGTCACAATGCATTTTAGATTGATATTGGAGAAGAGGTACAAAGGACATACAACACCCTTATCTTGAAATCATGTTATGAATTCTTTGAATAACCACATAGTTGCTTCATATTGATTGATTTTGGAGAAGAGGTACAAAGTACATACAACCCTTATCTTGAAATCTTGTTATGGACTCTTTGAATACTCACAAATTCATCTAGGAAATAACTAAAAGCATTAGTTAGAACATACAGAATAGTAGAGCCAACATAAAAAAAATGCATAGTGATTTTGGTTAAAAAAAATGAATAAAGAAAATGTGCATTATTAGAGATATTCAAGTTTTAATGAGGGTATACCCAGGTTAATGCTTAGAAGCACTGGATTACCTTGAAACTAACTGAGATGTAAAAGTCAATCTATACAGAGCAATGGATACTCCAATATTTAGTTAAAGCTTCAAAAATTTAGTAAGACTGAAAAAAGAGCAGTATGAAGGCTAGCAAATAAATTCATGTGCCATCTGCAATAGAAACACATTTCTGGTTAGATACTGACCATAGACCATTCAATAAGGCTAAATCACACCCTGAATGATATGATCTAGCCATCAAAAGAATCTGTAAAAGATCAAGAAAAAGTAGCTAGTGAAGCATAAGTGACATGGGAGTAAATTTCAAAACCCTTCAATTAGGCCAACTACAATCAATAAAAAATAAATACCTCCATATGAAAAAGTGTTAAAATTCTAATTATGAGTTAGAATTTTAACCCTGTAAGGGAGGGGAGTTTTGAGGGTAAATTACAGCCCTGTCACACCATGTCAGATTAACCCACATTACCAAATTATGCCATCAAAAATATGTCATTAACCCCTAGATTACTAAGCAATTTAGTACATTTTAAGACACATATACACATTAAACATTTGATTTATTAGTGATTAAAACACTCATAATCCCACAACAGCTTAATTTTTGTTTATCATAATGAAAAAAATTTATAAAATTATAAGTATTCAAACTAAATGCTTTAAAAAAAATTCAGTCAAATATATATGTAGACTAACATCAAACTACAGAAAAAAATCAGTGTTGTACATCATAAACTAAACCAGAACAATAATAAAGATGTTTAACAAGACACATAAAATAATGATCTAATCTCAAATCTGTCACTAAAAGACCAACTGTAGTAATGAAATTAAAACTTCAATAAATAATTGTGTTAATTTAATTTCTATAAATAAAATCTGTAACAATAGAAAATCATATCAATGTATAAGGAAATGCAAGATTCAACACACCAACAGTCAGAAATGAATTAATCTCATTTTCAAACTGAATATTGTATAAAAATAGTTCAAATCTCCATCCTTTCTCTTTCAAAATAATGCTTTTATTATACAAAAGTCAATCTCATCATACTTAAGCTTCAAATGCTATAAAATGCATGTATATATTTGAAACAAAATACATTTTGAATAGCACTGAAGTAATTAGAAAGCAAAACCAGCAATTAGATTCAAAATTAACAACTAAACCATTCAATTTAAAGAAGTAAAATAATTTTTTTAAAATTTTATTTTAAGAAACATTAACTCTATTCACACATAAGGAGAAAAAAGTATATAATCATTAATAACTGAGGGAAAAAAGCCAAAATAATTCTTATACATATATCACTATTAAATGCTAAACTGGAATTATATGAAATCCATATATGATATAGATTGCTGAATGTTTTCCAGTTAAAGTAACAATGCCATAGGGGCAAATATCATTTCTAGAGCAATGAAAGCACAGTGACTTTACTTATATATTGCCACAAAGCCTAAAGAAATATCTACTGTCTTTAGAGAAATTCCTGCATATGAAGCAAGAGAAATTACCTGGAAAAGAGTATAGTCCTATTGTTCCAAGTAAGATTATACCATTTACTGAAGGAGCAGCGTGTTACCATTATCCAAGGAGATTAATCTTAAAAAGGTTGGACTAACAATATAAAGGATATTCCCAGCAAACTCATCAGACTTTTACCAACATAATTGATTGGAAATTTTGATTTTTGTTTTCTATTATTATTTATTTTTTAAATTTATTTTCGTTTCTACACTTGGAAGCAGAAGTGCCTAAATCTGGAAAAAGTTCATTTTAAGAATAAAAAGGGTGGGAAGCAGTTAACGTTTAATTAAGCATTTTTTTTTGTTATTAAATAAAATTTAGGTCAGCTTGCCCTCCCATGACCAATATGAATAGAGAATAAAAGGCTGTAAGATTTTGATATCCCACATTAAGTACTATACTTAGTTGTTGATCATTCACTAATATTTTGTTTTGTGTTCCTTTCATTTTTCGGTATAATTGATTAACATTCTCGCATGGACATTCTTTCTTTTTAATATTAGAGACATCTATTCATAGATAAGAAAGAGTCCCCATGGAGATCAATATCCATCAACATGAACTGGGTAAAGATAATCATTTAAATTTGACTGTAAATAATATTGATTTAATCAGTCACATTTGCAGTCTTCTAAAATTATTATTTTTGTATATATATGCATTTATGAATAATTGGTAATAAGTACATGAATTTCTACTATGGGTTAGAGATAAGGATTTTCATTATTTTATATAACAATATAGCAGAAGTTCATACTTAACATAGCTGATTATATAACTTACTATTGTTAAACTATTTTGTGTTTTTTTCTTGTTGTAGTCATTCAATACATGTTACAGAATTTATTATTTTAATTTGGTCTTTATCTCATCATTATTATGTAGCTCATCATGATCACTATTTCTAGTATTATCACAAACAGACATTCAGACCAATTAATATAATAACCTTGAATATGTATATGCGCACACACACCTTATTCTATGTGCGGTGATACTGGGGAATATTTAAAGAGTTTTAATAGTCAATCATCATATATATATATATATATAGATGTAATAGTTAGTGACCAGTGTAATTTCATCCCCTGTTAAGAGAGCCTCTGGCAATTTCTCCCTGAGCTTGAATATTGTGGTATAACAGAGCCAGGAAGGGGAGAGAACTGGATGAATTAGCCCAAATTGTGTCTAAGTTGATAAAAATATACAGAGCTAATCTACAGGAGGTAGATACAATCATAAGTTATGTATTTCATTGCATAATCATTTGCATCCTATATGAAGACCCAAAGTCTGACCATAGTAAGATGTGTCCCCCTCTCTCCTGAGCAATTCACTGACCCATTACAATATATTTGATGAAGTGGGTTTGAAATTATTTTTTATCATGTCATTTTTTGTTGTTAATTAATTAGAAATTAATTGTTTTTTAAACTAAAAATATTTTTTTAGTCTTACTTTTTTTTTATTCTATCCAATTCCCATTTCATGAATTGTAGTGTGTGTGATCATATATCATGACAACTTATATTCCAGAATTTAGTTATATGATCCTAATAAAACTAGTTATTTATAAATAGGGGAAGCCCATGGTTTGTTTAAGATTATTTATAATAAGCTAATTTATTTGTTTCCCTCTTGCTCATAGAGTTCTTGGTTTCTGAAGTAGATTCATGCATAACAGCTATATGGAATAAGAGTATATGTATATATTGTAATGGGCACAGACGTCGTTACATTGTTTTTTTATTAGTAAACATGAAAAAAGTAAAAGTTCACAAATAAAACTTCTTTTTTTAAGAATTAAAAATTGAAAATTAAAATTCTATACTAAACTTGTATCTATATAAAATCGCACAGATGAAAAAAAAAATTAACTTTATTAAAAATAGAAAAGGTATTGTAAAAGCAAAAACTTAAAAAAGATTTAGAGATAAAAATATATCTTTAAGTTTGAAAACAAATTAATTAATGTTATTGAAAAATGGAAATGATTATTTTAATTAGTCAATGTAAACTAGCCTTGGGCATTTAAATGTATAAACAGTGGTCAGATAGGAGAGAAAAACAATGGAATCAGACCTCAACGAAAGGACCATCACATCGATGACGTAATGTCAATTGAATCCTAAAATTGATATAAAAGGAAAAGTTTGGAAAATGATTGAGTTAGTTATTATTAAAAGTGGTGATATGTATTAGTGCGGAGTTGTGGGAGAAGGGATTGAAAAGACGCACTCTTCAATCCCTTCAGTTTTGTTAAAAAAAAAGAAATGACAGCGTTTTCTACATTGAGGACCAGCCAAAGCAAAAGACCTCCGGATGAATAAATAAATAGGCCAACAGAATATCAATCTCTTTAGGACAGTGTGGGAATTCATGTTCAAATGGCAAGCAATGGATAAAAAGGAACATTTAAAATCGTAAGAACTTTTTGAACTCTAAGCTTTAAATATATTTCTAAAACTCCAGTAACTAAACAATAAGAACTTTAATTCTAAAACTTGTTCTGTATTTAAAATAATTGCAATAGAATCCTATCTGACCAACTTAATTTATTAATAAGTAATTTCATTTAATGTATTTTTTTTGTATAATCATTTTCATTTATTTATTTTTTGTTCTTTAAGTTTTTATTATGATTTCTGTTTTTCGTTAAATTAAATTATATAAATGTTAAACTTAAGTCGGGTGTGAATGGCTATATAGATTTGTAAAGTTATATTAGGGGAGGTAATCTTAGGTTATTTGTTTCGTAGTTGAATTAGTTGAATGGATTGGATATATTGGTGTAATTAGTAGATGTAGTATGAGATTCAATACGGGCAGAATCGCTATTATACGCCGCACACACTTGTTTTGCCTATGAGAGGAATTATAAGATGGAGACCACAGTTCCTTTCCTATGGAGTTTTTTTTATTGCTCTTATCGTCAGATAGATGTAATATTTCTATCTGATGAGAGGCAATTTCTTCTCTTAACCTAATGGTGCTGTCGTATTCGTTTTACATTGAACACATCGATACATCAGATGTATTTGACGTTGATTTAACTGCAAAATTTATGGCCTAAGGTTAAATAAGGGATAAAATATTTTCTTTTCAAATGCAATCTATGTAGTCTATTCATACTCGACACTCTAAATAAAATGCATTAAATTTAAGTTGGGTATAGACACTTGCATAGATTCGTTATCGGTTAATTGTGTTTTTGGTTTTCATATTTGATCAAAATATATAGACATTCGGTAAATACTGATACCTTACGGTGAGTATCTAAGATGTATTTATTTCGGATGTCTTTTAAGTTATTGGTGTAAATGTGGCATCTTATGATGAATGCTATTGGGTTTCTTATAAATTTCCCTCTGCATTTCCATCAATGACTTTATATTTTGATCGTTTATGTTTACTTTGAAATGTTTTTGACCGTGCAATCTATGTAACCGATCTATACTCAACATTTATAAAACAAACTTTTATAAATCCATCTGTGTGAACTTATAATAGCATAAAAATTAAAATGTAAATTTATAAAAATAAAAATGTAAATTAAAATCAAAGTTAAAAATGTAAGTTAAATTTTAAAATGTAAACTGATACTAAAATAATTTTAAATATATATGTGCGTAAATAAATGTTTGTGTGTATAATTACTGGCAGTGGCTTATTTTATTCTTTTTTAAAAATTATTCTTAGATAAGAATTTATAAAATATAAATCTCTGCTGTTCCACTGAGCTAGTGACAATGGGCTAACGACCGGACTCAACCAATAAAAAAAAAAAAATTTTTTTTTGTTGACTTACGTATCTGCCTACTATATAAATTTTTCTAGGTTCAATTGCCTAGATGGCGCCCTCGTAGTGCAGATTACGTTAAGTAGCTTCATCCAGATCGTTATAATATATATATATTTAGTGTATGGGTATCCAGATGATGATGATTCTGGATGGCACAAAGATGATATTCTTTAACACCCATGCCCTACATTTTATTTAGTTTAGTATGTCTTAGAAACTAAGTTTATAGTTGGCCAGTACCCTGATGGGTACTAAGTGGTTAGAGCATTATGATGATCAGCATGTTTTAATATCCTAGCATTATTGTTTTTATGGTTGTATATTTTATGATTAGCACTTAAATTTGTGAATCCAAATTAATGGTTAAATAATTGCCCCAAGCTGGCAAAGGCTAAATAGTTGGTGTTGTTTACAGTAGATCCATTTCAAATCCAGTCATAAGATTGACTATTGAATTTATTTTATTGTTAACCACTCATAATGATGAGTATTACTTACACTTAGTTTTACTTATTGATAATGTTGGTGATGTATGGTTATTTATACTTTTAGTTACTCTAGTGAGTTAACTGGATGATCTCTTAGACAGTTCAGAGTGATCTATAATGCTCATCTTTTTGATATTAATTTTTTTTACTTGAAGATAAACAAATATTTCCTCAGATCCCTAAGGGTTTAAACACCAATTTTCTGTAAAATGGCTACATAACTGAGGATTGTTGATGATCACATACTGGTGACCATCACACACCCCTATTTTCCTGTGATATTACTATATATATATCAAAGTATCTTACACAGGTGCAAAAATCTATGCATATCAGCATTGTAGCTCATCTGATATATATATATATATATACATGTTATACTTAATGTTTTCACGGTTATATGATGTAGATAAATTATAACTTTTTGGGCTATACCGTGTATTGTTTTCCATTGAACACCGATATTTCGACGGAATAGCAACCACCATTATCAAGGTTAACTTTTGAAAGAAAAAACGTTAGATCTTAACAAATAACGTGACTGTGTGCTAGATGAGAAATGAGATTCAAGTTCAGCATTCACAATATGAGGCTTATCAAAATGTTTATTTCCCTCAGTATTTTTATCTATTAATTTTAAGTTAATATTGGATAAAATGAGAGTTTTCCACATAGCTGGAATACATTGTGCTTCATCAGTTCTATTTAAACCAGTAGGTCTCTTTAATATTTCAATTGACTCTCTCATCGTTCTTAAATCATATCTTTCCAAATTAGCAAGTATTTTTGTATTGTCAAAATTAGGTTTGTGACCAGTTTCTAAATAATGGGAAGTAAAAACTGATGTGCTAATTTTTTGATGAAAAGCATTTTTATGTTCCTTAATTCTGACATTAATTCATCTATTAGACTGACCCTCATAGCTTCTTGAGCACTGGAAACACGGAATTTCATAAACTCCTTGGTGTTCCAAAAATATTCTGTCTTTAGGTTTATACAAAAAAAATCACCATTTTTTTTTGCCAGTAGAAAAAGTGGTCTTTATATTAAAACAAGATAGTCTTCTACTGATTTTATCAGTAACCCCCTAATGTAAAGCAAAATTACTCTATTAAAAGAGGAATTATCAATTCTATCCTCTTTTTTCTTTTTAGTATTAATGTTATATAAAACCTTACATATGATGTTTTTATTATAATTATTAGAAAGCAGAATACTTTTTGTAAGTTCTATTTCTTGAGAAAGATGTTCTTTATCAGATAAATTATAAGCTCTAGTGAAAAAAATTTTAGCTACAGAAAAAATTTGTGCAGGATGATGATGAGAATTAAAATTAAGTTATCTGTTTGTATGAGTGGATTTTCTGTAAACTGGTATTAACAATGTTTCATCACATTTTCTTGCAATTAAAACATCTAGAAAAGAAAGTGATCTGTTATTTTCCACTTCCATAGTAAATTTAATATTTGGATGCCAATTATTTATAAAAGCAAGAAAAGAATTTAAAGAATCAATTCCATGAGGCCATATGACAAAAGTATCATCCACATTGCTGATCTTTTCATGGACAATTTTGAAAGTCAAGTATTATGTGCAGCTACTAAAAAACCTTCTATTTGGCTTAGATATGTGGATGATACTTTTGTCATATGGCCTCATGGAATTGATTCTTTAAATTCTTTTCTTGCTTTTATAAATAATTGACATCCAAATATTAAATTTACTATGGAAGTGGAAAATAACAGATCGCTTTCTTTTCTAGATGTTTTAATTGCAAGAAAATGTGATGAAACATTGTCAAAATCAGTTTACAGAAAATCCACTCATACAAACAGATATCTTAATTTTAATTCTCATCATCATCCTGCACAAATTTTTTCTGTAGCTAAAAATCTTTTCACTAGAGCTTATAATTTATCTGATAAAGAACATCTTTCTCAAGAAATAGAACTTACAAAAAGTATTCTGCTTTCTAATAATTATAATAAAAATATCAAATGTAAGGCTTTATATAACATTAATACTAAAAAAGAAAAAAGAGGATAGAATTGATAATTCCTCTTTTAATAGAGTAATTTTGCCTTACATTAGGGGGTTACTGATAAAATCAGTAGAAGACTATCTTGTTTTAAGATAAAGACCACTTTTTCTATTGGCAAAAAAAATTGGTGATTTTTTGTATAAACCTAAAGACAGAATATTTTTGGAACACCAAGGAGTTTATGAAATTCCGTGTTTCCAGTGCTCAAGAGGCTATGTGGGTCAGTCTAATAGAAGAATTAATGTCAGAATTAAGGAACATAAAAATGCTTTTCATCAAAAAATTAGCACATCAGTTTTTACTTCCCATTATTTAGAAACTGGTCCCAAACCTAATTTTGACAATACAAAAATACTTGCTAATTTGGAAAGATATGATTTAAGAACGATGAGAGAGTCAATTGAAATATTAAAGAGACCTACTGGTTTAAATAGAACTGATAAAGCACAACGTATTCCAGCTATGTGGAAACCTCTCATTTTATCCAATATTAACCTAAAATAGATAAAAATAAGGAGGGAAATAAACATTTTGATAAGCTTATATTGTGAATGCCTCATTTCTCATCTTGCACACAGTCACGTTATTTGTTAAGATCTAACGGTTTTTCTTTCAAAAGTTAACCTTGATAATGGCGGCTGCTATTCCGTCAAAATATCGGTGTTCAATGGAAAACAATACACGGTATAGCCCAAAAGGTTATAATTTATATATATGTAAATACATGTGTAGTGATAGATGGTTGCCTGGATAATTTATATATTATTGGATAGTAGCAATATATAGATTTTGAGATGAAGAGGATTGCTTAAAATTTGGAAAATTTTTATAACTATATAAATTCAATGATTCTTTACTGTTTTTTTTTATTTAAGTGTAATTCTATATTTAAACAGTATTTTGCATGTTTAGCAAGAAATAATAAATTTATAAAGCTTTTAACTTGCTGAGTATGCTTACGACATTTACAATTAGATTCATAGCTTTAGCAATGATATCAGGATATTATATATTTATATAATGAATAGATCTATCTATTAAAAAACAACATACAATATATAATCAAAATACAATATATTGCTATCATTATTAGAGTCAAGAATCTGACTGTAAATGTTTAAAAACATTTAAAACTCTTTATAAATTTATAGACTTTTCTTATTAAATGTACAAACAATGTTTGCTTTACCATATATATTTATTCTATAGTGCTTCAAATTATAAAATATATTTTCTTAGACATTAATTGTTGTTCTATAAGATATTATAAAGACGACAGATATCTTCCTCATTTTAATAAAAGTGGAATTTACCCTCTTCTTGGTTATTTCATTTTGCACTCCAACCATTAATTATTATAATATTTATTCTGTAAGCATAAATATGTATATTGTTTGATACTTAATAAAAATATATTTTTGCCTTCAAGACAAATAATATATTCTGCAACGGTGATTTTTTTATTATATATATTTCCAAATAAAGTTGTCATAAATAATATCATTAAAAAATACACATGGAAGGATATGATTAGTACTAGCAAATGTTAATTTAGAGTTGCGAATACATATAGAATTTTTTGATGGAGAGCTGATTTTTACTTTAGTTTCAAAAATAACTTTATTAATGAAAAATAATTGATTATCTAAGAATATGTGAATACATTGTCTTTCTTGGTAAGAAGTTCTAACATCCTAATTGAGAATCTGTGATGGATCTAAAGTTTAATCCCCTGGAGAATCTCTAATGGAAATGCTAGTATCAAATTTTGTGTGTGATTGTTTATGTCTTAGGTGATTTTTGGTATTTGAAAGAGATTCCATGTCTCATTATAGAGGAATTTTGAAGACAGGATAAGGTCTTTACTTTTTAACTTATTAAGGTGATCGATAAATACGACATCCTGATTTGGAGGTAGGAAGGTGAAGATTAGTTTGCAACGGACACTCCAGAATGTATGAACTAAAAACAATGAAAGTCTAATGAAAGGAAATTGTCTACTTTGTAAGGAGTCTTTTAATGATAGAATTTTGTAAAAGTCAATGCTCGAACTTTGCGATATTAGCAATCTAATGCCTACCAGCCGAGGGCATGATTTAATAATATGGTCAAAAGTATCCTCTTGAGTCTTGCAGAGTGGGCATATTGGATCAATATTATTTAGATATCTCTTGAAGTGTAAAAAGTGATTAGTATGCATGGCATTTTGATTTACCTTAATTAAGAAGGTAAGAAATTTGGGTTCTAATTTAAGGAATTTAAATAAGGAGGTGATTTTGTTATTAGTTATTTTTATTTATTAAAAATATATTTATAATTAACAATAAACTTTCTTTGTTAAACATATACAAAGAAGTTTTTATTAAAATAAAATACTATTTAACTGGTGCATTTTTATTATTTTTTAGCAGACTATACAGATCATGATAAAATAAGCATATAAAAGATGTTTATTTTTTTATTGCATAGTTTCATTAAGGTGGTTACTCTCATATATTATATAGTTGTGAAAAGTGCATCCAATTAAAATTTATATTTTCCCGAAATTTATTATTTAAAAATTGATTTTCATTCAAATAATTTAATTTTTTTTTATTAAAACTAAATATTTTATATTGTTTTTTAATATTTATTTAACAATTTTTATTTTAGCAAATCTTTCAGAAATAATATAGTCGTTATATATATATTAAATGTATATAAATACATTTAAAAAAAAACGTTTGCTCATTATTTACAGTCCTGTAGCTTATAGTTTTTTCTTAATCTATTCCAAGAGTCACTAATTGTTAAGCGTAACTAATCAATGACCATTAGGCGGTGATGCTATATCTTCATTTTCAAAGTGGTTTTCGACTATTGGCCATCTCACAGAATTTTGTACTCATATGTGTATGTAGTGAAAACATTTTTCTTTTGTATTATTATTTTTGTGTGCGTGATTTAAAAACACTATAAGGTATTTGTCTCCAATGATATAGTTAATGAAATTTCTGAATTAGTGGTGGCATGTCTTTCTGCTACAATTATAGTCTGGGGTTGAAGTTGCACTGTTTAAAGCGTGAAAATATTCAGGTTATCGGGCTTAGGATTGTTCTTTCAAGTAACCAGCCTTTAGCTAATCTAGATAACCATCCCGTATTGGTTGGTAAATGGATGTATATACAAATAAAATATCAGTTAATTAAAACTTATTGTAATACCAATAAAAAAAAATATAACGATAATTAATTATTATATTCAGTCTTATACGGTAATTAACTATTTTATACAGTCTTTCAAACCTCAGATTAAAAGACTGAATATAATAGTTAATTACCGTTATATTTATTATTTTTATTGATACATATATATATATTAATAGGATATAAAACAAAGAGGAAAAAACGGACAAACTTTCATTACCTGATATTTAAAAAATATGCTAAATAATGTTTCTTTTTCATTGTTTTTTTGCAAGGGGCTATTGAAAAAACCTTTGAATTTCAGAGTAATTTTAAAAGCTGTTTTATTTACGTATTTCTTTTTACCTGATATTGTAATTAAACTCTTTGAAAAAATAATATATTAAGATGAGTTCAATGTGAAATAATTTTTTGTTTCTCATGTGTCATAGCATCGGCCGGGACGCGAACCCGCTAACCCGGGACAACTGTTAGTAAAGTAACTGTGCTGATCTCTCGACTACAACGCCTGACAAGGTGAAATAAATTTGAACACTCTTTCAATGCTTACATGTTTTAAAAAGTATTTTAAAGTTACATACAGATAAGTTATACAATGTCGGTGGGAGAGGTTTTAATAATTTATCATTCTTATTTTTTCTCTTATGAATTTTTAAACATTGTAAATTATAGACAGTCTATGTATACAAACGTAGGCAATAAAAATTATGTTCATGAAATAATGTTATTAAATAAATTCAACGAATTGTAAAGTGGAAAATTGAAAAATTAATATTCACGCAATTGCGCAAATGTTCAATGAATAAATAAAACGGGTTTTTAATTTCAAAATTATTTATGTGTACATTGTTAAAAAAAAAAAAAAAAAGAAACTGTTTAATAAACTACACGTAATAAATTTGCTATTTAAGCATATTATAACATATAATTTGCAATTACTGACTTATGGATAAGTAAATAAGGTGCTATTATCTGATAATTAATTATTTTGAAAACCAAACCAAGGATAAAAAGAAAAAAAAAATTGCAAACACTAATTATTTTTTAAAAAATTAAAAAGTTTAAATATAAAAAGTATTATGCCTGAAGTAAAATATAAGTTAACTTTAGATTTAGTGCATATATTGTAACCAACTATCGGTCATCAGCAAAATTGTTGCCTTCCGGCCTTATTTGCTACATCACTCGTACGATATACTTAACTAATAAAATATCTTCCTATCTATATCTTAGGGTTGTAATTAGGATATGTCCGAATCAAGGCACCCTTAAGTTAGACAAAAGGGTTCATTTTACTGCCACTCAATGTGCAAAGGCAATTACTAGTTTGGTTTGGATCTTTTATCTGGTTGCGATATTAAAATGACTTACATAGTGAACAATACCACATTACAAGCTCATTAATTGATTTGACAACTAGCATATTAGACTTTCTATTGATTGAATTATGCATAAACCACAATGCTTAAACTATACTACTTAGGTATTTGATTATAACTGGAAAATAATAATGAATTGCATCAATCACCCATTGAATAAATTAAACAATCCTATTTCTCAAATTAAAACAGGCAAAACTCTCCTTACAGCAGTGCCAGTCAGTGCAAGCCAGAGCAATCAATGGATTCCAGAAGGCTTGTACATAAAATCCCTATCTAGTGCCTGCTCATCCAGTATCCCTAGATTAGTTTCTGGCTTATGGCCTTCATCAGTAAAGAGCTTTGGATCTGAGAGCACTGCACCTAGATCTTAGGATATAATGCAACCCTTTGGAAGCCACCTTTTATCTGTACGTAACTACAAAACTATGAGAATAAAATTGAAAACAATAATGTTTTCAATCCAAGCTCATGAGTATATATAGTCATATAGGTCTGAACTCAGTTCAATACAATACATTTTGGTGTCTTTGGTTCTTTATTAACCGTAGCCACCACTATCCTATTATCCAGAGTAAACATTGGATATTGGATGAGTAGGCATAGATATGGATTTTATGCACAAGCCTTCTGGCATCCATTGATTACTCTGGCTTGCACTGAGTGGCACTACTGTATGGAGAGTTATGAGCAAGCATAAGAAATAGTGATCTTGTGCTGTTCAGTGGTTTAACATCAATCCTGCCTAATAGGCTAGTGGTGGCTATGGTTATTAAGGGACCAAAGACACCGAAATGTATGAGTACTGAACTGAGTTTAGACCTATATGACTATATAAGCTAATGAGCTTGGATTGAAAATATTATTGTGTTTTCAATTTTATTTTTATAGCTTTATAGTAAAGTAGAGATAAAAGGTGGCTGCTGGAGGGTTGCATTAGATCCTAAGATCTAGGTGCAGTGCTCCCAGATCCAAAGCTCCTCACTGACAAAGGCCACAAGCCAAAAACTACTCTGGGGATATTGTATAAATAGGTACTAGATAGGGATTTTATGCACAAGCCTTCTGGAATCCATTCATTACTCTGGCTTGCACTGAGTGACACTACTGTATGGAGAGTTTTGCCTGTTTTAATAACAGTTATGAGCAAGCATAAGAAATGGTGATCATGTGATGTTTAGTGTTTTATTTCTCAAATTCCAAGAGTACGTGATAATTAGCATATATGATTGCTATGATGGATTGATTCTAAAATTGAAATGTGTAATCAACAACAATTTCCTTAAACTGTAATGGCTAGAAATTAACTGAATTGGTGATTATTGATTTAGAATAACCATGAATACAAAAAGCAATAATTAGCATATTACAAAGATTACACTAACATTTATTTACACTAATATTTACATTTATTTACAGATGATATATATAAAAAACAAATAATTTCAATATTAAAACAAAATACAATATTAAGTGTCCACACCTAAATTCTGGTAATTGCCAAGATATCCCAAAATAATATCATACGTAAGCATTATTTATGTTCATAAAAAAAATATAATAAAATAATAGTAAGTTTGATAATATAATCCCTTGTTATGGAAATTATTCTATTTTAGGAATCAGCATGATGAACATACCAATTAATCACAATTACATATTTTCCCTAGGTTCCAATAAATATGAATGACATTCATATCTGATTCCCTTGTTTATGGATTCTCTAATCTTTCATAATATATTTATTTATGTGATTTTCTTGTTTATGGATTCTCTAATCGTTCATAATATATTTATTTATGTTGTTGAAATTTATAATTTTGATAATGCATAAAACAAACAGCTACAAAACCTTGAGTCTATTAGAACAAACTTATTGCACTATTGGTTTCAACACTTTCTTTAGTACATTACTTTAGCTTAGATTAAATATGAGGTTAGCTGGATTACAAATATTTATTCAACCTGTAAGATTATATCTCACATGCCTTCCTTAAGCTATTCATCATCAACAACTAATGAACAATAAACACTTACAGAACAATGACTTATGGTTCAATGCACAGGGTAATACTACTAACATAGACATTAAAGAATCAAGTTTGCACTGACAATAATATTACTAGTCTAGGATCATGTCTGAATATACTTGAATTACATATCCAGGTGTCTATCAGGACCTATATGAATACAAGAAAATACGTAATAAGAGATCAACAACTTCCTTAATACACCATATTATCCAAGCATACTCATTAAGATTATGACCACCATATAAGATATTGTGTCGGATATCTACACAACACTGCAAAACACCTACAACTTTCTAATACAATAATTCCAGTATTAAATGAAAAACCAGGTACATCCAATGGGAAATTCACAGCTGTAAAATGGTCACCTCCACCCATCATCAACCATGAACACTTAGCCTTACTTAATACTCACTCTCACAGATTCACTAAATTGTCATTCACAATGATAACAATCAGTTATAAATATATTTTACCATGTAAACAATGAATTTAGTAGAATCCTGCCAGCCATCATCAATCTATAAATTGTTTATATTCAAGCAGTAAAATACAAGTAAAATACCCAAACTTTAGGTTTATATTATTAAATTCATTTTCCCTGTAAACCCAATCATTGATTAAATGTGCTGTTGAAATATTCTGCAATTCCGATATAAAATGAATAAACCAAAATATAATGCTGTTTAACGTATTTTAGAATAAATAATAATAAATTTTATCATCACAATATTAAAGTTCAATATTACAATTATAATATCATTTAATCAATTAATATATATATATATGCTCTGCACACAGATAATGAAGCAATTCAATGTACGTAAAATTATCAAAAGTTACCGCCAAGCGCTTTTAGGACAGTTTATATTTCCCATATTCATGGTGACATATATTTGGATAAGACCTGTAATATTATTGCAAATTTTATGCAAATTTATATGCAGATGTTACATAGACCATTTTTGAGACAGAAAAGCAGGCCTCTCTTCTATTAATTGCTGCTGGGTCACGTATAATGTAGTAAGCTTTTCTGACTTTGCATTAATATCGTTTGTTTCAGAGGCCTGCTTTTCTCTGTCTCGAAAATGGTCTATGTAACATCTGCATATAAATTTGCATAAAATTTGCATTAACATTACAGGTCTTAACCAACTACAAGTCGCCATGAATACGGGGACTATAAACTGTCCTGAAAGCGCTTGGCGGTAACTTTTGATAATTTTAGTACATTGAATAGCTTCATTATCAGTGCGCAGAGCACATATATATATATTAATTGATTACAAATGCTAATGAAGTAAAGCCTTAATAATATCATTTAATATCTTTGAAAACAAATAATGATGAACTTTAATTATCAATGACCAACATCTATCCTCGTTTTAAGATTGATTATCAATATTACCTTACCTTCATTTTAATTAACAACCCATAATTTAAGTAGCGTACAATATATATATATATATATATATATAATAAACCAAAACACACTCTTTAACTTCACACCATCTTGTGCAAGATACCCAAAATAATACTCAACATTTAAAATACATTTGGCGTTTATAGTTCAAATATTATTAAGTTCTTGCTTATCATTTCTGTATTCCCATTGCATTATAAATATTCCTAGGAAAAGCTTAGATATTCACATATCTCCAGTTACTTATCCCTAATTTACTTAACACAAATTTCACCAAGTATTTCATATGTCCAAAGAGCTCCTAATATAATGATACAATTGTAGAGTCTTACCCTGGAAAATAGGTTGATCCTTTTTGGTTTCTTTATCATCCAATATATTACCATTTTAAATAAAGATTTACTTCATGATAATAATAAATAAATATGCTACATACATATAAATAAGTGAAGTTTTTAATAAAATTTTATAGCCTTATGGCTGAGCGCTTTTAGGGCAATCTTTAAACCCCATATATATAATGAATGATAACGTTTTTTAAGGGCGTGTAAATGTTCTATATAAAATATTTATATATTCTAATAATTAAATATTCCATGATTTGGAAAGAGTAAAGCAAGTTTCTCTTTTGTTAATAGCATTGTTTTATATATGCCTCTTTTACTTTTCTTTTAATATCATTTCTGTCTGAACAAAATATGATTGTTTATAATTTGGTGCTCCCAAAATATTGATTTACTTTCATCTTTAATTTTTGCTTTATTATATAAATACTTGTGTTGATATACCCTGTTGGCAATATTAGCATGTGTTTCATATATATATATAGCTTTACAACACATTTTAGGGCAAGCTATTCTATAAACAACTTGGGGAATTGATTCATGATTAATGCAATCTTTAGAATTATTAATAGATCTATTAGTATTAGGAGGAGTGCGTATACTTATTTGGAAATCATTGGAAAAATTCTTTATTATTTTTGGTATGATATTTTATATGAATGGGATAGTTAAGAACTTTCTATCATCATTAAAATGTTGTTTATTGATATTTTTATAAAAATTCAATTATGTTTTTAATAGCATTCAATTTGGAGTCAATACTTAATAAATCTTTAGTATATAGTTCTATGTTATTCTTTCTATCCACTTCAAAATAACAAAGTTGATAATTTTGATACAAAAAAGCCTTAAAACCTGCCCATTTAGGTGTACTTGGAATATTAACTTTAGAATGAGTATATTCTCTTATTTTAAATGGTTTCATCATATACACCTGGGTCTTGTTTTAAAAATGCCGTAGATAGGTTCCACAGAAAACCCCCGCATTAAAAAAAATCGCACAAAAATAGACTTAATTTACCTTGAAAAATGGGGGATAGGTTCTGTTTTTTTCAGAATTCGCATAAAACCAAAGCAGGAAAAATTACTTCAAAATTCGCATTAAAAAAATAAGCAAATAAAGAATGACTATTAAAAAATTTCAAATATTCGAAAAAAATTAATACAAGACAAACTTTTTTTTACTATTTTTATTAACTACAATATTTAATTTCACATTTTTACACATATTTTAATCATTACTACTAGTGTTAGTTTGTAAACTGGTAAGAAATCAGATTCGATGTGATGTAATGTATTGTGGCTTCTTAAACGAAGTCAAGAATCTCTCAGCAATTATAGCCCAGAGAAATCTGTTAGCCACTTTATTTTTATTCATGATGAGACGTACAACTAGCACCACTTTCAGTCTTGTGCTGTGTTAATGGTTTTCTGTTTCTATATTAAAAATATGAGATCACAATCAAAACAAAAAGATTATACATTATCATTAGAAAGATTATTTTCAATTTATAAAATCTTCGTTTTTTTATTCAAAAAATCTAAAAGATTATTTATTTCTGTTATATATAACAAATACATTTTAAAAGTTTAAATGTTTTGAATATTTATTGCGATATTTTTATATGTAAGTATAAATTGATTATTATTATTTACTCATTAGTATAAATAGGTTATTTACATAGAAGCTAAGATTCTAAATACTGTTTCAGGCCATATTCATGTTAGCTGCTAATATAACATTATATTTTTGAAAAAAAAAAGTATTTCAAGTCAAAATAAGTTATTAATAATTTAAATTTCTTGATATCTAATAAATATAGTGAAATATGAAAAATATTAAGAAGAAACATGAATCACATAACTTCAAAATCACATTAAAATAATCCACATAAAATGAGACCCAAAGTGTACAAGTTTATTTTCTTCTTTGGAAATATTTAAATCTAAATATTTGACATTATGAGATTGATCTTCTTTAATAGTGCTTAAAGTTAAAGAAGTCATAGATTGAAATTCTTCAATAATTTTATCAATAGTTTTATTTTTGACAATAATTAAAATATCATCAACATATCTCATATATATTAATTCTTGTTGTATATTATATTTTCAAAATGGTTTAAAAAAATACTAGATAAAATACGACTTAATGGTAATCGCATAGGCCATCTATTTTCCATTTTGTACCATTTGTTTTCAAAGCTCATCATTATGTTGTAATTTAACCAATTTAAAAAATCCACTATAAAATCAATGCGTCATTCATTAAAATTTTCTTTTATCAAACAATCCTTTAATATTATAATCGAATCTTTAAGGTTAATTGTATAATTCATTTATATCATTAACAGCCAATATAGAATTGTTTTCTATATGTTTATTTTTTTTTTATTATATCCATACATTCAAATGATTTTATTGTATATTTTCCAAATGAAATAGTTTCAGTTAAACATTTTTTAATTAATCTAGAAGTTAGCAAATAATAAACTCCTCCAAAATCAAGCATAAGCCTTAATGGTTCTCCTTCCTTATGTAATTTTGAATTAGCAAATATTCTAGGAGGTACTATAGCAGATGGATAAACTTTAAAATATTCAGTTTTAATTAATCCTTTGTATGTTTTCTTAAAATTAAGGTAATGAATTTATCTCTATTAGCTTTATTATTATAATTATTAATCATTTTAAATTTTAATTTCGTAATTTGCATTTGAATTTTATTAAAAAATTCTGACCTGTTTAATAAAACGAATCGGTTTTCTTTATCTTCTTTAATGTAAACAATATTCCTTTCATTAAAAAAATGTCTAGTTCTCCTAATACGTGTATTCTTTTAATTGTAACTTATTATATTTTATGGTTTTAGCTATTTTCTCTATTATGATATCTTTATTAGGAAGGTGCATAAGACTTGCTTCTACAACAATCAATTCCATTCTTGGATTTGACTAATATCCTCCAATAAATTTAGATCCCTTATTTAAAACATTTTTAATTTCATCATGAGGTATATAATCAGTTTTTATTAACAAAAGCCTCAATTTTATCTTTAGTTACAATAAGAATTCGTTGTTTTTTTGCTAGAAATGTACGCTTTTTTTTTTATTAAATTTACGTTTTAGTTTTCTTTCTAAATTATTATATTTAATAGTTATCCAAATTGGAATGCTGTGATGATTCTTAATATCAATATATTTTTTATTTTCTCTTAATTTATTTTTGCAGCGTTTGATAATAATCGCAAGCAGAAATCTCTGCAAGTTGTCAATAACGCTTTTTATATTGTGAATAGAAGGGATGATTTTCAATTTACAACAGTTAGGAATGATATTATACTGTTTACAATTTTTCAAAAAATTCAATCTCTGTTGAATTGTACAAATAGATGTAGAAATGTTATAAATTTTCCAGGTTTTATATCACTTTAAAATTATATAATACTAATAAATAAATATGCTACATACATATAAATAAGTAAAGTTTTTAATAAAAGTTTATAGTTTTATAGCTGAGCCGTTTCGGGGCAATCTTTAAAACCCCATAATCATAGCGGCTCAGCTATAAAACTATCAAATTTTATTAAAAACTTCACTGATTTATATGTATGTATCATATTTATTTATTATTATTTTATAATTTTAAAGTGATGTATATATATTATTACAAATGGATAATACTATAAGTAACTTCGGGCCAATTCTTTGTCTTTTATCATTAAATATAATTTTACATTTCCATTAATAGCTGGCTTTCTTGAATAAATTATAAACTACTTTAAGAAGGTCACAAATAATTTAATGAATAATTTTATTTTAGTGACAAGAATATCCAAAGTATATATACATAATTTCACAATTCCACTCACAACTGGAGATCTAGGATTAATTTCAAACACCGCTGACATATCCAGGTAAGCTTTAATAAATTCCTCAAATAGTTAATAAATGACTTTATCCAAGCAGTAAAGATGTTTGAAGCATGATACATAATTTTGTAGCATCAGTGACAGCATAAGTCTGTGCTTATTAAGCGTTGTTCACATTCAATGTGCTTTTGACAATTTCATTAATTAGTGAGTAAAAGGAATTACCCAAGCAACACAAGGGTCTGAAGCATGATGTAAATTAATATTAAAGAATATTATTAAATTAGTAATATTCCTTTTGAATTTAACAATATTTTAAAATTAAACCAGAACTTTAATTTACCTACTCCATTTTCTTCTCTTTTACACTAATTTGCTTAATATATATATATATATATATATATATATATATATATATATATATATATATATATATATCAAACTCAAATACTGTAATGCATTCTATAATATGAATATTGTTTCCCCCAGTCATAAATTGAAAAGAGTCAGAGCAAATGTTCCTTAGGACAGAAATTTTGAGCTTTTATGTATTCATAATAAACGAGCACACTCTAATTTTAAATAATAATAAAATTGATATTACAAATTTGTTTTCTTTTAAACATATTTTACAAGAAGTTTTCTTCCTTATTTTTGTTTCTTTACATCTTATAATCAATCAGACTTCTCACCAAAATTTTTTTTTTCATTTGCATATCTTAACATGAGACAATTCAACAGTACAAAAAAAATTTAAAAAATAATACTTAGGAGAATTTACGACTTATCAATTAATTAAACTAAACTAGACCCAGTTTAAACCAATCTCAAATCCAATAAACCATATTTTTATATTTTACCCTTTTAATAAAATCAATATAAAACTATACCAAATTTTAAACTACATTTATTTTAGTTAAATACAAGAAATTATAGGAAAAATTTAATTATTGATATGATTAATTTCAATTGCATCAATTAACCACATCTTAAATTATGTCATACTGAAACAACAATCATTATAACCAATTTATAATAACAAAATAATATATGATAAGCTAAATAAAATATAGATAACATTCTCTGAACAGACATATATATGTAAAGGAGAAAAAAATATCAGTTTTTTTCTTCAATTGCATATTAATATAATTTACTTTGAATTTATAAAAAAAATAAAATTTTTCTCTTTTTTTCAAAAACATTATCCAATCAAATTTATTCTCAATCGAGTTAGGTAATAAGGTTACGATATATATATAATTCTGAGGCAATGGTCAATTTGCTTACACTGAATGCTTCTTATATATGGAATCTATATATTGTGCTTGAAACACACATAAGTGAAGCTATATTACGAATTGATAATTGTTTAATGCTTTCGGGAGCTTCGTGTTCCCATATTCATAGCTTATACTAATCATTGTTGTGGTTATCATTTTAATAAAGATATATAAAAATGTATGCAAATAACCTAGATGGCCCATTTTTTTTGAAATGGATAAGCAGGCATTGAACTCAAATTTTTCAGTCTATTTTTCCTTTAATTTATCTTAAGCAATGGAAACACATGACCACACACACACACACACACACACACATATATATATATATATATATATATATATATATATATTTCATACAGTACCAGCACTCATTAGTTGGGTGAGATCATAATCTCACACACATATATACAATCAGTGCTTGGTTTATATTAAAACAGCAATTCCTCAACCTTCAATGGACAGGCTTCAATCTTTTCATCTTTCCAAATATTCAGCCATCTATTTCATCAAAAAACCAATGATGAAATGTTCAAAGCCCTTATTGGGTTTGATTATTACAGTCATACTTATGTAAACATTATATCAATCTAACCTCTTATATTATTGAAGCATTTAGTATCCATATACATTAATAAAAGAAGGATGGGCTGAAGTTGCCTTAGAATTACATACCCATGGAAAATAGATTACATGTTAATATAAGTTCAATCCATCCCTCTTCTATTAATATATATTGTAATGGACTGGAAAAACCCTTTAGGATGGTACACCCAGAGCCTTCTCTACTTACAGGTCCTATTACTACTCGGGGTTCTAACTCAGTGTAGACATTTGCCTTTAACTCTGCCCAAGGATGGATTTAAATAGGATGACAATAATATGACCTCTATATAGATACTTAATGGCTATTGCTAATAATATATTAAAAATCTGTATACATGTATAATAGCTATTCTGGTGAGTGAAGTATGAATGATGCTTAATAATCTAGAGACCAGAGAAACAAGGATTTTAACTTCAAACAACAAATATTTATTAAGAAATCAGGGTTAAATTTATAATATTTATGAATTAATAAAATATATACATGGATATAATAAAATATTGATTTGTCTTTACTACAATAAAACTAGCTGTGATTTAAATATTAAAATATCAATTGAAATAAAAATTATAAAATTATAGTGCATAATGTACTATAAAGTATCAATTATTTTAAATATGAAATTATATTACTAGATGTACAATTATCATTTTGTTTAAGTCCTTTAAATATATCTCAAGGTTATGTCCATGAATTGTTAATTTGTGTTTTGTAGATATAATTCATTCATAAATGGTTATTCATGCAAACAAGAAAATGTATTTATATAAAATTTCTTATTAGTAAGTCTAATTAATATTTAAATGTTAACATATTAAATGTCTAATTAAAATGTATATGTGTAAAATCTTACCTTTTGTCTTTAAGTCATTGTCCAATTTAATTTAAGTATTCAATTATGCTATTATTTTATTTACAAACATATATAATATATTTATGTATACCTTGAGTTGTGTATTTGTATTTTTCTCTTCCTATAAAAATCTAAACAAATGGGTTATTTTTTAAAAAAAATGTTTGCTACAAATGAATAAAAGGGTGAGAAAAATGTATAACTCAACTCTCAGTATACACTTAAAAAAATATATATTTAAAGCATAAAATTAAATGAAATTTCAGAATTCCTTAAAACAATAGCAAGTTAAATTTTCAAGAGTGGCTTCTGTATTCTTAGCAGATAATGTCCTTCTTTTATTCACATATATTAAATCATATTAAACATTCCAAGCATTAACAATTCCCATGACAAAATTGAATTCCTGGGCATTTGATTTTATAGCCATCACCTTTCCAATTCCATCTCCAGATTATTCCACACTGATTTAAACATTAAATATACCAATGAATATTATACTCCATCACCTGCCAATGACACCAAGGCAATAGAAAGATCCCCTGACACTTAATTAGCAAATTTGCATCGTTATATATTATTTACACATATATAAATTGTTAAATATAAATCTTTTTTCAAGGCTTGCATTATAATATAAAAACAAACGCTATTTCTATGCAGTTTTTATTTATATATATATGAGACACAAGATAAAGATTTTACTTTAAAAGTAATATAAATTAGTGTTAATAAAATTCTATTTCATTATTAGTTGGATTTATTTTTTTACAAGAAACATTTTATAGTAATTATATTTTTGACATCAATAAATAAATATGAAGCTCTTAGAATTTATTCGAATGAACGAAAGTTCATCACTTAAACAATGTCTTTTTTCCTTTTTAAAAATATTTTACACGAATAAATAATGAAATTCCAAATATTAAACAGTTATTTTTAATAACAAAAGGAAATCATAATAACTAATATAATAACAATTAAAATATTCTTATTCTACAACTTTACTTTCACGTACTCCATTTGAACAAAAACCAACCAACAACTAACAATTCCTGTTGCTTAGTTTTTTCCACGTTCCAAAATCAACAAAGGTTTACTCTTTTTTTTTCTTTTAAACAAAAGAAACTTGGTTAACAAAATTTAATGTCAGATATTTTCTTTATTATTTTTGTCATATCATGATTTAAAATCTTAAACATTCATGTATAAATGTGTCTATGTATATATTTTATTCTACATTTAATAAAAAAAATAAATTAGTTCATTCCTTTATGAATGTATGGTTATGTTTGTATATATATATATATGTGTGTATGTCTCCAAATATCTAAAAAAAATTAGTTTTAAAAGTTGGCTGCCTATTTAATCTTTATACATGTTATCCCAAAACATCAGTTACTTATTATTATTTTTTTATAAGGATTGGGCATCACCTTACAATATCAATGTGTAAATGGTTCAATGATTTGAGCGGTTAAATTGATGTAATGTCTACATGGGTAAGATTGTAAGTTTAAACTCAATAAGGGCTTTGAGCATTCCATCACCAGCTGGCTATTTAATGAAATGAATCATTGAATATTTGAAAGGGTGAGAAGCTAGAACCCTGCTCATTGAAGTTTGGGGAATTGCTATCTTAATAGAAACTGAGCACTGATTGTATATATATATGAAAGATTATGATCTGTCCCAACTGAAAAGTGTTGGTATTGCACAAAATACATATATTGGGGATCGTATATATTTTTTACATGTGTGTGGTTAATGTATTTTGGTTGCTTGAGATAAAATGGAGAAAGAATAGATGGAAAAATCATGAGTTGAAGTCTTTCTACTTATATATATATATATATATATATATATATATATATATATATATATATATATATATATATATATATATATATATATATATATATATATATATATATATAGAAGCATTCATTGTAAGCAAATTGAACATTGCCTTAGAATTACATATGCTTGGGAAATAGATTACATATTTGTATAAGTTCAGCCCACTTTTATTAATATATATGAATATGTAAATTATCTGATGATATGAGGGGTTAGAGTAATGTAATGTCTTCATGGATATGACTGTAATATCAAACCCAATAAGGGCTTTAAGCATTCCATTATTGGTTTTTTAATGAAATGTACAGTTAATATTTGGAAGGGTGAGAAGATTGAAGTCTGTCCATTGAAGTTTGAGGAATTGCTACTTAATATAAATCAAGCACTGATTGTATATGTATGGCATATTATGATCTGGTCCAACTGATGAGTGCTAGTTCTGCATGAAATATGTATATTGGTATCATGTGTCTTTTTCACATGTGTGTGGTCATGTGCTTCAGTTACTTGAGATGGAGTGAAGAAAGAATAGATTGAAAAATACTGAGTTCAAGTTTTTCTACTTATATATTTTATCTGCTGAAGTTTGAGATGAGTTTCAGTATGTGGTAATATATTAGTCAATAAATTTTTTTCTTATTTGATTTTGATGATGGATATCTTAACCTATAAAGCCTTGAACAGTGTTGCTATGGCAATGATAATATTGATACAAAAATTGTTTATTATTAATTGTATTGTATAAGATTGTGAACTGCCTTTATTTATTTTGAAATGGATATATGAATAATAAAGCATATGGTTTGAATATAATTATTATTCTTTTGTTATTATATGTATTTTTTTCATATATTAAATGCATAGACCAGGAAGTAAACCTGGATCAGCTGCTTGGAAGGCAGCTATGGTAACCACTAGGCCACCAGTGCTTGACAAATTATATGTATTTTTGTTACTACATTCACAATAATAAATTATAAACAATACAACTAAATGTCTAATGTTTCAAATATAATTTGTTTTATTTGTATAATATTATATTTGAAAGATATTTATGAAAATACAGTTCCAATTTAGTACAGTGAGAATTCATTATAAATTGTTTAATTTGTGTTAGAATGAAAGAATGGTATTTGTATTCAAAATGTAAATGTTTGTTATATGTAATAATTGTGAATTTTTATTTTATTTGTGTAATAAGTATTTTATTTATGGAACACTGGCTATAATTGGCTAAAAAGTGAATAAAGGGTATTACTATAATTACTATAACGTTAATAGAAAATGTAATAAATAGAACCAAGCAGATTAAACACTTTCTCTAACTTTGGATTCAATAAAAATGAATCTAAGTTCATTTTTATGATTTTTTAAATTTTTTTAAAAAAGTATAGGGTGATGAAATTGATAAAAATGATGGGGTGAAAAGCAACAATATTCACCCAAAATGTACAGTGTGTTGGGGATTTATGAGAAGTGATTATTTATTATAAAAATGTAAAGCAATTGAAAATTAATACTTAGCATTTCCAAACAGTTGGAATATTTTTAATTTTTTCAGTGTCAAATCTGACCCCCAAATTTTTGAATAAATTCTAGCAATGAAAATTTTTGCTATGACACCATGTTTGATTTTTTGTGTAATTAAATGTTTTTTATATATATTAAAAAATTTATTTATAGGCTATATTATAAATATTTAAGCCTCCTAATAATTAAAATTCTAAACATGAAAAATTAATATTTTAAAATTGTAAAAATAAGTATCTAACTAAAGGTCTTAGCAATAACAAAGGCAAACATTATTATTGGCTTCATGATATCTATTCACAAAAGTTAAAAGAATGAAATATTAGAGTTTTGTTATTAAAAATGATATATTTTAGTTATCATCAAAGAAACAAAAAAAATCTAAAAGTTAAAATATTAATTGTTATTAAAACTGTTTTTACAAAAATGATTTTCTTTTTAACCTCTAATGACGTTTCTGTGGTAATTTCTGGTTTTTATAAGGTACGATGTTATACTTTCTAAGAGCTATCTTTTTAAATATAAAATGTTTTCAAAAACAACTCCCCTCCCCAATTGATGCTGTTTTTAGTTTAATAATAAATCTTTGACAAAAATATTGTGTTATAATCATTAACAATTACTGAAAATCATGTTATGTGTGGCATTTAGCACAGAGGAAATGAATCTAAAGCATTAACCAATCACAAATTGCCACCTCCTTCGTAGCTTTGTCAGAACTATAGAATGTGCTGTCAATCACAAACAAAAGTCCTTAAAGGTCTCTATACTGCTGACCTCTCTTGGAATTTTTTTAAAATTAAAACATTAAAAATAAAAGCTTCTTAGAAAGAATTGTCACATACTGTAATTTAACATATACAATGCTTTAAAACAACATAGAAGAGTAAAAATCCCATTGCCATTGCATCACCTAAAATGTCAAATAGAATATGCTATCACAGGTTTTGTGAAGCAGATAAAAATGGATATTATCTGCTTTTCAGTGAGGATATCTAAATGTTAACAATAAAAAAATGTATACAAAGTTTATGTTAACCTACAGATATAATTTTATAAGTTTGATATATTATTTATACATTGTATAATAATTAGTTTAATTTCCATAGCATCATAATGGATGAAACTAGCTTCTGTTCACTTGTAATGTTTTATGAATTGATTACTTGCTAAATGGAAGAATATCTACATTGTATCATCATGTATATAAATTAGTATTTGCACACTTATAGCCCTATATAGATCAAATATTTGTTGAATGAAAAGATAATTTGGATATTTGGAAAATATTAGAATAAAATATACTAAACAATTCAAAATACAACAAAACTCTCCATATAGTAGTGCCATCTTGTGCTAACAAGAGCAATCAATGGATGCCAGAAGGCTTGTGCATAAAATCCCTATCTAGTGCCTACTCATCCAATATCCCCAGACTAGTTTCTGGCTTGTGGCCTTCATCAGTGAGGAGCCTTGGATCTGAGAGCACTGCACCTAGATCTTAGGATCTAATGCAACCCTCCAGCACCCACCTTTTAACTCTATTTAACTACAAAACTATGAGAATGAAATTGAAAACACTATTAATATTTTCAACCCAAGCTCAATAGCTTATATAGTCATATGGGTCTGAACTCAATTCATTACCCATACATTTTTGTGTCTTTGGCTCTTTAACAACCATAGCCACCACTATCCTATTAGGCAGGATTGGTGTTAAACCACTAAACATCACATGATCACTATCTCATACTAGCACAATAATTGTTATTAAACAATTCAAAATACAGCAAAACTCTCCATAGCCACCACTATCCTATTAGGCAGGATTGGTGTTAAACCACTAAACATCACATGATCACTATCTCATACTAGCACAATAATTGTTATTAAACAATTCAAAATACAGCAAAACTCTCCATATAGTAGTGCCATCTTGTGCTAACAAGAGCAATCAATGGATGCCAGAAGGCTTGTGCATAAAATCCCTATCTAGTGCCTACTCATCCAATATCCCCAGACTAGTTTCTGGCTTGTGGCCTTCATCAGTGAGGAGCCTTGGATCTGAGAGCACTGCACCTAGATCTTAGGATCTAATGCAACCCTCCAGCACCCACCTTTTAACTCTATTTAACTACAAAACTATGAGAATGAAATTGAAAACACTATTAATATTTTCAACCCAAGCTCAATAGCTTATATAGTCATATGGGTCTGAACTCAATTCAGTAACTCATACATTTTGGTGTCTTTGGCTCTTTAACAACCATAGCCACCACTATCCTATTAGGCAGGATTGGTGTTAAACCATTCTAAACATCACATGATCACTATCTCATACTAGCACAATAATTGTTATTAAACAATCCAAAACAAAGCAAAACTCTCCATATAGTAGTCCATCTTGTGCTAACAAGAGCAATCAATGGATGCCAGAAGGCTTGTGCATAAAATCCCTATCTAGTGCCTACTCATCCAATATCCCCAGACTAGTTTCTGGCTTGTGGCCTTCATCAGTGAGGAGCCTTGGATCTGAGAGCACTGCACCTAGATCTTAGGATCTAATGCAACCCTCCAGCACCCACCTTTTAACTACAAAACTATGAGAATGAAATTGAAAACACTATTAATATTTTCAACCCAAGCTCAATAGCTTATATAGTCATATGGGTCTGAACTCAATTCAGTACCCATACATTTTGGTGTCTTTGGCTCTTTAACAACCGTGATCATGTGATGTTTAGTGGTTTAACACCAATCCTGCCTAATAGGATAGTGGTGGCTATGGTTGTTAAAGAGCCAAAGACACCAAAATGTATGGGTACTGAATTGAGTTCAGACCCATATGACTATATAAGCTATTGAGCTTGGATTGAAAATATTAATAGTGTTTTCAATTTTATTCTCATAGTTTTATAGTTAAATAGAGTTAAAAGGTGGGTGCTGGAGGGTTGCATTAGATCCTAAGATCTAGGTGCAGTGCTCTCAGATCCAAGGCTCCTCACTGATGAAGGCCACAAGCCAGAAACTAGTCTGGGGATATTGGATGAGTAGGCACTAGATAGGGATTTTATGCACAAGCCTTCTGGCATCCATTGATTGCTCTTGTTAGCACAAGATGGCACCACTATATGGAGAGTTTTGCTGTATTTTGAATTGTTTAATAACAATTATTGTGCTAGTATGAGATAGTGATCATGTGATGTTTAGTGGTAATAAAATATACTGTGAATCTCATAGATTTTCATGGTATTTCTACTTTTTCTGAAATAATAAGACAGCATTGCATCACAGTTTTAAAAAATAAACACTAGAATTATGGTAATATTTTTAAAAAGTTCATATTTAAAAACTATTATTCAGACCATTTGCTTATATTTATCATTATTATTGTTATATATTTTTTTTCATTTAAAATATATAGTATTTATTGATAGAAATATTGGTATTAATTTTAGAAATGGAAGAGTGTTATATCTTTCTAAGTTTGAATTTATATCTTGCAGCATAGTAATTATTATTTTAATTTAAAATATTCATGTTTTTTATTTATTGATTATAAATTGACTTCAGGTGTATCATTTATATTGGTAGTTGAAAAAGATTATATCAAAATAAGTATTTATTTTATTGTGTTCACTTAAATTTAGATTAACATATAAGTAGATTATATATATATATATATATATATATATATATATATATATTGATTAAGTATGTATTTTATACAAAGTATAAAAAGAAGACATATCTTGAACTCTCTTATATTTAGGAAAGTGTAAATGTTCCACAACAATTTTTGTCTTGCATAAACATAAATGTTTATATTTAATATCCAATAAGTGGATATTGACATGTAATCACCTATTTAAATATGAAGTTAATGTCAATTGGAAACTTATTCCTTAAGGCATAATTGGATTATATGCATATATTTTAAATGTTTATTTGCCACACACACACATATATAATTTTAATTTATATCAATTTGTTAATAAATTTTGAAGTAATTTAAAACAAATAAGGTTGTCACTCAGTTTTACAAAACAAATTTATTGGTTAATTATATTTGGACGAGTCAATATTCACTAATTGATTATACTACATAATTTATTAGAAGCAGTTATAAAAATAATTTAGAAATCAAAACCCTAGATGGATAAGAAAGTATAATTACTATCACCTTTTTGCACTGAATTTAATGTTTATTATTTGTACTAGGTACAGATTTCATACAGCAACAAATTAACTAATTTGACATTCTTAAATGTTTAATAAGTAATTGGTAGCTTATTGTAATTATTATGTTAATAACAAGTAATAGATATATTAAAATAGAAATTATGTATGAATTGATTTGATAATTAATAAAGGTGTAAGCAGGATACTTATTGAAGATGAGTTAAGATAGTTGCAATGAAATGTTCATATATTTTATTTTAAGTTACTATTGATTAAAAATAAATATTATATTGAGTCAATGTGCAGCCACAAAGATTGCAGTCTTATTCAGTGATAAAACTGGTAATATATTTTATTCTGTTACAAATTAGAATGGTTTGCTTTAATTATCTTAAAAGTTCATTAGTGAGGATTGTAAATTTAGTTTAAATATTGAATTTTAATATTAATATTTGATTATAATAAATGTAACAATCTGTCATATGCTTAGACAGTTATAGTCCAAAGTTTTAATAACTTAGCTTTAATAAACTCAAGAGTAATTGGATATAATTTTTTAATTGTTGGAATAAGCATCGAATAGAAATCTATCATTTATTTTATATATTGTTATGATTGGATATTAAAAATCTTAAGGTTATTTAATAAGATGATTTGATTTTATATATTAAGTTGGTGAAAATGAAGATACATTGAGTTACTTGATTTTGTATTATTATTAAGTATTTAATCATATTACAATTGATATAATTAATAAGAGTATTTTGATATTAGTAGAATAGCAATGTTGAGTGAGCAATTCTTTTATTTTATTTAATGGTAATAAGAAATCATTTATTGAGTTATATATTTTATTAGTTATCATTGATATTGTAACTTGTAGGACAATTAAGACTATTATTTCACCAATCTATGAATCATTTCATTTAAATATAAAAAAATAATATTTGACTTTTGATATAAGTTTGTATTGTTATAAACAGAGTTTTGATTCATAAGGAATATTAAAGTTTATCTGTCTAATTCTTTGTCATTATTTTTATTCTGTTTTAAGAGATTTATATAACAGGCACATACTGTTATTTATAAGATAATGATATTACTTTTATTGTTTTATCTTTGATCTATTGCAAATAATGCTTATATTTTAGGATATTGTGAAAGTCTTTTATTTGTTTTCTATCCACTCTAAATGCTATTGGATTTTATGAAGTTATAACAAAGATTATTATTGTTTTCTTAACTTTAGTATTAGATTGTTATTCATTGACTGATATTAATTTTAATTTAGTTTATTATTTTCATTCTGTTACAAATGACACTACAATTCATGGACATTATTAAATTAGGATTGTCTTTTCTTGGTTTATATTTTTATTCTGTGACAAATTGTGATCAACAATTAGTCTATGACTCAGGATATAACATGACCCACAATGCCACCCAAACCAGTGGGGCTATAACAGAGGTTAGCATACACACATTTATTCTGTTACAAATGGCTCCCACATCTGTGGGGCATTAAAAACAGAGTATCTCATTTTTATTCTGTTACAATATATATATATATATATATGTTTTGATTGTCTTCAATTAATGACACCAACCAACCCAGGTTATCTTACACATCTGTTATATTCCACAAATATTCGATATCCATTCATTGAAAAATATTGGTAATTACTTGGCTAAAAATTAGCTGTTTGAAAAATATTCTATTTACACTCTAATCCAGATCAAAATTCTAAATTATAACACAAGAGAGCCAATCGAACTAACTTTCAGTGTATAAAGTTAATGTTAATACATAACTGATCTAAACAAATAATGAATTATTTAACTTTTAGATAGGATTTGCAGTAGTTTTTCCCTTTTGTTATAATTTTTTATAAAGCTTTACATAATTAATATACTTTTTTGATTTTCTTGTCTGATTATGATTTATATTTTTTTTTATTATCAGTTTTACTGTATGTATATATTTTAATTTTCTCATGGATAAATGATGAATTCATAGTATTATTTCTGCAAGCTTCTGTGTAATAAAAATATAATAGCTAAATGGCTGGTGTTTCAGTACAATAACAAGTACTTTCCTCAGGGCATCTTTTTTCTCATATCATAAAAATATATGTGGTGAGATTTAAAAATGGTATTTTTTCTTTTATTTTCTCATTTTCAAATTCTATTGGTTGGGAAGTTTTAAAAAATACTTTATCCGCCAATAGCCTTTTCCAAATATTGTTAATTTTCTTTAATTCATGCTTTTCATTTATGCTCTTTAGCCTTTTAACAATTTCTATAATTTCCCTTAGCAATCTCTGGATATATTGTTCAATTTTTGCCAGAATATGTTTTATTAAAATTCATGTCATGGTTAGTTAATTTAATGTGTGAATAAATGGCGATGAATTGGATTATATATATAAGAATCAAATTAAATATAGCTCAATGTATATGCTAACAAAGTGCACTAAATGTTGATCAGAGGATCAAAAATAAAATGAATCAATGTATTCTTGGAGCTCTGATTTACAAACATACCTTTTTCAACAATGTTGGTAATTTAGATTGAAATTAATATGTCAGCCAGATGTAATATGACAAATAATTATTAAACTATTAATCAATTATACAAGGTTGGAAACAGAATCTCTCTTTTAACATCTTGATTATAATAATTAAATAAGATTTAATAACTATTAAGTGCTATATTTCATTTGGATGATAAATTAATTTCACTCTGAATTACCAACAGTGTTGCAAAAGTGTGCTTATAAACATCAGAGCTCCAAAAATAGGTGGATTTAGTCTATTCTTGATTCTTTGTTCAACATTTAGAGTGCATTTAATTCAGAGTCTGAGGGAAAGTGATTTACTCCCTTTGTTTATACATATATTGTAATGGTCTATTTTCATAGTACAATATTTATATAACAATAGTTGGATTTGAACCTAGATATATACATTCAAAAATATAAACACATATATAATGAGATTTTCAAGATATACCATAAATTTTGGTTCAAGTAAATATAAAAGTTGAATGGATAATAAAATTCAAATAAAAAATTTAATTCAATATAATAATAATAATAATAATAATAACAACAACAACAACAACCAATGTAATGATGATGATTTATAACTTAAAGATACTAGTACTCCCAAAAGGACTTTATTTGTTTTTCAGTTTCTATATAAAGATGCCAAATCTTTTTAAAAGAAAGTTCAATTTTGAAAAACGTTTAAAGGAATGATCATCATCAATTATTACCACCATCTGAGCATGTGCCCCAGTGGATTGCATGATTTCTCAGGATTGTGAATATTAACTAGCATACAGATATATAAAGCATAATATTTTGATGAGTTACAAACACAAACTAAATGGACATGAAATTTTTTTAATAATTTACTTATGAATAAATAAAACTGTTGTGTATATACTTGCAACTATTAACACATACACAAAATATTAAATATTATAGTAGTAAAATACATTTTAAATTTAATATTTAAGATCTTATAGTATTAATGATGATAAGATCTTACTATGTTAAATATTGAAACAGTCACAGACAATGATTTTTGAAGACATCATTCTCTTAATATTTTAGGGGTTGTCCTTATTAGTATTCTGACAATACATCATTTGGTCACCATTTCATATGCTTATACATGCTGTTAATAAGAGGACCAAACATTTCATACAGTAGTGTCCCAAATGCAAGTCTTTGTAATCAATGGATGTAGGAAAGTTTGTGCACAAAATCTCTACCTAGTGCCTACTCATCCAACATCCCCATACTAGTTTCCTGCATCCATTGATTACAGAGACTTGCACTTAATGACACTACTGTATGGAGAGTTTGGTATTCTTATTCTGACAATAGCAGTTTTTTTCTTGGACAGTGGTGATGCTAGAGAGTAATACAGCAGCACTGGTGATGTTATATATGTAGACCCTGAGTAATTCAAATGACATAGTTCCTTTAATCTTTTATGGCATTATAAAGGGATTGCATAGGTTAGTTTTGCAAACATCAGCATCACTTTCTGGATCTGACTGCATTTTCCAAGTTGTTTTGCCTGGTGCAGTTTTACCTTTTTATATGTCTTCTGCTAGATGCAGTCATCATACTGACTGTTAGGAGCAGGTAGTTTTAAATCATTCAGTAAAACATGACTATCCAAATTATCATGGAAAGAAAATGCTTTTAACTAGAGATTATTTTTCTTCTCGGCATGGATCATTGCAACATTGTTTCAAAAGTAGATGAGATTGAAATGCAAGGCAATATGAAATGAAATTCTAGACTCCTGGAATCAGAATGCCTAGTTTATTGTTTTAAACCTGTTTAACAATATTTGATGTGTTTCAAACAACATGTTTTTAAACAATGTATATGTCACCAGCTAGAAAGCTATGATCTTTGCATTATTATTATATCATATTTTTGAAAAAACACACACTTTACTATTTTCAAAACATGTAGTGAATACAAATTTTATGTGCATTATATCATAATTTTATACACAAATAAATGAAATAAAAAGAAGAAAAAAAATAGTTTTTCTTTTCTCTTTTTTTATTTATAGTTTATAACATAGAAAAAAGAAAAATTCATTGCTGACCTTTAATTACTGCTCAATAATTTACTTATTTTTATTAATTTCAAAATTTAAATCTTATTTTAAAATCCACCATCAGATTTATTACAAAACTGTGGGAGATTTTATCCAAAACTAAATTTAAAATAGACAAAATAAAATACTTTAAAAATGCTTTGGATTTCTAAAAACTAGATGATTCAATATTCCTTTGTGTATCAAAAATGCATTTTTTTTCTTTACAATGTAATTTATCATTTGGTTTCTCACATATTACAAAGTAAATACTTAACATTCTTTAATAATATACATAAATTAATTTTTCTGTTAATCTTTAGGCAGTTTATATATTTATTTTTAAGTGACATGTATATTTGCAGACATAGACAAATGGTAGTTTGCATATTTATTAATAAGTTCACATGAGTTTTTATTAAACAATTTTTTTCTCAGCTGAATTGGATTTGTTACAGTTAGATTGAAGTTACAATATATATACATTTTAATGATATGGAGAATAAAGGGATGCATGAGGATGTAAAATTATCATCATCATCCTTAAAGTCAAAAGTATAAAATAAGCAATGAAATTAAATGTAAAAGAAATGCTATGAATAAGAGCATGGAGTCAGCATAAACTAAACAATAAAGTATAATAATGAGAACCAGCATTATACATGAACAACAACCAACAATCAAGCAATAATCATCAAAATAGTCAACTCTGACTAAATTAAAAAAAGTACATTATAAACCAGGCTACTTGTCTAGCCACTGCCAAACTCACAAAAAATATAACAACTTATTTGATGCACATACCAATGTGATAATCCAGCATTCATAATTAAAAAAATAAAGTTGGTACACTGATATATGCAAATCATCATCAATATTCTAGCCATAGGTGACCATGAGAATATAGACCTATTATAAATGAAATTTTTAATAAGGTAAACAAAATGTAGTGAATGGACTTTAAGAGTGATACCCTTGTCCATCCAGAGTTATCAAAATAACCAACCATTATACTCTCTAGAATTAGATCAAGACCATAAGACTCTAAGAACTGTAATTGTGAACATGAGATATTTAAACATAACAGCTTACTCTAATTTATTTTATAATTTATTAAAATAATTTAAAAATCTTTACAACACTAAGCTGTAATAAAATCAAATCACACATATGGCCAATTCATGGAAAAGATAACTGGAGAAATGGAGACATTAACACTAAAATGTTTTTTAACAATTATTTAATAAATTAACTGATTAATAATTTAAAAAAATAAAAAAATGACATATTATAATTCAAATTTATACATTCTTATCAAAAATCTAATTGTATATAGCAAAAATGATTAAACATTTGATTTTCATTTATTAATTTAATTAATTTTTGCTTTTCTTAAATTACTTCCTTTCCAAATAGTAAGATTTGAAAAACAAGATTTCAATGTAGTCAGACATAAGGAGATTCTAAATTAGCTTAATCCTTTTGTATTAATTTTGGCAAAAACAAAAATGAATAAAAATGTTCAATTTAATAAAAATTAATTTAAATAAAGTCTTTGTATAATTTTAAAAGCAAAAAATCACATAAATAAAAAAAAAACATGTTTTAATTTAAAAAAGATACTAATAATGTTAATTATTATCAATTGTCAATTAATTTTAAAACTTTATAAATGTCAATATAATGTGCACATAAAAATATATTTTACTCATGATTTTGCTTTCTTTTTGGAGTCCTTCTTTGCATTTATAACTTCTATTTTTCCAAGTAAGTTTTCTTTTATAAAGCTTCTACATTGTGGTTAATGCACATAGTTATTTCCTTTTCCTTCACATTTTGCAATAAATTATTTCAGGTTGACACATACTGTAAAATTTTATTCATTTTTCTTTCCAATAAGATTTCCAGATTAGGCTAACAGATAGAGACACTCATGCTCTTGATTAATGACAAGGGTTATTGCAGATTACTTTATGGCATTTTTATCATTTACATTTTTTAGTGAGCTAGGTTACATGGAAGTAGATGATATTTAGATTTTAGCTAAACTTAGCACATGGTTTTCTTTGCATTTAGATATTTGAGTTTCTGCATCTGCTTTCTTCTTTAGAAGCTAGATCAGAAGTGACTGATATCTTCAGCAGCTTGGTTAAAACTTCTACTACCGTCTTTTTCAGCAGCTTGATTAAAACTGTTTTTCTACTAATCTTCTTGTTTTTATCAAACACTGAGGTCTTCTGATAAAACAAATCTATCTCTGACCAATCACAATTCTGTTTTCTACATGACAAAATTAAACACTGACCAATTAGGGTATATTTTTGTAAAAAAAAGTTGTTATTTCCATCTTTTTAATTACAATACAATCAAAAAAATCCCCTGTACTTGTTTTTCTTATTCCAAATTAATTAAATCTTTTAATTACTTTTTATTCTTATACCAAAAGAACAGCAAGATAATCAATTACATTGATTTGGTAAATATTGTTATAGTGAAGAGAAATAAAGTGAAAAGACTGTAATTATCTAAAACAAAATTTAACAAAATGTTAAATTTTTATTTTTTCTCTTTTCTTTTACAATTTAATTTATTTATTTCTCTTAAGTTAGAATTAAAATTTATGAAGTAATTTAGAGAAGAGATAATTTTTTTCTCTTAATATATTTTCAAAGTTAAAATTAAACTGATAAATAGTTAAAATTATTGAAGAGAGTAAAAAAAAAATTATTTATTTGATTTTATATTTTTTTATAAATATTTACAAATTATAATATATTTTAAATATTTATATTATTATTCAAAATTTAATGTTTAAGAATTCTCATCATTTAGTACTGATAAATATCTAAATCAAGACTTATTATAAGAGTATGACAAAATTAAATACTATTATTATTATTATTATTATTATTATTATTATTATTATTATTATTATTATTATTATTATTATTATTATTATTATTATTATTATTATTATTATTATTATTATTATTATTATTATTATTATTATTATAAAAACATCTAAGAAAATTAAATACTATTTTTCCATAATTAATCTATTTTAAACTTAAGGAGCTTGTAATATTGGCATGGATAGTGCCCACAATATATATATATATATAATAAAAACACAGAATTACTTCTCTATAAAACTGCTTTAATATTTCAACCAGCAGACTGGTTTTCAGTCTGCCGGTTGAAATATTAAAGCAGTTTTATAGAGAAGTAATTCATTATGTTTTTATTTTTCCTTTAGTTAGTTCATATATTTATTGTTTTCATATATATATATTCCATGTTTTGGAATTCCAGATTTATGCATATCTCTATAAAAAGTAATATGATGAAGGTTAACAGTTTCTTTATTTTTAGCATAAGTTTATTTTGTTTTCCTCATTATCTAATATAGTCTTTAAAACACAGATCTCACATTATGATAAGTAGACAGGTATACATATATAAAGAAGGCATTAAATTAATGAAAGCTTAATATTATAACAAATATATATCCAGTGACATGGTAAATCTGACTTAACTCATAAATTATATATATATATATATATTGATTTTAGTAAATAAAATATCCACATATATCTGTCGCTATGCTTATAAATTACTTGAAATAAAAAAATAGATAAAATATCATTTTATGGTATAATTTTATTGTTTGACATATTTAAAAATAGGTAATGTAATGTTAAATTTAAATTTTCACATAGCAATGGTGAGGTACATGTGTTTTATATCATGATTTTATAAATTAAATTGATATGTAAATGTAATTCTCTGAGTTATAATTTTTCTTAGACAATGTAAATAGACTTTCTAGCACAAAAACACTATCGTAAGAAAAGCTTAGTATTTATGCAATTTTAAATGAGATTAGCACTTTCAATACTCACTTGATATCATATTCATAGCTCTAAATGGTATTTAGGAGAGTGGTATATGTAAATGTAATGTAAATTTATTTAAATGTATTCAAATGAGTTCAGTGAATTAAATACACCACTTTTTGAGAGGGGAGAACAGGATTCCTTTATATTAATGAAAATTTGAGTCATTGGTGATGTGTTATGCCTCTTTAATCTTGGCTTGGCATGTTTGATTACATGCTATCATGACTGCTATGGGCTCAAATGCATGAACAAGTGTATTTTGTTGATTAAGAAGTATGGACTAATATTCTGGATTGCTATTGACCCTTTTGTGTATGTATTGGTGTTGTGATGGCGATATACTAAGAATGGCATGTGATTACCCATAGTAGACTGTTGTATGCAGCTTAGTTACATGGAATCTTGTGTGGTATTTGTTCTGTAGAGAGTTTGTCTTTAGAGTTGTTTATTTTTTATTCAAATGTTTTATGTCTTGCTTGTCATTTAACATCTTGTTGCAAACAATATATTTCTGACATCGATTGCTTTCCAAACCCATGATTTAAAATGAAGATTTGATGAATTTCTTAGCTATTTTTGATTTAGCTGGAGTACCTTCTTAATAGTAAATGCAAAATTATACATAGATGGAAGAAAATAATCAAAAAAGACAACATCTGTAGTTAAATCATTTTGACAATTTACTGATTAAGTTGATATATAGCATGTTTAAAAATAGATGAATTGTAATAACACTTGAAATATTTCTTCACATAATCATCATATTCTCTGTGTAAGCAAGCTGCAGCAAACTTTCCACAATATAGTTGACCCAGTGCAAATCCTAATAATCAATGGATGGAAGAAGGCTTATGCTTAAAATCATTATCTAGTATTGACTGATATAATATTCTCAGATTAGTTTCTAACTAGTGGCTTTCATTAGTGAAGAGTTTTGAATCTGATAGCACTGCTCCTAGGTCTTAGGACCTAATTCAATACTCTAGCAGTCACCTTTATATATTCAGTTAATTAAACAAGTGAATGAGCTTGAATTGAAGATATTGTTGTTTTCATCTTGGACTCATAACATTATAGTTAACTGAATATGTAAAAGGTGGCTGATAGAGGGTTGCATTAGAACATAATGCCTTGTAACAGTGCTCTCAGATCCAAGGCTCCTCATTGATGAAAGTCACAAGCTAAAACCTAATCTGGGGATATTGGATGAGTAGGCATTAGATAGAGATTTTATGCACAAACCTTTTTGCATATATTGATTGGCACTATATAAAATATTTGAATAGCAATAACAAATTTATTATATTGTATTAAATATATTATTCAGGGCATGAGAAAAAATATTGCATACTTTTTGAACTACTGCCATATCACTGCTGACATAATGTTATACTGTATTGTCTTGTGTAATTAACTTATTAATTTGATTTTATAAGAAAAAATGCATAAACTATTACTAATATTTTTGAACTATTGTCATATAGTGGTGGTAAACAACATTTTAATATTATAAGGAGTTGATTTATTTAGTTGCTTTTACAAGACAAATATTTTACAGCGCGCGATCATTTTAAAAACAATTATTACTTAACATCCAAAGACAATCTAGGACAAATAAATGTTTGATTTTGTCAGGTTTGTGGGGGGAAAAAAATATAAACTCTCAATTTTGAAATTTTTTTATGAAAAAAAAAAAAATAGAGAAAATTATAAAATGTTATGTAAAAATGATGTAATGATTAAACAGAATATATTTTATTCTTGCCTTCACGAATAGTACACCACTGCAATTTCTACTTTTGATAATATTTAAGATGTAATGTTATATAATAACTTTAAATCTTTGTAATATTTTTAACCCCTTATTTTCTCAATATTACTGATTTACAAACGTGATTTAAATACCACCCTAATTTATATTATGCTAAATATTAGATGAAGTTTTCATTTCAGTGGTCTGGCTGTGAGGTTAGGTTCATTCAACATCATACAACTAGTTAATAAAGCAAAAGCTTGCATGAGATTGTGTAGGCATGAACTTTAAAGGTGATTTACTTCAGTGCCATAACTGATAAGATAGATGTCACACAATATATTTTATCTTGATATTGATTTTTTGGTTTCACATGGATAATTTGCTCTCATCTCAGGTTTGCTTTTAAAAAAATAAATTCCACACAAAAAATAGATTAAATATGAATATACAATTTATTAGTAAAATAATCAGATACATACAATTATAACTAGCCTATTTATTATCTATTCTCAGTTGAATAAAGTTTACCATTTCAAATATAACTCAATATTCAATGTCATATATTTTACACGACTCATCATTATTTCTACTATATTAGTTTTTATTTTAATTCAGGTCTTACAATCCTGTTTTACAGAAGGATGTATATACTGAAAGATTATGATATATCTCAATATTTACTCATTTTAACTATCCTATGCAAAACCATATTAATGATATCTCATTACACATTTTGATTATTAAAACACTTTATTTTTGGCAAGTATGAACACTTAATCTTTATAGCCATTAATAATTCATTATACTTAAAAGCAAACAATGTATTTATGATGATCACACCAGCAAATAGACTGCAGTGAATTAATTAAATCTCAATGGCTCATTACTATTAAATATTAAAACAGGCAAAACTCACTATATGTATTGCCACACATAGCAAGCTAGAGTAATAAATGGATGCCAGAAGGCTTGTGTATAAAATCCCCATCTAGTGCCTACTCATCCAATATCTGCAGACTAGTTTCTGGCTTGTGGCCTTCGTCAATAAGGTGTTTTCAGTTTAAGACTCATAGTTTTGTAGTTAAGTGGAGATAAAAGGTGGTTGCTGGAGGGTTGCATTAGATACTAAGATCTAGGTGCAGTGCTCTCAGATCCAAGGCTCCTCACTGATGAAGGTCACAAGCCAGAAACTAGTCTGGGGATATTGGATGAGTACGCATTAGATGGGGATTTTGCATAAGCCTTCTGGCATCCACTGATTACTCTAGCTTTCTGTGTGTGGCAATACGTATAGTGAGTTTTGCTTGTTTTAACAACAGTTATACACAAGCATAAGAAGTGGTGGTCATGTGATGTTTACTATTAAATATGTGAGTGAATATTTTACCCATACAAAAGTCTGATGCTGTATCTACATCATTATTTAATTTTGAACACCATTTTATTGTACTTTATTAAACATAGTTTCCTTCATACTATTTCATATATATATATTAATAAAACATTATATTAAAACTTTCATAGATTCAACATAATTATGTTATCTTTATTACTTAAATCCAAACTTTTTTCTTAGCTGAGGCATTATCCCAAATAAATATTTTTTTAATTATTTAATATCAAATCTCAATACTTTTCAATATAATATTATTTTTTTGCCACATCTCATAGTAATATATTTTATAATTGATCTCTATCACAGGAATACACATACATTCAAACATGCATGCCAGAAAAATAATTATTGATTCCATACATAAATGTAATATAACCAATTGACTATTAAATACTAATTATCTCATCATTTGTTCTTAGTGCACATATGTTGTATATATGATTAAACTTATTTAAATTTTTTTAAAAAAAAACTTATTTTAATATGCATCTGCACAGGATCAAACACAAATATTTATTCAACAGTTATTTGTATAATCTTCAATTTGGAAATAATAATTAAGTTATTTTCTTACCTTTTAAAACTTCAAATCATTTCTTTATGTCATTGAAAGAGAAAAGCATTTTAACTGTTGCTTTAAATGATATCTATTTAGTTTCTTTTCCCCTTCTTTTTTAATATTAAAAGTGGTCAATAAGCAAGTTAACTTCCCCTTAAAATTAATTATTTAAACATCACTTAGAGGGAGGGAGGGAGGGAGAGAGAGAGAGAGAGAGACAGAGAGAAAAGGGAAGAAGAATAAACGATTTTCTTTTGTTCTAACTTCAATTTCCTTAATCATTTCCCCCCTAAAACTATATGTGTATAACTAATAATAATAATACATGAAGAAATAATTTCAAATGCATTCTGTATAGGGCTTGGCTTAGCTGAATAACAATTTACAGGAGAAAACTTTTTCATTAGAATACATCTTTACTCTGGTAAGTAACAATAATTTGTGTCCCAAAATATTTTGTTACTTTGAATTTAAAATAAACAAAATTTGATTAAATAAATAAAAAAAAGCCTTTACATATGTAAATCTACAACTACAGATTTCTCATGTAACCAAAGCAACCCAAGCTAGGTAAAACCATGTAACTAATCCACAGTATGTAAAAATTCCTGTAATCCTGTGTAAAATAATAGATCAACTTTTATAGATGTAAACCTACGACTATGGATTGCCTATGTAAATTCAGCAATCCAAGCTATGTAAACTCTTGTAACCCTTTAATTAAGACAAATAAAGCTTATCTTTATAATATATATATATATATCTAAATTTGCATACAAATAAAGCTTATCTTTATAATATATATATATATATCTAAATTTGCATACATAAAGTAAATATTCCTATGAAATATAATTTGAAAAACTATTAATATCTGCATGATTAATTTTAGAAACAAATGTATGTAGAGAGAGACAGTAATTACAAATTTTTCTTTTTTCTTTTCCCATGTGTCATAGCATCAGCTGGGAAGCGAACCCGCGAATCTGGGACAACTGCTTGTAAAGCAGTCGTTGCTGACCTCTTGACCACCAATGCTTGACACAAATTTTTCTTTTAGAGAGTTTTTATAGTTGACAATAAATATCTTTGAATCTCCACATAACTTGATAGCAATTTTTTTCCCAAAATATTTTTTTCTTTTTCATTTTGAGTAATAGTAGGCTTGAATCAGGCATTTTCGTGGTTCACTGCAGTCATCATAAAGAATTTGAAATCAGTCATTTTCTGGAAGTAAATATTTATATTTAGCATTTGTTGGGTAAAAATTTGATCTTTTCTCTGTATTTTATGGATTCTAATTCACCTGAGAAAATTTGGTGAAATCAACTTTTTCTATACTATGTTATATAAAGGAGGCTGCTATTAAACTTAACTTTTACATTAATAATTTGAAAATACAAGAAACTGGCACACATCTTTCATAAACCAGAATTTCACTGACCTTTTCTTATTTTGAAACATTATTTGCAGTCAAAATAAGAGTCATAGATCACATGACCCTAAACTCTTAAGCTTGTAAGTTATAAACAATGAGGATTGCCAATTCCTCAACAAGCTTTGTGATAAATGCTTAGCTAGAGAAAGCATTTAAAATATTTCTGTCAGGACCCCCCCCCAACCTCTGACCATGGTTTCATGCTCTGGTACTCATCAGAGAGGTGTTCCCTAGCACCTCTCCGAGGAGTGCCAGAGCATGAAACCATGGTCAGAGGTTTGGGGGGGGGGTCCTGACTAGCTAAGCATTTATCACAAGGCTTGTTGAGGAATTGACAATCCTCATTTATTCTTTGCAGACTTTTATCAAGTTCTTTTATTATCTATAGGGATTATCTTGAACTTGTACTAATTATTGCAAATAAGGATAAAATGTTTTTCTCTTTAATTAATCAAACTAACATTTTAAAATATTTTTTTCTAATTAATCCTGCATAATTAAAACATTTTTTTTTTGTAATATCAGAATATTACTACCCAAAATTTAGATATAAACAATTGATTTTTAATTTAATATCTTTTAATAATAGTATTATAAAATAATTTTTTTTAATTTAAAATATGTTCGGCATAAAAACATCCTTAGTTACACTAATTAAACAATCTTAATCCCTAAAAAATAAAATAAAAATATTTTTGTTTTAGTAACAAAAAATATATATTTTTCTTTTAATATTGAATAAATATAATTTTGAATATGTTTTATCTTTTTATTTCCTGAAATAGTTTGTACCCATTATTTTTCATGCACACACATATATATATATATATGTATATCAAACTTATCTCAATTATTTTTAAACTACTAAATTTTTAAAACAATTAAAGTGTGCTTAAAGTTCACACTGACAACAGTAACTATTCTTAGCCTCTATTACTATACATGCCTATTCGATATGCCTTCACAATGAAATATGGTCTTAATATATATATATATAGAAATTTATATAACACTATAATACTAGTCAAAACAAAATTTTACTAAAATTCGTACACAATCATGGTTTCATTTTTTAACAAGTAGACCTTCTCAAGTGGAATTCAACTGAACATAAATCATAAATAGTATCATCAAAAAACCCACAAAACTCTATTTAACAAGTCTGTGCTCATACCCTGTCTATTACATATATAGACGAAGGTATATATAAGCCTGTGTATTTCAGCCAAATTAAAATTTAAATACTGCCTAATGCTATACTAACAATTAAAAATAAAATAGAAATTCATCTAACACTACAATACTAGCCAAAACAAAATTTTACTAAAATTCTTACACAACCATTTTTTAAAATTTTTTTAAATATAAATTAAACAAGAAGATTTTAATATTACATAAATTCATATATCAAATATAACAGGTACATTTAAAAATTTTAATTTTAATTTATAGGTTTAATATGATTATAAGCATTTTATTCAAAGCAAGTAATTTCACAAAACAAAAAAAAATTGTTAAAGCAGCTGATAAAAAAAAAAAAACTACTACAAAAACATAATTCCACCATTAATAAACATAATATAAAAATAACATTTATCAAATTTATTTATATATATTAAAATATTTTTGTTTAATTTATATTAAATCTTTAAAAAAATATTAAACCTAAAACACAGCTATAGACTGGGTACATCTGATAAAGATCTAAAGGTCATCTTGAATTTAAGCTGTGGATTTGAGCCATATGTTTCATATTTTCTATCTTCTTTTCTTACCATTTATAATTTTTATCTGCATTGTTATTCTATTTTCTTTAATAATTAAAGTTCCATTCTTAATTTTATGTAAGAGTTCACTTTATAGTTATCAAAAGTCATCTTTATTCATTTAAATATTAAAATATCATCTCTTATACATGTTTTTTGTTTTTATTGTTGTTTTTGACTACTAACTTTTCTCTGTCTTATCTTATTTTATTACAACTTTAGATTATTAGAGTGTTCATACATGATCATTCTATTTTTTGAATATATATATATAAATTTTCTATTCGATTCTGTACCATATTTTATAATTCTTATTTCTTTAATTTAATAATAACAACAAATCACCAAATATCTACCTTAAACAATAGAAAACAAAAGCAAGTCTCCACTTTATTGGCATCTAGTGTAATTTTGAATAATCAGTGATTACCAGTTTGCATATAAAATCACTATTAGTATTGAAGCCCTCATGCTAATTTGAATTGAAGACCCTGTTAATAAAAGCAACAGACAAAAATCAGTTTGAGGATGAGTTCAAATACTAATAATAAGGACTTTCTATGTGAATGATGGTCACAATTTACTCAAGCCTGTGCTAGATGGCAGTAAATTGCTTTTGTTTTTTATTTCTTCAATATGATGCATGTTTTTTTCTATTATTTAATGAAAAAATTAATTTCAAAACCAATTTTAAATTGGGCTTTTCCTTCTTTCTTTTAAAAGAAAAAAATATCTCATTTTTTAAAAGTGCATTTCTTTTTGGACATTCTCTCACATTCAAATATTAAGGCTATGTTTCTATTAAGTATTTTTTACCTGCATTGTTAAATATTTTATTTGTATTTGTTCAATAGTTTTTATTCACTATAAATAACGAATGATCAATAAAAAAATTCAATTAGTTTGTTTAAAAATGAGAATTATAAGTCATATATATATATAACTATATCTTGATACTCATCATTATAATTATTAAAATACAAGAACTACTAAGTCAGAGTTTAAATTTAATAAAATTTATTGCACCAAGTATATTTTCAACACTTTCATGTCATATTCACAGTTAGCACCAAGTATACTTGCAACAATGTCACATCATATTCATGGCTAATCTGACTAACCGTGAATATGATGTAAAAGTATTGAAAGTATACTTGGTGCAGTAAATTTTACTAAATTTAAACTCTGACTTAGTATTTTTTTTACATTATACATATACATGTAAAAGAGATTTATAGGACACACTGGTAGCTCACCTGTTGTCTTGCCTATAATCTAGATTCAAAAAAAGAGATAGAAACCTTATTTCAGGTTCATACCCTATTTAGTCATGTTACTAATTCACTGATTTTACAGTGAGTATGCAAGACAAACAAGTTTGAGAGTGTCCTGCACAATCACATTGCTGAGTCAGTAACATGATTTGAACAGTGCATAGTGAAGGCTGATTATCTCCTGATTAAGAATTACTGATAAAAACTGTGTTTGTTTATTAAATTGATTCTAACATAATCTAATATTTTCCAGCAGTAAATTTGAAAATTTAGTTGCATTTAATTATAAGTTAATAATGATGGAAGTAAAGTTACAAAGATTAAATCTTCATGCTTTCATTTGAAAATGCTTTAGATTGGCCTATATAACTGCATTTAGATACAAAGATAAGATGGCCATTCTTCTCTTTTAAAAGTCTCTATCTTATGTTTGGGTTTGAGAGTGCCCAGAATACTCACTATAACTTCGGTGAGTTAGTAACATGAGTAAACGTCAAATATCGAAGGTTGATTATCTTCTGATTAAAAATTAAAACGGTGTTAGTAAAATGTTGGTTCTGCAGTGGGCTATTTTAAGACTGTTTTCCGACTACACACTTATCTATATTTAGCTTATAAATAAGATCTTTGCCTGTATAATGATAAAGAACATGTGTCAACACTCTTTTTTTGAAGAGTTATAATAAGATAGAAAGAGTAAGATAAAAAAAAACAACAACTAACTGATTTTTAATGTCATTTTTAAAATAACATTTAATTTATATATATATAGACGCTCACGCGCATATATAATTATATACATATAATGACATTATTCAATTGTAACACATTTCTCTTCCATTTTTATGCATTCAGACTCGTCTGGAACTTAAATATTCTTTTGATTGAGAAATTAGAAAATAATTCTATTAGTGAACACTCAACTTCGTTTTACATTTATAAAAAAAAAAAAGTATAATAGATTTTAAAAATAGTGCTTGCTTAAATAGAAGATTCAAATAGTATAAATATTTTTTGTATTACTGATATTTTAAAAGGGGAATTAAATAAATGACTAACGAAATAGTAAAAAAGAAAATTAAAAATAGGATAGGCAAAAGATGTAACTAAGAATTGTAGGCATTGTTAGAGATTTATATTTTATACTTTTAAAATTAGATAATAAATGGCTCTTATAATTTAAAAGTGATGTTCAGGGAATATGCAATGCGATTTCTTGCTTTCATTGCTGCAGTAGAATTGATTACTCTATCCAAGCCTCACAATCCATTGATAGATAACTTCAAACAGTTAAAAATAGTAATAATAACTCTTAATAGGTTTTTAAAAATATAATCTTCCTCTGTGGCGATTATGATGATTATATATTAGTCCGATTAGCTAATCTGGTCTTACTAGTAATAAACCTACTGCTGGGTTCGATCTCATAATTATTGCAGCAAAGAAAATTTAAATAGCCAGACAGATGGGTTTTTTCTTGAGATGAAATTTTTGTTCATTATTTAGTAACTTTATCTTTGTCTGAATTTCCTATGTTTAATTATTTTTGATATCATGATAAATGCAATCCTGTATTTTTTAGTTTTAAGCCAATAAACATCACATGACCACGTCCTCTTATGCTTGTGTATAACTGTTGTTAAAACAGGCAAAACTCACTATATATATTGCCACACCCAGCAAGTTAGAGTAATCAATGGATGCCAGAAGGTTTGTGCATAAAATCCCCATCTAGTGCCTACTCATCCTAGTCTGGGGATATTGGATGAGTAGGCACTAGATGGGGATTTTATGCACAAGCCTTCTGGCATCCATTGATTACTCTAGCTTGCTGTGTGTGGCAATATATATAGTGAGTTTTGCCTGTTTTATTTTTTAGTTGCTATCGGAAATACTAAACTATAATATAAAATTAAACAACACCCGTAACTTCTTAAAAGATATATATCATTTAAAGTCAAATTTTTATATGCAATATACATACTTGAAATAAATTTTTTTTTTTTAATGTAAATACAATCATATCAAAAAATAAACTTATTTCTTTTAAAAATATATGTGATTACTTTCACGAGAAAATGATAGGGAAGACCAGCTATAAGTAGAGATAGAGATAACATTGTCAATGCTGACGAGTTAAAAGTGCTAATATATAGACATATAAAATAGTTTGTACACGTGAAATTAAAACATGAATGCAATATGTATTTCTCAAAAGTAATTATAAATTTAATTGTTATGCTGTAAAAATAAATTGATGAATAGAATTATATAGATTTTTAGAAGAGCAGCAAAGATATTTAATTAAAATCAACCTGTTAAATGACAGAATGAATTCAAACTTTTATAAACAAATGGTTAATTCTTGAAGTCGAGCAATTAAATGAGTTTGGTGTTTAAATTTTCTTTAAATTTCTAATTAGCAAAATGATTTTTATAAGTAAATGGATACACAATATATACAATAATATTTAATATATTACGAAACAAAAGAGACAACAGTTTGTGTTGTATAGTATACCAAATCCTATCTTTCACTTAAGAATAATCTAAACTTTAACTATGTAGATCTTTCATACATCCTATATATTTAATACCCAAACTTTGCATTAGTTACATACTGTACAATTAATTTATCTATATCAATTTGGTAAATATTGTTATAGTCCTCATTACTCTTTGGGCCAGGATAATCATTAATCAATGGAATTTCCAAACCTTATACATAGGTTTGACTTACTTTATATTCCTAGCTAATTAAGCATATGACCCACTGCCTTAAGGCATTAGTGTAATCTTTGATTTTATTTATGTTTCTTTCATTACTTGCATTAATTAACTATCATGATTTTCTTATGCTGCTCTTAAGACTATGTTATTGATCTAATACAACTTTTGATTTTTCTATATAATTGGCATAATTTTATCCTATCATTGATTTTCTTTGTATCCACTCTAATGTGTAAATAAAGTTTTAATTTTTGAAAGTAAATCAATATTTAAATTTCATCCTTATATATATATATATCCTAACAATGCCACTATGTAGCATACTATATTTTTTCGAAAAATTCACAAATACAAATGTCACTAAACTTTTTGTGACTGCTCATAATTAAAATTAAAAAAATAATAACACTATTTATTTTATAAAAGTAATCATATTTTGTGTTTAGCAAAAAATAAAAAAGAATCAAATTGTTTATTGCTTGAGAATTCATGAGAAATTCGAGCACCGGAAGTGATGAAATGAAGCCGCAACGTATGACCTTGAGCCTCAGAGTTCACTACTTTTTTAATGTATTAAGCTATACAGAACATAATTTTTATTTATCAAAACATTGCTGACAGACTTTTAAATAATAGCTTAATAATCACACCACTTTATTACTTATTAAAAAATAAATAAATAAAAATTAAAGTATAATTTTATTTAAATGCAATTTATCCATTCTACTTTGAACACTTTTTAACAAAAACCTTTTATTATACATATTTGCACACACAATCTTACGCTTCCACTGTCCTTTATTCTTCTTCAGTGTTCAAAGTAGACTGGATAAATTGCATTTATATAAAGTAGTGAATTTGGTAATATTTCTGTACATTTTTATTCCAACATTCAATTTATAATCTTTTAATGGATAAACTTTTATTTAAAATATAATTATAAATATTAAGCTTTACTCTATCTTTATTTTTTATTTGATTTTGTTAACTATTTGCATTAATAATTCTTTATTAAATAGTTATAGTCACAGTATTTATTAGATATAGTGACCATGATTATTCTTAATGGATTTTTAAAATTATAATTATCATGTATAAAATGATAAAATAGGCTCATAACATCATCATGCCCATGATCTGAGATTTGAATTTAGGACAGGTAAAACTTGAGGATTTTTTTATATCCAATTAGACTTAGGATTTTTTTTTAGGCAAACAATCCATAGTTGAACCACATTAACTATTCAATCACTGCCTACTAATTAGGTATAAAAATAATTTTAGATAAACCATCACCACCTAATAGTTAAATAATTATGTGAATACTGTCTTAATTTCTTTATAGAAAAGTTGTTGAGGACCTTTGTTTCACTGATGGAATATTTAAATAGTATTTTACATTATCAAGATAATTATCGAAATATTTTATAATTCAGCTTTTGCCTTTTAACATCAGTGCAATTTTTTTGTTTATTTGTTTTTATACTATATGAAGATTTTTATGAAAATTATTAAAATATGATAATAAAATGAATGTATATTGTCCAACAATACCCACTAAATAATAGTTAGATTGATTTTGAAATTACAGCCATGGATGTGACAGAATTATATGGATTGATTAACAGGAAGTGGTTGGTTCAGAAAAATTAATTATTGTTCAGATGAACGCACAAACATTATTCTAGCCTTCCTTAATTGGTTAGACAATCACATTTTTACAACTTTTGAGAGTAAATGGTATGATATAAAAGATGGTTGGCCAATGGGTCTTCCCTTAAGTGGAGTAATTTCTAGCATATTTTTAAACTTCTTTAAAAAGCAAGTCATCTCTAAATACCAGACTAACACTCTTGGATTAATATACTCATGTTATGTTGATGATGTATTCATTGCAGTTCCAAGAGATATAATCACGAACATTCACAATGAATTACAGCTGCAAACAAAATTAATCATGAACACCATCTGGGAGAACAAATTGCAGAAACTAAAATATTTACATTTGCTAATCCATAGAGAAGGCAGAGCTCTGCATTATTGCATGATTATCAAATCTCTTGAGGTCAGAGAATTCACCCACCTGAACTCCAATTTACCTACATCACATAAATTCGCAGGTCTAAATGCATTTTTATTTAGGAATCAAAATTTATGTAAATTCGAGACCAGTAGGAAGGCTAATATTGCAAGCTACATAAGGGATTTATTAAGTGTTGGCTTCAGCTACAGATTAATTACTAAGAAACTTGATAAATTTTATAAAAAATCAATTGCTAACAACCCTATTAAAGATAAACCTCAAATCACCTTCCCTTACATACCCAGAGTATCTAAACAGCTTATAAAAACTTTAGCTAATGAATTTAAAGTTGGCTTCCACATCCCTCCCTCAATACTAACAAACTCATTAACAATGTGGATAGAATCGATCCATCTCAACTTCTCCATAACATTTCATGCCCTCAGACTGGATGCAGTGCCACATACTATGGGGAGACCAAGTCCACTGTATATAAGAGAGCTTCTCAGCACATGTATACATACAGAAGACCAAAAAAGAATGATAAATCTCAATATTTGTTAACATAAAAAGCAGACTGGTCATGTGTTTAAATCCCTCTAACCTCAAAATAGTGTGCACTGAGGCCAACAATTGCAAAAGGAAGATAAAAGAAGTGTATTTTATCATCAACGATCACAACGAGATCAATAGACGTGACACATGTTTTGCTATCTCCAGAAAATGGACAAGTTAATTTACATATGCATTTACATATATTTATCAATATCACAACAATGATTTAAAATCTGTTTTGGCTATGAATATGAGAGAAAACCCCTGAAAGTGTTAGGCCTACATTAATTTACTTTGATTGTTTTCTTACCATTAACAGCTTCTTCACCCAGCGTGTTAAAGTGCTTGTATATACTATTGTTTTATTTTCAAAATCTAAATGGGGAAGAGAGGGGGACATAAATAATTAAAGTGGCTTTTGAAAATAAAGTTTAGTATTAGTTTTGTTAACCCAATCTTCTAAAAGATTAAATTTTTGAGTGCATGAAAATAATTAATTTACTAGCAAAAATATTATCTGATAAAAAATTCAAGTGATTCTAATTGCAATAAAGATATTTTATAGAATGGACTTCCACAAGATTTTCTTACACACTTCAATTGTTCATTAATTACCTTCCAATAAGAGAAAGTATGAAATTGATTCATCTACAGTGAAGGCATTTCTTTGCCTTAGAAAAAATGTTCTTTCCAAAAATATAAATAAAAAGGATGTAAAAGTTTTAAAAAAAACTTTTTCAAATACTTATAAAATCTTGTACTTAATTCCACAAATACATGTTTTTTTTTTTATTATTTAAATAACATGAAATGTTTTGAAACCTGAATGTGTTACTCTATAATAACAAAGGTAACTATGATCCTATTCTACACTATTTAGAAGTGACTTTGCTCCATAACTTTATTTATTTATCTTATCTATTAAAGATAAAATCAAAATAAATTTTAGGGCCAATCTCTTGAAAAGGTGATTGACACAACTTGGGGTTATTATGAAAATGATCTTAAAATAGATTATTATTGCATATTATATTATTGAATATTATGCCTATGTTTGGAGAATTTGCTCACACTTTATTTCTGAATGCATAATTAAATACTATCATAAGAAATATGTCTATCTAACTTAATTCCATTCCATTGCAGTGGTTATTTTATCTTTTAAAAATTTTCTCCATCAGATGATATAGAGTCATTAAAAGATCACACGATCATACATTTCATATACTTACACAGGCTATCAATAACAGTAGCAAATTCCTTATATAGCAGAGTCACCAAGTGTGCAAACCTTCTTGCATCCATTGATTACTAAGGTTTGCACTTGGTAAACTACTCTATGGAGAGTTTGCTATTGTTATAACAGATGATAATAAAAATTATTAAATAAATCAGATTTATTGTTAATTCAAGGCAGTTCATCACCTAATGTATGAATCAGGTAAAAATCTATTTTTAAAATATCTAGTCAAAAACTATGGTGTTAAAATGGATGAGGCTTCTTCAAAATTGTTTTCAGATCTAATATTAGAGCCAGATGGATTTGTCTTAATAGATTTTACAGAAATCTTATCAATAGGGTTCAGAGTTATCTATAATTGCTACCTCTGTCTACTACAGAGTTGGAAATTAAAAAAATTTAGTTATATAAATATAGCCAAATACAAAACATTAATAAAATAATTCATGATACTTTAATATAAAAAACAATTACAGAACAAAATGACTTGATAAAGTCACAAATGAATATATTTTCTGGTTAGAATCTTTACAAATTTCTTTACAATGATTGTGAGTAGCTACTTGATTTTTTTTAAAAAAAAATCTATATACTAAATAAATAAATTATTTACAGACAACTAAACATGGAAAATAATTTCAAATTATTATAGCCTAAGAAAGTAATAAAATAACTATTAACTTCTTCTGTATATCTATTGCAAACCAAGAACTACAATATTAAATCCAAATTAACAAGAATACTTCTACTGCATCAATAACAAATACAACTAGTAAAACACATATTAAAATAAATAGTAGAAATAAAAACTTTTATTATGCTTACTTATTAAAAATTTACAATCACTTTAGATAAGCATCTATTTAAAGCCTTGTTATTACTAAATGATTTTTGCAAATAAGATTAATGACACTTGATTGACATAGCAAACAATAATATCCATTAATAAATTTTTGTTATTATTCATTACTTTTTTTTGAATGTCTTTTATAATATGCTTTATTATTATAAATTAATTAGATATAGCATTTAATTGTTTATATTAGTAAAAATAACATTTAAATAGGTTATAAATAGTCTAGTTATATAGTGCTTGACTACATATGCAATATAAAAAGAAAATAAACATCCAGTGAAAATGAGATTTTATCTCTCTCCTGCTGTAGAATGAATAAATTTGTACAATTCATTTGTCAAATTATATATCAGGTATATGATAGGTTAAAGCCCTGATTTCAGCATGGTGAGCAAAGATTGGCTTATATAACAATAAGCACTAAGCGAAGTGGTTTACTTATGTTTTTAAACTGATGCTTACAGATGAGTGTGTGTAAATTCATAAAAAGTGCATGACTGAAAGCTCATTTTATTCTCTAGATTAAATAGGATATATAATTAAATATTATCTGTAGATATAATTTTAATTATTCCATCCAAATGAAGAAATTTATTGCTATTGATGTGTTATGTTATATTGGTACAAGGTTCCTACATTAATTTTTTATTTAATAATAATTAAGAAAATAGATTCATCTTTAGGATAAACCAGATTGAAATTGTATTATGTGATGTGGAAACTACCATAAATGTTTATCAGCAGAAGTCCCATAAATCATTTTTAATATCAAGAACCTACCGCAAAACTTGGCAGTAAAAAATCATTCAACATTATTTTAACATATTCCAAAAATAATACCAAAAGTTGTATGCAGGATATAATATGGGAAAGAACTTCAATTAAAACAATAATGACTGGTATATAACTTATATAAGATTTCAGTTTGTTCATTTTATTAGGATTTACAATTTTTAATTTGATCACAAATATTAGTTTTTAATACATTACTGAATCAATAAACAATGAACATTGCCAATTGCTCAACAAGCTTTGTGATAAATACTTAGCCAGAGAAAGAATTTAAAATATCTCTGTCAGAAAACCCCACCCCAAACCCCTGACCATGGTTTTATGCTTTGGCACTCCTCAGAGAGGTGCTAGGGTAGCTTCAGATACTAAATTTAAAAATACCATCCCAAAGCCAGCATTTATCTAAAAGTTATCTATTGAGCGGAAAAACTGAAATTTTCAGACACCCACATGACTTCAAACCCAGCTATCCAACTCAAATAGCTATATGGGGCTGAGAGATCTTCAGCCATACCATATATTAGTAGTCTTAGCAATGTAACATTGTATAAGCATGAAACCATGGTCAGAGGTTTGGGTGGGGTTTCCTGACAGAGATATTTTAAATGCTTTCTCTGGCTAAGCATTTATCACAAAGCTTGTTGAGCAATTGACAATGCTCATTGTTTATATCTTACAAGCTTAAGAGAATTGGGTCATGTGATCTATAACTCTTATTTTGACTATTTATAGTTACTGAATCAATAGTTTTAAAAATAAAATGCTTTAAAGCTTATTCAGTGTTTTAATTCTTTACTTGGATTTATATAGTGATACAGTGGCAGAGAGAAGCTCAAGATTCATGGACTGTGGTCTAACATTTCCGACCAGCAGACTTTTCATAAATTCCTGAGCAATAAAAACTTTCATTTATTATTTGTACTTGATGAATAATATTATGCAATACATAAGTAAAACATTATATTTATATAGTAAAACTAAAATAAAAGTAAGATATAAGTAAATTTTATGCATACATACATGTTGATTCTGTACATAATGCAAACATTTTACATTTATCAATTCTTTTAAAAGATACTATCCTCTGAATTAGTATGTGTTACAATCATTGTTTAAATGTAGATACTTTGTTATTATTTGTAATAATCAAACTAGTTTCAAAGGAAAAATCATACTTTATTAATTTTGCAGAAATATGAAACGTTATACAATTATTTCCTCTTTTCTATAAAATATCTTATTTATATATTATATAATATTTAATACACACAGCTATTTAAAAAGATATTTATAAGAACAATATATATATACTTGGGTGATCAAATAAATTGTAGTGCATTGATTGCAAAATGATGCAACCTTGACTATTTTGGAGCTGTTGTATTTCTAAGTATAACAGTATAATTAGAAGAGACTCGAACTTAGGCTTTCAAGCTCTCCATAACTATCCATTCCATTGTATACAACTGATACACATCACATACTTATGAAAAATATAGTCTGAGTTCAATATTAATAATAATAACTGTTCTTGACATTCAGCATTTTCATTTAATTTAATTAAACCAATTTATTCAATAGCATTCATTGATGATTTTAAAATGAAAAAATAATTATAAATAAGATATAAATTTTTGTATTTTTTGAAAATCCAATTTTCAAAACAAAATAATATAATTGTATACTGAAATTAAATATTTAAAAACTTATGTATTAATTATTGCTATTTCAACAGTTTCAAAAAAAATTAAATTGTATTAAAAGGTTTTTATATAAACGGTTTGTTTAAAAAAATGACTATCTTAATATATGTCTTAGCACTTATAGCATATATGCATGGAGATGGTAATCTGGACCAACTGATGATTGCTGGTTTAGAATGAAATATGAATATTGGTGATTATTTATCTTTTCGACATATATGTGTTCAAGTGTATCAGTGTTATGAGATAGTGTGGAGAGAGATGGGTCATGTGAAAATCTGTGCTTATATACCCTATATATTACATATATAGTCACAGGTATATAATAAGCCTGTATTTCAGTTATTACATAGTGCAGATGTCTGCCCATCCCTTGTATATGTATTAAATGGATTATATCCTGTACCTGAGGGGTCAGATTGACCTTAGGTCAACCTGGGTGTGACAAGAATCTTGGCCTCGGGGTGGCCTTTGAGCATTTCATCATCAGATTTTCAATTGGATGGACGGTTGAAGAGTTGGAGTGTGGAATAGATTGAAGCCTATCCATTAAAGTATGAGGATTGACTATCTTAATATATGTCTGAGCACTTATAGCATATATGTATGGAGATGGTAATCTGGACCAACTGATGATTGCTGGTTTAGCATGAAATACGTATATTGGTGATTATTTATCTTTTCGACATATATGGGTTCAAGAGTATCAGTGTTATGAGATAGAGTGGAGAGTGGTGAGTTGTGTGAAAATCTGTTCTCATATACCCTATATATTACATATATAGACACAGATATATAATAAGCCTGTATTTCAGTTAATAAAAAGGAATAAAAATAGCTTCATTAAAAAATATTCACGTCTATATATTATGAAATTTACTGTGTCAATGTTCCAGAATTAATATTATATACACTTCCAAATAACCATATAAAATTATGGTATTATAAAAAAGAATTTCAGTTGTGATATTATTTAAATTTTTCAAACAAAAATAATAAGACTAGAAATGAAATTTAATAGTTTATTACGCTAAAAATGAATTATAGACAGAAACTGTGTTTGTAATTGCCAAGATTAAAGAATTAAAAAAATCAATGTCCTATCTCAAAAATATATATACATATATTGTTCATACTCCTACTTAATTAAACTAATTGCTGGCCTGCTTTCATGATGTTGCTAAATCCTATTGTATTGAAAAGCTTTATAAGAAATTGTTTTTAGAGACTTTCTTTAATTTAACTGTGACCTCCAACTTAAAAACAATCAACTTTAAGATTTAATTAACAAATTAAACTGTAATCATTTTTTGTTTTAATATTTATTTAATATAGAAGATTATTTAATCTTCATCTCTTTTGTATCTCTTTATTTATTCATCGTTTAATCAACACCAGATATTTCCTTATTCACTCTTATTTTCAGTAAAATAAATAAAACAACATGAAAGATTTAATTTTTAACATTTACTTACATGTTTTATTATAAATGCTATTTGTGGATATATAATTTTTGCTAAGATAGTTATATTTGAAATACAGGCATTCTTCATATATCTGCAGTTTAATTGTAAATATATGGAATTCGAACACAGACTTTCAAGCACCCTTTAACTATTCGCACCATCTCATACCACTGATACTCATGACCACACACATGCAGAAAAGATAATTAACAATATATGCCTATTTTGTGCTGAACCAGCACTCATCAGTTGGTCCAGCTTATCACCTCCCACACATATACTACTTAATTGAAAAAATATAAGTTATTTTTTTTATAAAATATTGTTATAAGAGTAGGAGATGTTTTAGAATGTAGATGAAAAATATATAAATTTAGATAATTTAAATAAAAAATAAAAAGTTGATATAATATGCAATATCATGTATCATAAGCAGAAAAGAGTACAGAAGTGAAAAATTATCAGAAAATAACTGGATAAAGAAATACCTAGTAATAAGTAAAAGAAGAGAAAATAAAGAGATAGAAAAGGTGTAAAATTTAAATCCTCTATATTATCTAATTAGTAGTCAAAAATTGTTAAAGTTAGTTTATTAATTAGATCTTACAATGGATATATGTAATCATTATTATTATACTAATGGATATGAATTTATCCTAAATTATAAATAATCGATTTCTAACATTGTGCACAATTACCTGGGAGTAAAAGTAAAAATTTAATTTAAACAACAATTTTTGATAACCATGATTTTGTACTTTGATTACATTAATAAATATATTTAATTAAAATTACAGTTTTTTAGTATTTTTTGTTAGTTTTAAACAATTTATATTGTGTAATCTTATTCATAAGTCTATATGGATAGTTTAAAAAGATAATGAAATATCTTTCTCATCATTTTTTCTTTTATTACAACATCCCCACTCTCCTCCCTCCCTATCTATCTCTCTTTGTTCCTATCTCTCTCTCTCTCTCTAGAGTGTTTATTATATATTATTTTATCTGACTTTATATATTGTAATAGATGAATAGTTCCATATCTAACTTTACTAGAATGTGCCACTAGATAATAAATTAGATATCTTTCTAATAACAAATTGTAATTTAATATTGAGAATTAATATAAGAAAATACCAAAGAAAAAAATTAAGTTTACTAGCAAACTTACAATTACACAAAAATGTTGTGAAGCTATAAATTATAAAGTGAAATACTTCTAATTTGGCATATCAAAATTTTATATTTTATAATTCAAGTAATAGTGAATAATAAAGGAAACAAAATAATTTATTATTAAACAAAATAATTAATTTAAAAAAATAAAATAACAATAATGACATTGTAAGAATTTCCAATATCTAAATTAATATATCAAAATCAACAAACACATGTATCATCAACAATCTGAAACATCACCAAAACAAACCATGCTATACTTAATATCAATACCTGGTAACATAGTACCATGTACACTGAGGGCTGTAAAACTAAAATATAGGTGAAATGCCTATTAGATATAAGCTTAATTCTCTACTATAATATTTTAGATAATGGCTTAGCAGCAGAAACTACTCTTACAACTTTATAGATATAATATTTAAATATTAATTCATCATTACAGCCATATTATTTATGAAGATATAAACATTACGCATGCTTAAGAAAGTATTCACTACAAAAACAAAATCATTATAAATTGAAGCTATAGGAATTTATAAGTGGAACTAATCTATAATATCAAGCTAAACATATCAGTAAATATCTCAGTTGCTAATACATACAGTATGAGTCAAATTCCATATATATATAATAAATATTTATTACCATTTAAGCAATCATTATTTAAAATTATAAATATCATTAAATAATACAGATTATATGTTTCATAATCTGTTTTGAAATGTGACTTCTAAAAAATAAAAAACATTTTGAAAATATTACTTGCATATAGCTTTGATAATTGTGCACATAGTGATCGATCCAATATTTAAGAATTGATAATTTATAAATAATTAATATCAGCATAATATTTATGTGAAAAACAATTTATTATAAATAAAAAAATAATAAAGATTTATAAGGTTTTATAATTTTAACTTATGTTAATGGTCTTCAAATTTAAGATATAGCAGACAATCCTTCTTTCATAATGACACTTTATTTGAAATATGGAAGATAGGGCTAAATGAAGATGTAGAAAAAATTATGATTTTTGCACCAGTTGATGATTATGAAGTAACCCTAGTTATGATAAATGAAAACATGAAGAAATAGATTATCCATTTAAGTCTTGGTTTCTAAATTTTTGGGACAAAAAGTATTTATTTACAAGTTCATTTTGACAGTTTTAAAATCCAATGTTTTCCGTTTAAATCCAATAACCTATGATCCTGTTCATATGATGAAAACAGTTTAAAAAACATTCTTGGTTACTTGCCAATACATCAATAAATAATTCTTTAGTCTATTTAAAAGCATATTTAAAACAAATAATTGTCATTTCTTTAAAATTAAATCAATTGAATTTCTTTTTAAATTATCTTTTAACAAATTTAATTTTTATTTATAAAAAGAGTATATAATGTCTTTCAAATAATAATAATAACAACTCAGTATTTAAAAATATTAGTGCCACCACACTTCTAAACTAATAAAATTTCTTTCTATACATTTATTTAATCTACACACCAATGAAATATATTCCCAAAATATATACTATGTTATTATACATAAACCAAATATTCTGAAATAAAATAATATGATCAAATTACTTCCTGACAAAGTTTAAGCACATCAGCCAATAAATTCACATTTAACAAACTTTTATTCTCTTTGACATCACTATAAAATAATTAACCAATCAACTTCTTCAGAACAATCATTTCATGATTTACATCATTCAGCAACTGGATGCAAAATATTCTTTAGCATCTTATTGTAATGTTCAAAACTATAGACTCATAAAAACCAAAGTAGATTTTGTAGAATGAAATAATCATAGTGGAATCTTCTTCAATGCTTAAAGAAGCATTTCCAATACTAAATTGGTAATAATATATAGCAAATCACACCAGCCAATAAGTTCATACAAACTCTTACTGACTTCGATATTATACTATAACTATCTAATCAACTGCATATCAAGATGATCTTTCAAGATTTATAAACTTATTCAATAAATAAATAAAAAGTATTCCTAATATTATGGATAAAACTCTTTAATTATAAATACTAATTAAAAGGCCTATGAAATTTTATGGTACTGATTTAGTATATATTCTACATTAAAGATCAGCCTTTTTAAGCTACTGTGCAGGCACTTTTACGAGTGTTAATAATAAATGAATACTTTCACTCCCAACACAAGATATAGTATTTATGAAAGAATAAAATGAATCCACTTATTCTTTCCAACCCAAATGCTTATATATGGGCAAATCTTAAGTACTGGAAATGAAAGCATGAGGATAGACCACTCACTTTAAATTACTGTTTACGATGTCTGAATGAATAACATCGACAAAATTATCTAGAATTTATTAAACGTCACTCTCAAATGAAACTTAAACATATGTAAATAAGCATTTATTTTATAGTGCTATGTTTTATAAATTGTAATACATTAAAGATCAGCCTTTTCAAGCTATTGTGCATGAGCTTTTACGAGTGTTAATAATAAATGAATACTTTCACTCCCAACAGAAGATATAGTATTTATGAAAAAATAAAATGAATAAACTTTCATAAATACTATATCTTGTGTTGGAAGTGAAAGTATTCATTTATTATTAACACTCGTAAAAGCGCATGCACAATAGCTTGAAAAGGCTGATCTTTAATGTATTACAATTTATAAAACATAGCGATATAAAATAAATGCTTATTTATATATTCTACATGATTTTCAACACCTCTAAAACTATTGCTGACACAACCAAAATTATAAAAAAAGTAATAGTACTGCCAAAAGAAATAACAATGTGTTCCAGATACTTTGTTCAGTTCAAATAAAAATTGCAATTTTCATCAAAAAGTACCAGTAATTTCATAGAAATAAGCATTTAAAATTTTTTTTTTTTATTATTATGCTTATTTCTATAAAATTTCTGCTTTTTAAATTTTTTAATGAAAATGGCAATTCCTTATTTGGGGTGGACAAAATATCTGGAACCCTATATTATTAATTTTGGCAGTATTATTTAATATTCTTTATTGCTTGGTTGTGGTGGCAATGTTTTGGGACTTCCCTGGTGTCCAAAACGAGATAGAGCCCCTACTAAATTATTACCAATTTTACAGCATGAAATTAACATGACACAGTCTTTTTAAATATTAAGTATTTAAATGTTACATTAAATATATAGTTACATTTTAATTAATGTTAATTAATTTTTAAGGAATTATTTTAAAAAATTTTTCAACACTATACTACTTTAAACTAGATCACTATAATGTTTAAATGCTTAGTATTCAAAAAGACTACAACAAGATTATTACACAATACAAAATCTAGTGTTTCTAAGTAAAGAGTTTTGTGTATCAGATTAGGATGCTAATAGAATTTACAATCAGTTCATGAATAATGTTCATAAGCCATGAAATGATCATTTTGGAGGAGTTGATTAGCTAATTGTTGTAGTATAAAGTTGGTAAAAATTTACTATGTGTGAATTTATATGCTGGTGTAATTTAGACTTTGTTAAGAGATAAATTGATTATATATAATAATAAATAAAATAAGAAATAATAAAACAAAATACTGGAATGAACAATACAATTTTTAATATATAAAAAAATAAATAAAAGCTATAGTCAGCACAGCCTGATTGCCCTTTGAATTAGTAATTCACAGTTATCTCTCTATATATTGATTTAGTTACTAGAGGATGATATGAGAGATTATTTGAAAGTATATGCAATTTAAAAAATAATATGATGAAATAATTATAACATATTAAAAATAATTATTATTAATATACACAAGGTGATAATTTCTCATATCACACTTTCACAATAGCTATCAGTTTCAATTATAGAACAGTCTTCCTCAGAGCTATAAATACTTTATTATAGCAAATTTAATATAGAAAAATTTTATATGTAACAAAAATACAACTTTTTTTTTTAGTTAATTCAATCTGATTTTTTTTATATATTTGTTTGTATCAAATTAAATAAGAAAAATATTCAATTTCAATTATATTTAAATTTTAAAAATAATCTATCTTAAATGCTTGAAATACAGTCTATATCTTTATATATTTAAATTTATATATTGTGATATGTAAATATTATAATAATTTTATATAAAAAGTTACTCATAAGGCATATTCAATCTAAGTTTAAAACTAACAGACTAAAAATCATCAAATAGTCTTATATTTAACCCCAGTTATTAAAACTATAAACACTACTGTTTATGTTCAAGTTATTAATTTTAAAATACAATTCCTATAAATATCTAAAACCACACATTCTTATATATATATATATATATATATATGGTGAGATGTGTTGAATGAATATATGTATAATGTTTAACACGCATTTAAAATTATATTTAATATTATATGCCAATAGATAAATTAAGATTAATTAATATTGAAGGTTTAAATAGAAATATTTTATGCAAAAATATCTTATGCTAAATAATTTATTATAAGCAAAATCTTTATCTCAAATCATGTGCAAAAAAATGTAAAAATTGTATATTAAAAAAGAAATGTAAAAATTGTGAAAACAGAGACTTATTAGCTTCGAAGAATTAATAAAAATTAATTTCCGAGATAGAAAAGTTTTCAAAAGCATTCTTAAATATTAATTTTGTAGATAATAATCAGAAACTTATATGCCCATATTAAAAGTAACAATGCAAAGTTAGCCGCTCACTTGTAGCTTTTTTAGAAAGTGTTTGAAAATCATACAAAGCTTATAAAAAATTAAATTAATAGATTGTTCATGTACTAATCATTAATCATTAGTTATAATATATATATATATTTACTGTGAATGTTTAGGTGGTGACTGGTTGGTATCTAATTACATCATTATCCTAGATTAGCTTTAGGCACCATTTCGCTTATTATTTCTAAATAATACATTGGCAATTTAAAAGTATTGCATTAAGTAATGTTATAGATGACTATTTATTAGTCTGCATTATAGTGACATGTTTATTTCATGTTTAAAGAGGTTTATTTAAACTTCATTGTAACAATATTTCATACTCTGTAGTCAAGTTGCAATCTTTAGTTGTCCATATATATTCAATGGACCATTAGTAAGAATGGATTTCCATTCTTGCTATTAAAAAGGTGAGAAGGTTGCCTTGACAGCAGTGAAAAATGTTGATTACTATATTTACTGTGAATGTTTAGGTCGTGACTGATTGGTATCTAATTATATATATATAAAACAAAATAAATGTCCGCTAATATCAATAATACAATAACGAAACTTAAATATATTCCAAACAACGATAAACAATTTATAATATAATATAAATAAAAACTCATAAAGAAATATTTTCGATTATATTCATAATCATTTTCAACTCAACTTTCAAAATGGAATCATTAGAATCACCTATTACCAACCGGAAACACATGTCGATTTAAATATCCCACAATTCATTAATCCTAACATTTGCTGACTGTCTGTTTATTATCATATTTTTATACCTACTAATAAAAACTGCCTCTTTAATTTTTCTTTTTTCATTATCTCTCTCTCAGCCTAAAATTTTTATTTTATTTATATCAAAATTAAACCTAAAATTACAATTCCTATCATGATCATAAAAAACAGATTCAGTATATAACTTGACTTCATTATTATTATCATTATATATCTGTACATTTTTCAAAACTCTTTTATACAACAATTTATGTTCTTTAATTCTTTTCTCCATATTACATCTAGATTCCCCTACATATGATAAGTTACACCCACAAAAAATTCTATAAATTCTATTACTCACGTTATTTTTTTTTCTAACTTATCTTTTGAATTATTAACCATTCTATTTAAATTACCTGATCCATAAAATGAAACATTATATATACTATTATAAACTTTTTTCATAAATTTTACTTGATTATTATTATAAAAAGGCAAAGAAGTCTTGTATTGGTAGTCAAGAGGTCAGTGCGACTGCCTTGCAATTGCAGGCAGTTGGCTGGATTGTGGGTTCACGTCCCGGCCGATGCTATGACACTTTAAAAAAAAGGCAAAGAAATCCACTTCTTACTCTCAATTGGTGATGAAGAAATTGAGAGTAAGAAGTGGATTTCTTTGCCTTTTTATAATAATAATCAAGTAAAATTTATGAAAAAAGTTTATAATAGTATATATAATGTTTCATTTTATGGATCAGGTAATTTAAATAGAATGGTTAATAATTCAAAAGATAAGTTAGAAAAAAAAACATGAGTAATATAATTTATAGAATTTTTTGTGGGTGTAACTTATCATATGTAGGGGAATCTAGATGTAATATGGAGAAAAGAATTAAAGAACATAAATTGTTGTATAAAAGAGTTTTGAAAAATGTACAGATATGTAATGATAATAATAATAAAGTCAAGTTATATACTGAATCTGTTTTTTATGATCATGATAGGAATTGTAATTTTAGGTTTAATTTTGATATAAATAAAATAAAGAATTTAGGCCAAGAGAGAGAGATAATGAAAAAAGAAAAATTAAAGAGGCAGTTTTTATTAGTAGGTATAAAAATACGATAATAAACAGACAGTCAGCAAATGTTAGGATTAATGAATTGTGGGATATTTAAATCGACATGTGTTTCTGGTTGGTAATAGATGATTCCATTTTGAAAGTTGAGTTGAAAATGATTATGAATATAATCGAAAATATTTCTTTATGAGTTTTTATTTATATTATATTATAAATTGTTTACCGTTGTTTGGAATATATATATGGGGTAAAGTTAGCAGTTTGTTTGGCCCCAATGTTGGTCTTGATCTTGAAGAAATATGTGCAAAGAAACCTAATTGCTAAATAGAAATAATTTATCTGCAACTGCCTAAAAGTAATAAAAAATATTTTAATCATATCATCATTATTAATGCTGATAACAATACATTGTTTACTATTTAGTTATTAAAAAAGTAAGTTATTTAATAATATGTTATGGCCAGATAACCTTATATTTCAATGTTTTTGAGTAGCAACAGTGCCATCCAGCAATCTGTGCCATCGATTATATTAGTACTGAATATTTTTCCAAAAAGATATGCATCAGAAACAAAGAAAGCTTATTTGCTAGATTCAGTTAAAGCAAATATATAAGTTTGCCATATTAAACTATTAAATTTCACTCTATGAACTAGACAATGTATGTTTGAATAATTTCCACAAATTTTTCATTATATTAAGTCAAAAATTTTGCAGCTGAAATAAAGAAACCTTTAGAATATAACATTAAATAAAAGATAATTAAATGGCTTTATTGCTTGGGAGTTTGTAAAGAATTTAAACATCAGAAGTGCCAGAACTGGAATGAATTCGAGGACATTAAGCTCTGAAGTCTGCCCCTCTACCACTGAACTAAAACATACAGAGCAATAGAAACATTAATTATTTTAACAGTAATATATATATACTTTTCTAATTTATTTACTTGAAAATTTATAAACTAAGATTTATCATGTATGAAATTAAATAACACAAAACATAATTAAAATCATAAACAGACATTAAATTTTTATATGAGTAGAAACATTGTTATTACTCATATAAAAATTTAATGTCTATTTATGGGTTTAATTATGTTTTGTGTTATTTCAGCTCATATGAATAAATCTTCGTTTATAAATTTTCAAATATATAAATTAGATTTTTTTTATTTTTTATTGATGTCAAAACAAAATTAATTCATAAAAAATACAAGTCAAATATCAATTTATTATAATCTCAAAAGATTACAATTATTTGCTGAAGCACCTAAGAAAAGGGACATAATTATAAACATCAGATTTAACTCTCCAGATAGTTATCATAATTGTAAATAAAACTGATAATTAATTTCATGTAAATTGACGTTTTGTTTATGAACATGTAGATGCATAAAGACTGGATTAACAACACATTCAAATGCAAAATATACGTCTTTACAATTAAATATTTATAGATGAATAAAAATTTATAATATAATGTAATATGCAAACTGCAAAACAAATTAAGATTTCAGTTAAAATAAAACATAGTATTTAAGAATGTAAGAATGTATTAGCTTATACTTATGAATTAGAAACTTTTGAAAGCATGGAATTTGATTATTCGGTATGCCATTCAATGATTTTATTGATAATCAATTGTTACTGCTACCATATTTGAAGATTTTGTCTATATGACCAAATGGACTTATTAGTTTTTAATGTTCTTATGTGATTATTGATTGTGCATTGAAACATACCTATTAGCAATAATAATTCTAAAAGTATAATTGAAAAGTTGATTATTAAATTGTCAAGTATGTTTGTAATTTTACTTAATACTCTCAGTAGTTAAAGCTGATAGAAGGTTGTCAATTGAGAAATGATATAAAGTGATAAGGTATGCCATCTGATTAATGGTGCAGTTAACATAACTCTGATCATTGAGCACAATGATGACTTAAATGATGATGAATATTGAGAAATATAAATATGTTCCATGTAAGTCATGGGACAGTAGACATAGCCTTCATTATGACACTAAAAAATTATATTAATGTTTAAAGTTATTTATCATAATCCCAAGAATAAAAACCAAAAGCCAAGACAGTGATTATAGTTATGCTTAACTGAAGAATCATCATCTCATTTTTATTCAATAAAAGGCATAAAGGCCAAATTCTAGGATAAAAACATGTTATACATATATTTAATCTGATACACAGGTATATTTGATAAAAATGTTTTAGTTATTGTTTATGAAGGATTGATAATATTGATTTATCCATTTGAATATTGTATCATTTGTGATTCATTTCTTTTAATTCTGGTTCATTTGTGCAAAATTCTATGATGTGCTTAATTAGAAAATGTGTAAGCAAATGAACATACAACCCATAATACAGAATATTTTGATTTTATGAGAGGTATAAGTTTGTTAATAAGCAGTCCAACTATGATGGATTAATATTTCATATTCAATGCTATTTCAGGGATATTGGATGAGTATGATCTAGATAGGAATATTGATGCAGAAACCTTTTAGCATTCATTGATTATTCTGGCCTGCACTGGATGGCACTTCTGTATGGAAAGATTTGCTACTGTTTTAACAGCTGTGTAAGCATAAGAAATAGTGATCACGGAATGTTTTAGTAGTTTAAAAATATATAGTTGTTAAGAAAACCAATTCAATTTTTATTATCTCTTAATTGATTGTATATTACTTATTCATGCATATTTTAAAATACATTTATATTTCTTTTTGTATAATTAAATCATCTTCCTTAGAATTAATACTGGAACTTGGAAATGTCAATTAATTTTGCATACATTGGAAATACAATTTTATTATTTACTTTTTTAAAAAATAGAATCCTTATTATAATATTTTTATTTTAATTTAAATTTATAGTGTTATAAGAAGTTATTAATAAAATAGAGTTTTATTCACCACAGACTTAATAATATAACTATATATCTATAAGATAGGGCAGACAAGAAATTTAGTAGTCATATTTCTTTTCTAATAAATATAAATCAGAATACACCTGGGTCTCATTTTACGTGATAGATAGGTTCCTCAGAAAACATGTGCAAATGAAATTGTGCAAAAATAGACGTAACTTACCTTGAAAAAGGGGGGATATGGACTGAATTTTTCAAAAGCTGTGTAAAAGCAAAGCACCAATGTAAAATTACTTTAAAATTCACGCAAAAAAAAATAAGGAAATAAAATATGACTAATAAAAAATTTTAAATTTGAAAAACATTGTTACAAGACAAACTTTTTTTAACTATAATATTTAATTTTATTCAAAACAATATATTTTTATGCATAATTTACAGTACAGTAATTGACATTTTTTATACACATTTTAATTATTATCGCTACTTGCCGATAAACAGGTTCGTTTGCAAACTGGTAAAATATCAGATTCTTCACAAGAGGAAATACAAGTAGCGCCAACTTCACTCTCATGTTGTGTTAATGGTTTTCTGGTGACAATGTAATTAGTAATTAATCTTTGAGATGATGATTTTATTAATTGTTTATGAAGCTCACGATATCCAGACAAACAACCATTTAGCTCTCATTGGAATTTAAGAGCACATTCGTGATTAGTGTCATTAATAAGAAAATAATTAAAAATAAACTTGCGGACACTAAATGATTAATAATTGATTACATTTTTTTTTAAAAAGCAAAACCAAAATGAGATTTAAAATGCAAAATTAACACACACAATGTTTGAACAAATTTACATTATAATCTTGTAAAATTTAATGTGTGTATACATAAAATGTGGAAATCATGATTTTAATTTCATTATTGCATAAAATCTTACTATTATAAAGCACTGAAAATATTGAAATTACTAAGATGAAAGTCAAATTCCAATAATGTGCTATTACTTTCAATATGACATAAGTGTGCGAAATTTATTATTTAAAGTAATAGCACATTATTGGAGTTCGACTTCCAGAGAAACGTGAATCGCGTAACTTCAAAATTGCATTAAATAAATATGCGTAAAAAGAGACCCAGGTGTACAAAGAAGGAAATTTTTTAAATATTTTATCATCCTAATAATTTTCAAAATCTGTTTTCAGGTTGGTAATTCATAATGATGATGATCATGCTTCTCACCCAAAACGTCCAAAGTATTTTGATCTATGAAAATTCTATCATTCTAAGTTTAGTTGAAGAAACATTATAGAAATAATAATATGCTATATTGTATCTTCATACATTCAGAATATTTACAATACATACTCTTTATACTTATAAATAATTATATATATATATATATATATGCTACTAAGAAGTCATTATTTTATTGCAGATTAGTTAGGTCGATTTGATGACTACAATGTAGGCTGCTCTTTACTTATAACTATTACAATGAATGTAAGAAGGTTCACATAGATTTGTTGGTCTTTCTTTATATACACACTAATATATGATTTTTTTCTACAGTACAGACTTTTTCATACCTGCACTTCAATATGTAATATATAGGGAGTTTGAACTCAGACTTTCACATGACCCTCAACTATCCACACTATCTCATACTGCTGACACACTTGATCACATGTTCATATTTCTTGCTAAACCAGCACTCATCAGTTGGTCCAGATTATCATCTCCACACATATATACAATCAATGATCAGCTTATATTAAGATAGCCAATCTTCATACTTTAATAGACAAGTTTCAATGCATTCCACCCCACAACTCTTCAGCCATCCATTTTATTGAAAATCTGATAATGGAACGCTCAAAACCCACATTGGTGCCAATCTTCTAACCATACACATTGTACAGACATTGATTTGAGAGCAAACAAAAAATAAAATATTAATCATAAGAGATTTAAATAACTAAATATACACACACATAAAGTATTAAACAAATCACTTTTTATAATTAATCTTTTACCATTGTTTTCTGACAAACGAATCTCTCTATTCTATTTTTTATTTAATAGATCTATTAAAGTTTTTAGATTTAATTGGTATAAAAGGTATAGTTAGTGATATTTTATATTGTAATTATTTTATTGAAGAGAAAAGTTTAAGAAATATTATGTCTGCAGCTATCAGCCATTTGTTTAGAAGGTAGCTAAGCTAATTAATTTTTATTATAGAAATAAAAAGTTAAATAATTTTGAATAAATGCATTACTTTAGATTATTTTCAAAGATTTATTAAAAGCATTTTATTTTTAAAAAAATGATAATTGTGATTTCATATAGTAATTGATAGTAATAATAAAAATTAATATTTCTTTGTTCCTTATATCATCACTTTATAGATTGCTTAATAAGAAAGTTATTTCTTGGGGGAAGGGGGTTATTCTCATAGGAAGAAGCTTATTTTAAAACGTAATTAAATAACTTTAAAAAGTTAGATGATAGTAAATAATTAATAAAATTTTTTGCAGCTATTTTGAAGTCTCCATAAAAAAGACTAAGAGAATTTTTATAAAAAAGTTAAATATAATAAATATAGAGTTTAAAGAAAGCACCACAACAAAGTCTTAAGAATTTATGAATATTATATACTGCTTATAAAATACAGTTCAGTGATACAAAGGTTATTTTTTAGGCAATAAAAGCAAAAGAGTTGAAAAGACTCTTTAGATTAATCATTTTAAGTCTGAGACCATCAATCTTATAAAAACTTTCTTTAATATTTTAGAAATTGTCAATTATTCTTGAATATATATTTGTTGCTTTTTTTGTAGTTTTTGCTTGAGAAAATCTATTTATCTAATAGGTATAAGATAAATAAAATTTTGGTTATTTTAATTTTATTAGAATTTTTCATTTTTCAAAGGATCAAAGAAAATAAATAAAAGATTCAAAAAGGTCTCAATCCATAATAATTTTAAATAAAATTCTTATTTATACTTCACCTTTGAGTAGTAAGTTACAAATTGCACATTACACAAACAAGTGAAGCTCAATTTTAAGAGAATTACATGGCTAAGCGTTTTGGGGATCCTTTAGACCCCATATTCATAGCCTGCATCATCACAAATGATGACAATGCAATAAACTGGAAGGAATCATGCTATTCCATCTCTAGAAAATGGACTATATGAAGATGGAATAAATTTGAATAGATTTGCATAAATTACTACTCAGTCTTTAATAATCACAACTCAAACCAACACTCCTAAGATAGGTTATGAATATGAGATCAAAAGGTTTCCAAAAGTGCTCATCCATATTAATTAATTCTCTTGAAATTGAGTTCCACTTGTTTTTATAACATGCAATTTGTAACTTAATAATTTTAACTATGAATATTTATTTTTGCAATTATTAATATTAAGAATAAACAAATATTCTAATGGCTTTATTGCTTGAGAATTCATAAAAAGTGCCAACACCTGAAGGACCAGTCTGGAATCAATATGGGACCTAAAATTCCAAAGTCGGACACTCCATCACTGTGCTAAAGCACACAGAGCAAATATATTTGAATGACTTTATTAATCATAGGTTTATAAGAACTTTAAGTATTGAAAGTACCAGCACCAGAATTGATCCTAGACTCATGCATTTCAGAGTTTGACAAACTACTACATCAGTATCACAGGGAAATATTAAGAATTATTTTCTGACTTAAGAATCTAATATTGATCAGATTTTAAGGTTGTGAAATACACAGTAATTTAATCTTTGAAACAATGTGTAGCACACACACATCTCACCACTGTTTTATTTAACAGTAAAATAAATAATAGATTGTTTGATAATACTTTTAGTTAAATAATTTATTTGGACAATATGACTGTTTATATGTGGGCATTTCATTAATAGGTATGCATTTATCTGCAAGGTTAATTTCATTATTATATAAATATCTAATTAACTATACTTTGGTTTCAGTTTTGAAACCAGGATATGGTCTACATTCTTTATTATGGCCAGATAGTAAAGTAAATTTAATATATTTAAATTTTCCTATCTGTCCTGGTAATATGTAGGGATGAGAAGGTGCACATTGCATATGCAAATAGATCTTTAAAATACCAATAATGTTATATTTACTTCATTTCTTTTATAGTAAATCATATTTATTATATTGTTAATTTCTATCTAAATATTTATTAAAGTTCTGTTTTAGATATAACCTTTATTTTTTAAAATACATTTTATTATGGTTCATATATTATTTGACTCATCATTATCAAGTCTTAAGTACATCAGCTTTATATGCTAAAGGCTGTGCTAGATAACTTGAGCATGAGAACAATGGATGATACTGGAAGGATTGCAAAGAATAGTGAGACTAGCCTATTTAATGAATTATAGTAGCATACCCTCACAATAATTAAAGTTGTAGTGAAAGGAAATAAAAGCTGGACTTCCATCATACGATCTTTTCCATACATATTTATAAATCTAATATTTCCAAATATGGAACATTAAAATTGTGTCCCATTTAAAGTGCGAGGTTGTAGGTTTCTTACCACTACTTTCTGACTGATATACACAATGTATGTGTAATGATCTTAACAAAATGTACTATTATACATATAGTAATAATCCATCACATAATCACCAGTTCATATTTTTGTAATAAGGCATCAAACTCTCCATGAAGTGCCACCAACTGTGCAGGGTTCTCAAATTCAAGGCTCCTCACTGATGAAAACCACAAGCTAGAAACTAATCTGGGGATGTTGGATGAGTAGGCACTAGATAGGGATTTTATGAACAATTGGTGGTACTACTATATGAAGAGTTTATACTTTTATTAATGATGCAATGTGAAGTTGTGTAAATAAATAAATATATTCAGTTACTTTTATATTAAACAAGGGTCAGTGTTTACTGATGATTATACTCTCTACTACAATGTAAATGATAAATTTAAAATGCATTGATCATCACCACAATAAGAAAATCTGTACCTCAGCCTCTAAAAAAAAATATTTAATGATCTTGGATTATTTTGTTTTCTAAATAATGCAAAGATCAACTAAACAGCACCATCTTTTAGCAGCTAAAAGTAACATCGTCATCACTCTGTAATACTCTACTTTTAATAATTTTAACTGCACATTCAGGCTCAATATGAGTTAGAGATCCTAACAATTATTAAACATTCAATATCATACATATAATAAATGTAATGTCTCAATAAGGAATGCAAAATGGCACAAGAACAAAGAATTACAGTGATTGGTTACAAAATAATTAATTTTAATGTTTAATAATAATTAATAGATTGAAAAAAAAAACTATAATTAAAAACTATCAGTGGTCTGATAATCAGTGCTGACATATATATTTTGATTGCTTATTTTTCAAATGAAAGTATTCTTATAATTAAAATAATATTCTGCATTTTGAAATACGTCTAAGAACTAATAATTTCCTCCAATAAATGGTGCATTATAATATTGAAAAAATATTTCCAAAACAATACTTCGTTTTTTCCAAAACACGCGGTAATTTAGATTTTAGAAATCATAAAATTCAATAATTCGTATAATTAAAATAAAATAAGTTTTCATTAAAAATATGTAAATAGAATGAATTCAACTTATCAGTATTCATTATCAGAATATTTTATTTAATAAAGAAATAATATATATTTTCACACAATTCAAAATATGCTATAGATTATTTTTATGTTAAAGTTATCCATATAACAGTAACATTTTTTCCTATAATAGTGACACCTAATGCAATCTTTAATAATTAATTGATGCTAAACAATAGTGCCTTATAATCTCTATGCAGTACTTTTCAATCCAATATTTTTAAAGCAGTTTTTAGCTTATAGTTTTCTTCAATGAGGGCCTTGGATCTGGGAGCAATACACCTAGATCTTGGGATCTAATGCATCTCTTCTCCAGTAACCATTTACTTTGATTCTTAACTATATAGGTGATACTATTGTGGAAAAATTGGTACTAATTAACAGGTTGTGTAAATATAAAGAAAAGATGATCATGTGATATATTAATGGCAAAATAATTCTTACCATTTTACTTTTCAATCATTTTGTGCACTTATACAAATTTTTTGGTACCATATTATCCCTTATTTCTTTCCAGCCAATAGTTCTTTGTTGTTCACATATTGTATCTCTCTATAAAATCAGTATATGCCAGTCAATCAGCTTTCATACACTTTATAATCGTAAAGATCAGAATTTACTTATTATGCATAAAACCAATGACAGGTATTTGCTAACATCCAAAAATAATTTTTGGATACTATTTCAACTATATATTCACTTTTCCCAAGAATCATGTTTTAGATAAATTCACAATCCAAAAAACAATTTTTTCCTGTATGTCATAGCATCGGCCGGGACGTGAACCCACAACCATCTGCAACCAACTACTTGCTTGCAAGGCAGCTGCGATGACCTCTCGGCTAACAATGCTTGATGATTTTTTTTCAGAAATCCTTTCTAAAATTGATGATATTGTCAAGATATTTGTTCATACCTATTTGGATAAGTACAACTGATTGTTGCTTCATAGCTTTTCATTACTATTTGCTGTTAGTAGTATAAAGCATTGTATCTAAATAAATCTCTTAATTTTAATAATGAATAATAAGGTTAACCTACAATCTTTTCATATTTAGCTCTTTTGCTTATATCACAGTCAGCTCATCTATATCCATAAGCCAACAGTTTGTTTTCTAATCTCTAAGACTAGCAAATTCTTTTTTTCCTCACCACATTTTTGTCATAAAGTATAAGTTTTAGTGATCAATAGAGCCAGAGATACTAGATGGCAAAAATGTGGTGAGAAAAATAAGAAGCTGCTGCTGAACAGCATAATATAGGTGGATATCATGTGACATATTATTGTTTTTATACTAAACTAGCCATGGGATAAATATGATTATAGTTATTAAAAATACTATGGTCATCATAATATATGGATACTGATCTGGTTTTAGATTTATAAACTATGCAACATGTTAATGTTTTTCAATTTGGTCTAGTAACAAAGAAATAAAAGTTGGATGCTAGAGAAAAGATGCATTAAATTCCAGATCCAAAATCTCATCACTGATGAAAAATAGGGATTTAATAAGCATTAACATTTGACATTTATTGATTACTAAAGCTGACACTAGGTGGCAAAAATGTGGGAGAAATAAATTGCTGCTGAACTGTATGATGTAATCAGGTATCATATGATGTCATATTGACTTTAAACTGATTAGAGTTTTTCCATCTTTTTGTTCATACTTGTAAGACTTTCTATCTCAAACTTTATAGAATTCAGTGCTTTTCTTTCAAAATTTAAAGAAATTAATTTTATAATGTATTTCATAATAATAGTGGTAATAATACTAGTAATAACTACATTTCACAACAATCTTGCAATATTATACTAAAGCAATCCAAATAATAAATTGTACAATAGTTTTGACAATTTAATTACACCAATGATTTAGTGTTTCAAAATTTTTTTCTTATATAATGTAAATATTTTTGGCAATTAAAGATCATTATTAAATCAAATTATATGCTATATAGTAAAGGTATGTCTAAATACAAAGAATGATCCCCTTCTTTTATACTCAATTCATCATTTTCTGTGAGCATACACATACCAATTATAAACTAATAAGCTTTCAATCATTGAATACATTAAAATATATTTTATATCTTCTCATGAATAGATTCAATAGTCACTCCCCACCCCTATTTAATTTAAAAAGCAAAAGTACTCTGAATTATTATTATTATAATTCAAGTACTATGTTCTACAATACTGTTTATCAATATATGACTGTCCCAAACACTTATTAATAAAGAATATGCATTCTATTTTATAGATTAGTTTTACTTACAATATTTTATTTAGTTCATTATTATGAGTTTGAAAACAGCAATAATGGATTTCACAATAGCCTCCTCTTTTTGACTAATAATATTTTATTTTCTACTAATTATACTCTACAATTTCTCTTTAATATTAACTATGATATACACTATTATTATTCTCAACAAATTAAAAAAAAAAATTCTCCTTTTTCTTTTCAAAAACGTTATTTTCTTATATCAATACTGAACATATATATACAATACAAACTCCAACATTTCAACTGTTTTATCTTCTTACAGTCATTTTCAAGAATCTGCAACAACAGCACGAAGTACATATTTATAAATAAAACCTTAATTACATAAATACCTTCATCTTACATTAACACAAACAGTAACAAACATATTAATCATACATAATTATATTTACTTACATCTCTCTCTCTCTCTCTCTCTCTCTCTCTCTCTCTCTCTCTCTCTCACTGCTATTTATTATTATACTTCCTTTTACATTATTTAATTACAAATCTTAAAATCATCCAAGAAACTTTATACAAATTTAAAAACAACCTTAATTTCAAATGACTTTCCCCTTTTTAAATCTTATCTAAATGGGTTTAAGTAAATTGTTAAATTTTTTTTTTTAAAAAAGATGTTTATATTTGTTTTATATGCATTTAAAGCTATAGATTAGGAATGTAGTTTTGAGATGGGTTTTTAGATAAGATTTAAAAAGGGGGAATGCATTTGAAAATAGGGTTGGTTTTAAATTTGTATAAAAAGTTTCTTGGGTGATTTTAAGATTTGTAATTAAATAATGTAAAAGAAAGTGTAATAATAAATAGCAGTGGAAGAGAGATGCAAGTAAAATATAATTATGTATGTTTAATATGTTTGTTACTGTTTGTGTTAATAAGCATTTATTTTTATAGTGCTATGTTTTATAAATTGTAATACATTAAAGATCAGCCTTCTCAAGCTATTGTGCATGTGCTTTTTATGAATGTTAATAATAAATGATTACTTTCATTCCCAACACAAGATATAGTATTTATGAAAGAATAAAATGAATCCACTTATTCTTTCCAACCCAAATGCTTATATATGGGCAAATCTTAAGTACTGGAAATGAAAGTGTGAGGATAGACCACTCACTTTAAATTACTGTTTACAATGTCTGAATGAAGATTTTCCCATATATAAGCATTTGGGTTGGAAAGAATAAATGGATTCATTTTATTCTTTCATAAATACTATATCTTGTGTTGGGAATGAAAGTATTCATTTATTATTAACACTCGTAAAAAGTGCATGCACAATAGCTTGTGAAGGCTGATCTTTAATGTTTAGGTTAATGTAAGATGAAGGTATTTATGTAATTGAGGTTTTATTTATAAATATGTATTTCATGTTGTTGTTGCAGATCCTTGAAAATGACTGTAAGAAGATAAAACAGTTGAAATGTTGGAGTTTGTATTATATATATATATATATATATGTATGTATGTTCAGTATTGATATAAGAAAATAAAATTTTTGAAAAGAAAAAGGAGAATTTTTTTTTTAATTTGTTGATATTATTGGAGAACATGTATATATTTTTAAAAGAAAAAAGTGATAGTACATTTGTTGTGTTATAATATATGATATTATTATTTTTTCATAATATGTAGCACTTGTATACATATATCTTATTAAGACAGAATATATTTTATTTTTAATCTCTTTTATCATGGACTATCATATTATTGATTCTCACATTTTATTTTATGTTAGTAATTATTTTTCCTAAGATATTTAATAGTACATCTTTGCTTTATAGGACACTTTTTGCTCGTCTATAGAACACTATTTTACAATATATTCATATATATGTAAATTTATTAAAAGCAGTCAACATTTGGACAATACCACTATTAAGAACAATCAATAATCTCAGTCTGTTATCAAGGCAATCTCATTTTATCAAGAAAGGTGGAAATCCATCTTTATTTATTTATTTATTTATGGACTAATATATTTATATAGACCATAAATGAAGGTTGATTTTTATCTTTATTGATAAAAGGAGGTTGCCTTGACAACTGATTGAGATTGTTGATTGTTAATAATATTGGTATTGTCACTAGTCAATTTACATTTATAAACCTATCTAACCTTGAGCATTATTAGCTTTAATATATATATAACTATCAAAACTTTTAAAAACAACTGTGTAGAATATTAAAATATAGAATTACTAATGTTTCAAAAAAATAATATTTTCTTTGAATTGATAAATATGTTATTACATGATCATTCAAAGATTTTAAAAAGTTGTAAAAAATGAATTAAAAATTCTAAAAAAAAAATCATGAAATTACAAAACAAAATTTGAACAAATTAAAGATTATGATTTATGTTCAATAACATAAATGTAGTATTAAAATATGAGAATTAAACTCGAGGCAGTGAGGACCTCTCAATAGAATTCAAATTAAGTTGATGGTCCTTAATTATCTATTCATTTATTTATATATTTTGTGCTGCGATTTCAGGTATTTCACTTTTATAATTCTTATTCAATTTTTTACAATTTTCAATATCTTTGTACTTTTATCTAGTCAAAGGTAAATGTTATTTGCTGAACTGTAATTGCATAATTTAATACTGCACACAGTAGTTCCTAAATATTTCATGAATTAATTCACAATAGTTACAACTACTATGTGATACTGATATAAATTTTTATTTGCCTTAATTTCATAGAATTTTTTTAATTGAACAGGTTCCCATTTCAATACCTTCCTAGATATGTTTGTATTCTGCAAAAAACAAATTAGTTTTTATGCCTCTTTTATGAGAATTAATAATATCTCATATTGCTAGTACTCTAAACATAAGTAATTTTTCTTCATGCTTTGCAAATTATGACTATTATTTTTTTACACAAATATGATACTACTTATTGTAAATAATACTTACAGTAATAAAAAACAAATTTATTTCATTATAATAACTGATTGTGAAAAAGCAATCAACTGATTCCTATTAGAAGCTACTCTAAACAAAAGTTACTTATCCATTTTGCTATTTTATGGTTATATTTTTTAATTTTTTTTATACAAATATTATAAGACTTATGTAAATAATACAATAAAATTTCAAATTTTTAGTGATAGTTACATAAGACAAATGCTTTTCTGAGAAGTAGTATGAGATACTGCTTGTAGCATTTATGTTATAAAACTGTGTTGAGCCATTGTGGGTTTAAATACATCTTTTGCCTATAAAAATCTTCACTTCAATATATATACATTTTATTAATTATAACTAATAAGCAATTTTATACTATAGTTTCAGAATTTCAGCACAATATTTTTGCACTAATAAAAAAAGAATCATACAAATTATTGGTTGTATGAATATTCTTTAAAAAATAACATGTATTATAAAAGATCAATAAAAAAAGTAAATAGTGCAAAATACATAAAAAATAAAATTATTATATGATTGAAAAAAATAAATACTGATACAAGCAAAATTATACACTTACTTGGAAAATATAATTACATTAGATGGAGAACATATCATAAACAAAAAAAACCTTTGATAAAAATCATTAGATGATAAACAAAAAAGATTTTTCATAAAGCTTTGTACAAAGCTTGGTCACCTATTTGACTGAGATTTGTAACTTGAAAGAATATTGTCTGTTAAAACTTGATAATAATCTATGATGATAAAAATCTAATAATCATATGGAATAAGTATGTTTTGAAAATAATTTTAAAATACAAGTGAATATTATGAAAGAAAAATGAGGGGAAAGTGAAAAGTATTGATAGATCATATCAAATAAATTTTTGAGAAGATTAAGGAGATAAACTGAAAAAAAGTTAGAAGAAATCTTTCAGATTATGAGAATCTGGATCAGGAAAAAATATCACTATACCTATGCTAAATTGTAAATGTTGGGTTGAAGAGAAATGGCAGTAAGTTAGTTATAATATTAATATTGTGATCATAAAATCTTGCATCAGTATGAACAATATTGTTTATCAGTCTTTTATCAAGAATTAATATAACATTTTTTTTACAAAAGTAATATATAGTCCTTATAAAATAAATTATAAACTTTACAGTGGCTGAAAAAAGTTAACCGAATAAAATGAAACAAATATTAACAGCTGTTGTTTCAAAAAATGCAATTTTACTTTCAAAAAAATCTTGAAGGTATTACTATAAAGCCAAAGACATATGGTAAAATATATAAAAATCTATGTTTCTTTAATATAATTTAAGAAACAAATAATGCCATAAAAATATTTATAATGAAGACTTTTATTTTTTGTTAATGTGAGCAAAAAAACAAAAAATAACTGTTTCTTTAATGACAATTGAGGTTTTTATATTTATCTTAAAAATGTGTGTCATGGGTTCAGAAATTAATTAATTCCATCTCTTATTATAAAAAGTAGGGATTGATTTAATTAAATATAAAAACCCCAAATGCAGTTGAAGAAACAATTATTTTTTGTTTTTTTAGCTTGCAGTAACAATAAATAAAAATGTTCATTATAAATATTTTTTATATCTATTATTTTTAAGTTTTTAGCAGTTCATATTTTTGCCAAATGTTCGAAAGTAAAATTGTGCATAATAAATAAATATTGTTTAAAAAATAGTTTTGTTTATGAAAGCATTTTTTAAAAATCAAATTTTCCAATCAAAAGAAAAACTGTCAACTTTTAAAATCCAAACCCTTTATACAGTAATACCACCAAGTGAAAACCTTTGTAATCAATAGATGCAGGAAGGTTTGTGCATAAAATCCCTATCTAGTATCCTACTCATTCATCACAGACTAGTTTTTAGCTTGTGGCTTTCATCAGTAAGGAGCCATAGATTGAGAGCACTGCACTTAGATCTTAGGTTCTAATGCAACTCTCCAGCAGCCATGTTTCACCTATTTGGATATCTGAAAACTAAGTGTCTAGGATAAAAACCCAATAATGCTTCTAGTGCAAACTCATTGCAAACAGTATGGGGTTTTCACCATGGGATCCTAGCTTTATAGTTAACCAAATAGATAAAAAGTGGCTGTTGGAGAGTTGTATTAGATCCTATGATCTAGGTGCAGTGCTCTCAATCCAATGTTCCTCACTTACAAAAGCAATAAACTAGAAACTAGTCTGGAGAAGCTGGATGAGTAGGCACTACATAGGGATTTTATGCACAAACCTTTTTGCATTCATTGATTATAAAGGCCTGCACTTGGTGGCACTACTATGTAGAAAGTTTGGTACTCTTATTAACAGTAAATGGTAATCATGTGATCTTTTAAAATGAAATATTTACTTTTATTGCAATTTTAAAAGATCATTAAAAATACTTTTTAGTTAAATTTTGTTTTTTGAATATCACCATCTTATACATATTATTGAAAACTTATGGAAGTGATATCAACAAATTTGAAATGTTATCTGCCAACCCATCTACAGTTAAGAGACTAGAGAACTTACCTAGAATATTTTAATATCATATTACATTGTCAGTGATTTATAATGAATGTACAAAATTTGAACAAATTATATAAATATATTAAACCTTGATTTCAAAATTTTATCCAAATAAAGCAACAAACATACAGAGATTTTAACTTAAATAAAAGCATTTAAAAATGATTTTAATAATACTGCACAAAAAGACAACTTTATTATATAATTTTAAAAAAAACTTTTATAATTGTATTTATAAATTGTCTCCTGCAGGGTTTCTTTTGCAGAGGAAAACAAAATTAGCTAAATAAAATCACAGAATTTGGATTAGTATGTGTGCTATATTTTTGATTTGCATTAGGTGAAATAATATGCCTGTTTACTTTAATGCAGAGCCATCTATTGTAAGCTTGAGTAATCAATGGACAATAAATATGATAGTGAACAATTCAAAACTCAAAACATCTCCAGTCTAATATGAAGGTTTGAATACTGCAAGTCTTGATTGACGATTTAAATAGTATGCATTGATTACTCAAACTTGCATTAGATACTTTTAGAATAGACTACAGTAAGCACAAAAAGTCATGTGATGTTTTATTTATTCTAAATATGTTATATCCATTTCTAACTGAAAATAGCATATTCTTATTTATTTTAGATATATTTCTAGTTATTTATTAGATTATATCCATTATTTATTTTAATCATTAATTTTTTTTAAAAATTGTAACTTATTTATACTGTTAATATTAACACACAAGTTAATAAAGAACACAAAATTTTATGTTTCATTTTAATCTTCTCTTTATGTATTGCTGGTTTGATTTGCTACAGTACTAGCATTGGAAGTTGACTATTAGATTTGTGAATACTGAATTTAAATTGATCCTCTAACTAACTAGCTTACTGTTGTATCAAAGGTAACAGACAGTAAAAAATTTATATACTTATCAATGAGGATTTTTTTAATTTTTTTCATTTTTTTAAATCTTTTAAGAGTGAAATTATTGAATAGTTTCCAAACATTGTGAATTATCATATTAGGTTGACTTGTGATATTGTTCACCATTGATATGTGGGCGGCTTTTTAAAATTTTCTTCATTATTTCCTCTCTTCCAAATATTCTTCTTTCCCAATAAAACATGTGTTTCTGGTAGATGTGTGGTTTCTATACATTCCTATGTATTTTTTTAATCATTTTCAATAGATAGTTAGTTTCTCCAATATATATCTTTTCACATTTCATACACTATTTTATAGAGGCAAATTTTGTTCTTCTTCATTTCAAGCTTAAATGTTATAGAAGTTAGGATTCCTCCAATATTTTACAGCTTTAGACAACTGTTTTGCTATCCTTGGTACATATAAATACATTATAGTACATATTCTTGATTTTCTTTTGATATTTGCCATCTATTTAATGTTTTTTTATGATATCTTTCAGGCAAACATAATTTTAGATATACTATAAAATCACTATTCCATCTTATCTGGTTGAAATTTATAAAAAATCAAATGATCCTCACATTGTGTTTTCTAACTGAACTAGCATTTTTTAGTTGGCACATGTCAAAACATTTTTTGCATGACTGTATCATTTATCAATATCAGATTAGTGCAATTTGTTATACAAGTGACAAATTTTTGCATTCACATATGTGACATCATTTACTTTAGATAAATATGATAATGTTCAAAACTGTTGATTCTTGAAGATCAAATTGTGGTAATTTTATATTATTTATAAATATGTTAACATTCTGATATTGTAAATACTCTGACTAATCTTGAAATATTTTTTGTCTTTATTAAGCATTTTTGGTGTTCATAATAAGTTTTTTTTGTCAAAAAGATAGATCTAATAATCATGATAGAAGGATATTACAAACTATGACATTGTTTTAGTTCAATATTGTCAATGACAGTGTACCATTGTGGGCTATTCTCAACAATTTATTCTAGCATCGTAAATTTAGAGTTACAATATAAACCTAAAAAAAGTTAAAAATCGATGGTTCAAGCATGAGTTAGACATTTAAAAATACAATAAAAACATAAACAATAAAAAAAAAAAATTAAAAATGAAATAAAATGTAGGGGAAAAGTATTAAACATGCTTAAAGAACGTTATATTATTACATAAAATACTAAATAAATAGGCAATGGAAACTAAATTATTAGAAATATAAAAAAAGATAATAGTAGAGAATGCAGAAAATATAAAGAACTACATAAATAGATAGTAATCGTGTGTAAATGATTACTTTGTTTACTTTCAACTGTATCATTTATTATTGTACTATAATACAATTATTTATATAATATTGAACATTATATTTTCACACACTATTTAACATTAATATATACCTATTCGAAATTTAAATATGGGTTTAGTAAATCTTAGTATATATGTAATTGCGAGGGATAAATCTCTCTTTCAGGCTGTGATTTCTCTGTATATTTAGCACAGAACAAGAATAAGAATAGAGGGGCCCATTCTAAATAATTGCTAAATGTAGTGTTATACATTCACATTTTTTACATCATTTAAATAACCCTTATCAAAGTTAAATGATAGCTTTAAACTCTTTATTAAAGTAATAATAATAATAGTAGAAAAGAATTGATAAGATTTTCAGTTTTTTTTAAATTAAAATATATTTTTATTTTCGACATGAATATATTTTGAGAGACAACTATAGAAAGCAAAAGGAAAAAATTATCGGTGGTAAATGCTCTCATTTATTATTTACTTAAATATTTTGCAAAAACCGTCAGGCAATTAGCAATTTGCTTCTTAAATAAAAATATTATAAACTTATACTAATATATGCCTTATTTCTTATGAAACTTTTACATAACTTACTTTTTGGGGGCATATAAATAAATGCTAAAAAAAATGTTCTTTTATTTTTATCACAACAATGGGTTGATTATAAAAAAATTAAAAATTTTTTTATTTACTTAGAAACCTTTTACCCCCTGTATTTATGAACTTTTCCATCTTACCTTGCAGTATTATTAACAATTGTAGAAACAACGTTTATGCGCCGCTGCTACATCCTTCACATATGATGTTTTATAAATCACAGAAGTCTTTTAACAAATGTTTTCCCATTTCCTACATGTGGAGTTGTCTGCTAGCAAAACAACGTTTATCCCACAATGCTAATAATGTTTGTGAGATCAAAAAATAGTTCCGCCTAACTTTCATCTAGTGACGTGAATTTGCAATGTCAAATGATTGGCGGTTTTTCCTTTATAACACAATTTAATACATACATATCCAGATGAGCTGTAACTGAAAGGTAAAGACAAAGTGTTATTTGCGCTACATTATAATTTTGTTATATTGTTTTAAAAAAATATTTTATTCATAACTATTAATAAAATAAAATTAAGGTCTATTATCGAATAAGTACTGTACAATATATTAAGTATTTTATTTGATTACCTGTTATTAAGCTTTATAATGAGATGAATTAAAAAATATCAATTATGATTATTTTTAATAAAATACTTTGAAACAAATATGTATGCATTATGTATATGTCAAACAATTATATTTATACAGACACTGTGGTTAGAATGTTACTTGAATATATATAACTGATAATTTTATCTTCTGGCAAATATCACCGTACGGTAAATATAATAATCAAAGAAAGAAAAAAAATATTCGGTTCTTCTGCACCGACACTTTCTTTCATTGCCGTTAAGCCGATTATTAATTTGATTTGCTTAGAACCATATGAGTGAGATATGATACAAAAATCTCAAAACTTTATTACAAAGTAATTTTGAAATTTGATAGATATCTTGATTTTTTAAATCATCACACAGAATACTATTTTTATTATACCTATTAAAAATCTCAAAAAATTAAGAGTCTTAACAGAAAAGATGTTTTAAAGATGTGCCTTACTAGTTTTGACTTACGATTGTGAATCATTTTAAAATGTGCCACAAGAAATCAGTTGGGAATAACAAAATGAATTGGAAAAGAAGTAAATGGATTCAAGCCTCAACTTGACCGGTGTTCAGGACTGGACCGAATTACCAGAAGCAAACTTTAAAAATTCATTTTTAAAGATAATTAAGAATAGTCTCGTAGTGTAAAGTAGGAGTCAACAAAAATATGATCCAGGGCCACATCTGGCCCATGAGATTGTTTATGTCCTCCACAATACATTAACATGCTTAGAATGAAAACCTTAAATGAAGTAAAATATTTTTTTAAAATCGTGTTATGATTAACAAATGAAGCAAAGGGTTATTTTTTCAGTTATATAATACTGGTAACCAATGAGTAAAACAAAAATATCAGCACAAATGGGGTAAATTTTTCATTTTTATACAGAAAAACATAAAAATCAACTTTTTTTTTTCAATAGATGAATAACTTACATTTTTAAAAATTAAAAAATTTAAGCTGAATGAATGAAACATTTTACAAAAGTGATAGTAAATAGAAAATTAGTTTTTACAATAATTTTAAAAATTGCATGTACAGACAGCAGAAAATATCAGAATTAAGAAAAAAAAAACTTTTTTTATTTTATAATTACATAAAAGTATTTAAAAAAAAGTAAATTTTCATACTATTTTATAAATGTTTTCCCCCCTCTTCCTCACATATCCCACATGGGATGTGATGCTCTGTGACTTCTCCTTAAATGGAGACAGGAATCTCTCAGCAACTATGTCCAGAGAAACCTGTTAGCCACTTTAACTTCCCTTTCCATTCCCCACCCTAAGTTTTCCCATAACCTGCTCCATCCCATTTCCACAACATAATCTTTGTCAACTGCATGGCCTTCATATCCAAATCCCTCTTATCTTTTCCCAAACCCAGCATAAAAACCAATAACCCACTTTCTGTATAATCACTTTGTTCATATTTATTCTTCCATAACTTTATTATTTGTACCCTTTTTGCTTTCAAGCATTTACATTCAATTAACAGACGCCTAATATTTTCTATGCCTTCCTTACACAATTTGCAGACTAAATCATTCATATTTTTCCATTTATGTGTATATTCTCTTGTTGCTAAAGATCCCGTTGGAGCTTTAAACAATAAACTACTTTCCTTGCTATTATTATAAATTAACTCACACCCAATGTTCTGTTTACTTCTATATATATTTAAAATCTTTTTACTCTCCATACTCCATCTCTCCAGACCACTATTCTTTATTAATACATCTATTCTTTTATCCCATTCCTTACCACTATAACACTCAACAATCCTTTTAACACAATCATCCCACCTCTTGTACAAGTATACTGATATAAATTCTTTATCCAAATCCTCTGCATACCACGTTATCTTTCTCATCCATCTTGTTGCCTGCCCTTTAGTCATAACCCAATTAAATACTATTTTGGCTATTCTTTTATTATTCATAAACTGCAACCTACCAAACATTTTCATTTTGCTTTTTGCATCTCTCATATAAAAACTTGACCATCCCATTTCTCCTTGAATTGCCTTCTTTGCTGTCCACACATCTGCATCTAATGCATATCTTCTTACTTCCCTTTGTACTTTTTCTATGTAATCCAATATCCCTTTACTAACACATAAACACATCATTACCATATGTTAACCCTGCTACTGCAACTCCCTTCCATATATCCCCCAATAAAAATTTTATGTCTTCTCATTTCCCAGTATTAACCAACATTATATTTTTTTTCTTTACTAAATTTAATCCCCATCTCTTTACCCACCCTTGCGCATGTCCTCTGCATAACTTCCATATCTTCTCTTTTTCTGCACCCAATAAAAAGACATCATCAAGTAATGTGATCATAGCACCTAAATTGGTTTGCTAAAATTCTTAAAATTGGTTATCCAGCCAATCTTTTTTTTTTTAAAAAAAAGTTAACCAAACCTTGATATAGAGTAACAAATTGACCTCCTGTGTTTTATGATCTTGGGTTCAAATTCAGGATAAATAAAATTATTTTTGAGAGGCTTAGGAACATTCAGATATATGAATCATGCCAATTCAGTTAGCCATTCAATATGATCAGGAAGTGAATATCTAGCTATCCTTATACAGATTGGTAAATTAAAGGTGGAAAACCGCTGAAGCCCAAATGGCAAACCCAGTAAATATTGCCTTCTTTTTTACTATTTCATTATGAGGGACTATTAAAGAAGCCTTTGTCCTATAATAGGCTAATTATTGCAAAAGATTGTTTTATCTACTTGTTTAAAATATTCTATTAAATAAAGCATCGAATGCAATAAGAAAAAATTATCAAAAAAAAAAAAAGGATTTTAAAAAATGTAGAAAAAAGAAACAAAATAAATTAAAATATAATACATATAGAATAAAAAAATTGCACCATATTAAATCATTATTTTGGGCTTAGCTTCTATATAATTTATTGTTTTAAATATAACTTTTTCTATGGAAATTATTAAATCACTGATAGTCAAAAATAATTTTTTAAAATTTTCAGATGAGAAAAATTGTAGCTGCTCATATACTTATAGGTAAAGTTAGTATAATTTTTTAGGTCACAGCATTATTTGGAAATATTCATTTGAAATCATTTTGCCATTACAAACCAACAATTGGATTCAATCATTCACTTTATTTGGGGACTGTTTATTCTTGTCTTTATTAACAACGAGCAAAAAGCTTCCACCTACTTCTTTTAGCAGTAGATGTAATAAATAAATAGAGCAAATTCTCAAGTATCATTAAATAAACATTTTTTATTTCTAAAAAGTGAAAAAAGTGCTGAGAGAAGTATAGATGTTGCTAAGTTTCAATTCTCATTATTCCCATTCAAAGACAATCTAATTTTGTTTTCAAATTGTTTCTATATATATTATGGCAACAAAATTAAGTATAAATGCAATGTTTATTGACTGGTAATGCAGGCTTTCAATATGGAATGTCTTTGTTAAAGCATGACTCATATAAGAGATTAACAAGAAAGTATTGGCATTTTCAACTGCATATAAAGTGGTCTTAGATTTTAATAAATTTGCATGTATAAAATACGTGTGTGTGTAAATCATGTAGTTAAATTAAATGGCCCATATTTACTAAGATGCATGCTATTGACCTTTATATTAATTGTGTTTACAGAATTTATAACATACCAAGCTTCTTTAACTTTTCGTTTCCTGTTGTTGCTCTCAAGATAAACGATTTTAGGGTTGGCAGGTTAGTGGCCAGCATTCTTTTCATGGTTGATGAATACTGAGTTATAAGAAGAGTTGGACTTGGCTCTATTATGCAAGTGAACATGTTGAGAACTCTATTATACAAGTGAATGCATTGAGAAATTCTCGGTTTTAAATTAGCATGAGTTTCATTGTAGCATCTGCCAATGCGAAACTGGAAGACCAAGGAATATACAAGTTGAGCTTTGGCATCATAACTGATTTTATACTTAGAACTATTAATGAGCCTATTCAATGATAATGGGCATTTGAAACCAATGTTAAAGTCTTTGCTTAGAATTGATTTCAATTTTGAGTGAATATTAGATATGAATGGCATGTTTATCCATGTTTTAAGGATTATGTATATAGTTGGAAAGATATTTGAAGATGGGTGAGTGGGATTACTTTCCATATTAACTTTGATAAATAGCTACATTTTGTCCCAAGTTAGCATGCTATTCATAATTGCATGCCAAATGTTATTATATATATATTAACAATGTGCATTTCGATCTAAATAAAATATCTGTAAAGTAGCTGATGATCACATTATTGATAAGCATGTGTATCATTAGATCTTAGCAACTTGAGGGTAATTTATGTATAGTCAGAGAGAATCAAACAAAAGATAATAATTGATTGCTTAAATGTGAAATAAGAAAGAATGAATCAATCAAAGAGAATCTGCTTTCATCTATAAAAAATAATTATACTAGTTTGATATAATGACAAAATCAAATGGAGAGCTAGATTAACTTCTCTTAAATTATTGTGTTTGCTATTAAAATTACAACAAACAATGGATTAACCAAAAATACAGAACAAATTGCATTAGGCAATGCAAACTAAACTAGCAACATATTCAAGATAAAATTGATTAAATTTAAGTGGATGAAAAATATAATAAATTTGAATGATGTCAAGCATTGTTGGTCAAGAGATCAGTGACAGCTGCTTTACAAGAAGTTGTCCTAGGATAGCAGGTTTGCTTCCCGGCTGATGCTATGACACGTGAGAAAAAAAGTATTTTACTTTGCTTTTTTAGAAAAAGCTGTCACTAATGCTACAACTTTTTGAGAGAGATGAACACCAGGATTCTTAGGATAAATATATGGAATATGCATCAGAATGATCAATCATAAATTTGTTTAATTGGTCTCTTTCATTAAAAGAATTAAAATCAAGAATAATAATCATTGATATTTTCAAATTATACATAATATTACATAATATCAGCTTTTCAATGGCATGTTAGATTTAGCATTCTTTTATAATTATTTGTACCTATCATAAATAATTACACTATCAGATATACTAGTGATTGTTTCTAACTGTTCAATGTCATTATGATTATTATTTAGCTAAATTGAAATAAGTCCTTTGATGCAAGGGATAAATAATCAGATGATAAAGAACGTTTCACTATTGTATATCGAAAAGATATTATTTTAGTCATAGGTTTTATCATTTTATTGGACGAATTGACCAATATATATATATATAACATTTGATTTAGATTGAAAGTTATTTGAAAATTGAGATTCTTGAATAAGTATGGAAATAGATATCTGATGCATCATAATATGGAGGAGTTGGTGCATTATTCATAACAATTGATATAAAAAAATCAAGTCAGATATCACATGACCTAATTTTAATAAAGCTCATGTTACAAATGTTATATATAGAGTTCACAAAACAAACTCTTAACAAGCTTTGAGAATACTCTCAACCCCAGACTGGTTTCTGCATATAGCGTCGACAGTGAGGTGTTAGGATATTCATTAGATTAAAAATACTAGGACTAGCCCAGCACTTTATCTAATATATAATTGCTAGAGCTATTAATTTATGGTGTATCTGAACTTAGTTCAGTCCCATATGGCTATTTGAGTTAGATAGCTGGATTTTTAGACATATAGATGTCTGAAAGTTTTAGATTTTCTTCTCAATAGTTATACATTAGATAAAGTGCTGGGCTAATCCTAGTATTTTTAATCTAATAAATATCCTAACACCTCACTGATGACACTAGATGCAGAAACCGGTCTGGGGTTGAGGGTATTCTCAAAGCTTGTTAAGAGTTTGTTTTGCGAACTCTATATATAATATTTGTAATAATATATGCCCACAATATAGATTTTAGACTATTAATACTGAGAATATTATCAGTTATATGAAATTTGTGACCATAAAAGCTGATGATAATTAGAACTATGAGCATAAAAAATCAATGAGATAATCCACATGTTGAGTGATCACATTTCATTTTAATATTGGAAACTCAAATAGTATATTAGAAGTTAACTCTCTGTAAATGTGACAAATTGTAGAATGCTTTCAATATATTATTTAAAGATATTAGTTAATAAATTCTGGTGAAGGATGTATAATATGGTCAAATATATTGGCTCTGCATATTAGGTAATACTTTTTTTTAAATCTAAAGTTCTAATTGTTTTTTCAGCAAATTCAAGCTGATGCTTGGTAAAGTATTCCACTATGTAAAAAGATCTTAACCATTAAACATATTTGAGAGTTTCTCTACCTTAATGAGATCATGTTTTGATAATTCTATAAGATAATGAATAACATGAAAAAGATTGTATGTAGAGTAACTGCCAAAAACAGCATTAAACCATTGCAATAATCATTTTACTGAAGATAAAAAAATTATTAGCTTTTTGATTTGCATTTAATAATCTATAAAATGATAACATTACCTAACTATATGCTTTATTGATTTAATTAATGCAGTAGTATTAATTTTTACATAACTCAGATATAATTATAGAGATTTGAACCCACATTTTCAAGCCCCCTTCAGCTATCCAATATATCTTATATAATCGATACACATGATCACACATATGTGATAAAATTAAATGATCTCCAATATACATATTTCATGCTGAACCAGCACTCATCAGTTGGTCCAGATCATCATCTCCCATACACATACATAATCAGTGCTCATGTGTATTGATTGTATGAGATATATTGGATAACTGTGAAGAGATCTTGAAAGTCTGGGTTCAAATTCCCTATAATTATATTTAAACTCAAGGGATATAAAGTATATCTATATTTAAAAATATAACTTGGATATGTTTACAAAAGCAAATTCAGCAAGCAAACTTTTAGCATTTTCTAAATAAGATAGTTTAGATTTATAAATTTTGCTTAAAGGAATTTGAACAGGTTTATCTTCTTTAAAAACCAAAAGGGAATTATTATCCAAAATGTTAATAGTTTTTCTTTGTTCAGTTTGTGTAAAGCTATAGAAAAATGAGAAATGAAATAATTGTATTTACATATTATCTTTACTAAAAATAAGTAATTTGTCAATATTTATAGTCTGAAAAAGTCATATATAATTTGGTGCAATGATTTAAGGTCTGTGGATCATGTCCAGTTCTTTTAGTTTTATCATTCAGGTATCTTATAAATTTCCAAGAAATAAAGACATTTAATTATTTATTTTATTTATAGTCTGAAAATCAATGTTATTATATTTTACTGGTAAAACATTATAATTTCTTTTTGCTTTACAAAAACATTAATGAATTTATTAATTTTGAATAAACAGATACATTACTGGACTATTTCTTGAATAAAATCCTTATTTAGTGTTTTGAATAAAACAGTAGCTGCAATAGGACCTGTGGCAAAACTAGGCATTGAATTGACTAAGGAATATTCAATATTATGCTTATAGATTTAATTTTCCACATATTAGCAGATAAATTTGTAAGACTAACATTAAAAACAATATCTTTTCTACTAGTTGTTACAATAACTTAGATGTTTGGTCTTATATTTTTGAAAAATGAAAAAAAGGTTTACTTATTAAATACAATTTAATTATAATAAAATAATTTATTGTCAACAATGAAATAGCATAACTGACTGTAATGTTGCAACAGAGTCAAAACAATCCATACAGTAGGGCCATCTAGTGCAATCCAAAGTAATCAATGGCTGCAAGAAAGTTTGTGAATAAAATCCCTATCTAGTATCTACTTATCCAATATAGAGATTTTATGCACAAACTTCCATCCATTGATTACTCTGGCTTGCACTATTGTATGGTTAATTTTGCCTTTGTTATAACAGCTTGTATAAGGATAGGAAATGGTGATCATGTGATGTTTAGTGACTACAATGTTATGCATGTCAAACTAATTAGGGGAATTCATTAACAAATATAATAATAAGTTTGCAAGTAAAAACAGGCTTTATTTTTACACATAACAAACACTGGATTTTTAATGAAATTCATGTTAGTTTTAAAATAAAGACCATTGGTACAAATAATTTTATTTAAAAGGGCCTAAAAATAAGTATAGTATATTAATATTAAAAGTTCTGAAATAAATATTAAAATCCAATTTAAATTTATGACCTTTAAAATCTCTAAGCAATAAAATGACCATCAACTATGTTGACTTTGATAACTCATTCTAATATTTTATTGGCAACCTAAATTGACATTATTTTACATAATCAAATTTTGATAATGAAAGAGATACTTTATAGCCAAATGATTTTAGTAATAATTTTATGTTATAATTGCATAGTTTAAATTTTAAATTTACTAAGAATTATTGAGACAAGAAAAAAACCTTTTAAAATTTTATCTTTGTTGATAAATCATAAATGAGATCAGCAACAGAATTTTAACCTTCTTTAATTACACATAGTCAACCTGGAATAAATTGAATATAGTAACTGAAATACAGGCTTATTATATATCTGTATCAATAAATCTTGGCCTCAGGGTGACCTTTGAGCATTCCATCATCAGATTTTCAATTGGATGGATGGTTGAAGAGTTGGAATGTGGAGTGGATTGAGGCCTGTCAATTGAAGTATGAGAATTGGCTGTCTTAATATATATCTGAGCACTTAATTGCATATATGTATAGAAATGATAATCTGGACCAACTGATGATTGCTGGCTTAGCATGAAATACATATATTGGTGATTATTTATCTTTTCAGCATATATGTGTTCATGTGTATCAGTGTTATGAGATAGAGTGGTGAGCGGTCGGTCGGTCATGTGAAAGTCTGTGCTCATATACCCTATATATTAATTATAAGTAAAACAATATATTAATATAAGATTCTCATTTGTGATTCACGTAATTTTATTTTTAAAAACAATTAATAAGCAAAAAAAGAAATATTTTTAATACATGCAATATAATTGGCTGCCTATTTATATCATCCAATGATTTATCTTTTCTTTCAGGGTTACTGATTAGAATTGGCTTTGAATAAATATATTTTGTTTCTGACTTTAGTTATATATATATATTGTATATATATCTGATATATATAGTTATATATATATATTGTGACCATCTGAATGGGCACAAGGGTTTAAGATACTTTGTATCTGCACTGAATAGTTATATTATATTTAAAAAAAATGAAATAGCCTTAGAATTTTAAAATTTTTGCTGGAGATTGTTTAAAGCTTAGATATGGGTTGCTTATGTAGTTTATTGACCACTTGATAGGTATTTATTATTATTAGTGTGGTTAATGAGGTATTTAATGTAGCTGGGATAGAAGAGAAGCGTGGGAGTAACCTTGTGAAGGGTAATGAATTTTGCTAAAGAGAGTTATTTAACAAAGATCTCCAGTGGAAAATTTGCTTATTATGTAATGTAATTGTATCCAGTAAACAGTGGCTCATTATTGTGAAAGTAAAACCAGTCGCTGAAGTCAAATTGATTTTAAAAAAAGGATTTTGGAGTAAAACTTTGAAAGGATCTTAAGAAATTTATTATGGGAGAAGTTAATTAGAATGCAATTCTAAAATTAAAAAAAAAGGTGCATCAGTTTACTTTACTCTCCTCAATTTAAACATTTTGAATTAACCTCTTTTAAAAATGTATGTTAATAATATCTAGTCTACATTATTTCACTTAATTGTCATTTTAAATAAGAATAAATTGCATGAATATTAATGTTGTATCATTAACCAACGTGTGTCTTTTAATATGTCTGGAAAACGCATGCAGAACTATTTTACAGAATATATTTTAATTTTTCACTATTTTCCATGTTATGTTTTTGTGAGGATTAAACATAAAATTAAGGATATGCATATTTTGATAAATCATGCTATGTTTAAATTCATCATAAAGAGATGACAGTAATTGTTTGTCTGGTATTTCTGGAAATAATATGTATTTTAAAATGAAGGAAATAAATGTGAGTTACTTCAAATTAAGTATTTGTTTAAATTGAATGGAAGGATAGAAATGCAGGTAATTTTTGTTCTCTTCGATAAAGATGGAAAATACAACAAAATATTATTAATTGTAAAACTACTAAGGAAACACGGTATCTTATTTGACAATATTTAAGAATAAACCAGGCATATAATAAATTATAAAGTGTTAAATGCTATTCAAGAAACTACTAAAAATAATTATGTACTTAATTTAGAACTACAACGGAATAAGTGAGATAATTCCTGTCCAACAGTAGCTGAGAATTTATTATATTTTCATCATAATAGAAGATAAATTGATTGCTTATGTATGATATAGTAACTCAAATAACTTTGTTATGAACATTGAAGATGCTGAGTCCTATTTAAGCATGATTACATTTGTTTGGTAATCCTACAGCAGTTAATTTAATTAGAATTCAGTTTGGAATGTGTCCCATATTGTTTCATAAACCTGGAACAGAGCTTTGCAAGTGAACTTTTATTTTAAGTTACAAAACTAATAACTTTTGTTTCTTTATTTTTTTTATTGCTTGTCATAATTAATGTAGATAGGCTTATTTATTATTATGTTTATTTATAATTTGGGTTATTTTGACCTTCAAGACTGTCTCTGAAGCGTATCCAAATGAGAAATACGCTGGTAAAAATTTATTGTGTTCAAATAGGTTTTATTGTTCTTTTACGAAGGTAAAAGAAAGAAATATTTTTTAAAATATATTATTAGAGAGGTTTATATTTATTTTGCATACTTTATTATCTCAAAGTGAGAATTTTTTTTTTTTTTTAAATCAACGAACGTATAATAGAAATAGTTTGCAAGATATGAAAGAAAGTTCGTTCGTAATAATTATAAATATTAAATTTTAAAAGTAACCTAAAGTTTATTCTGAATTAAAAGTTATACCTTAATGCAATATTTAATTCCATGTTGCCTGCATAGTGTGTAATTTAGAGCTAATTTTATATATATTTTTGTTCGCGGGTATGTGTTTGTTTTGCACAATTATGACATTTGTTTGATAAAGTTCAGTTTGTGAATATTTTATGTATAAATTTCGGACGCTGTCGTATTCTGCTGAGTTGAACAGATTGGTATGTTATCTGTATGTATTTATCTGCCAGTGTGTATTTATAATGTTCGATATTTAGAAAAGCTATGAGAATGGAAAGAAATCTGATTGCGTTATAATGTCTGTAGGGATAAAAGATTTTGCTTATTTAGTATATGTTTTTCCATGAGTAGAGCCTAGTTTATATTATATGTGTATGATTAAATGATATTTTTTGAAGTTAAGTGATGTTTTCTTAGAGCTAGGGAAGAAGTCCCCACCAATAATGTATTTAGAAGTAGATGAGTTATTGTTGAAGTATGATTAAACGATGTTTAGGAAGTTATGAGACGTTTTTCTTATATTCTTGGTGCTGAGGAAAGGTTCCCCGCCAACAGCGTATTTAGAATCAGATGAATTATTGTAAAAGTGTTCAGTAAGAGTTTATCTGCTCCTCATGTAGAATTCCCTTATAACGTATAATCTGTATAATCATAAGAATATAGCTATGTGTTAATTAGAATGTGGCCAGATAAATTGTTGAATTAATTCTTGATGTAATATTAGTGTCTTATTTTATTGATGAATTATGACATTGTCCAAAATAAAATAATTGTATGATATTTTCTTAATGAATGGAGAGTTTGTAGAAAAGATTATTTTCTATTATTGTTGCTTGACACACGCACACACACGCATAATATAAATAATATCGCGTATATAAAGTATAAAGTTATTGAGATTAAAATGGGAAATAAATATTTTAAAATACAGTGTATTTATTTAAATAAAGGTTATAAATCATCAAATCATCAGAATAAACATGATTTTGTTACTATGCATGAAAGGTATACGTAATTGAAAGTGATTATTAGTCAATTAGAGAAAATTGCTTTGTTGAGAGCCAAATATAATTAATTTGATTAATTTTATTAATCCATAGTAATATCCTCTCAAAAGTATTTTTTTGTGCTAATAATATAACATGTTGTTTATTTAGTGTCATGTAAATGAAACATGTAGGCAAAGCATGTGTTCGAAGTCAGGATATTTAAGTTTTGTTGTTAATTTGCTTTGATAATAGGGATAATCCCAAACTGATGCTCAAAGTTTATTTGATAATTTAAAAATCTGTAAGACAAATAGTCCATTTGTAAATATCATGTTAAACCAAGTTTATTTTATTGTAATAAATGATTTGTTTTAGTTATTTAAAATCTTAAAAACTGTGTCTTGAGTTATTCTTGTGTACATTGTGTTTCCATTTCCACATCTCCACATTTCATAAATCTATTACAAAATAGATATATTATTTTAGAGTTATAATATTAAATTTGCTAGTGTCTGACAATATTGTTTTTCTTAATCCAAACATTATAAAAGAGCATTTGCCACTTGATAAACGTATTAGAAAGGATGCCAAGTCAGTATATTTGTTAGATGATGATATGAGATTAAAATACCCTATCTCTGTCATTATCTTATTACTGAAACACAGTAAAATATTTAGTCAATTTGTCTCATTACCTTTTATCATACTTTAGAATTATAACTTATGGGAATGTAGTTTATTTAATTCAATTGTGTTTGTTAAATTCCCTGAGATCTTATTGTTTATTTCTTGATTGGCATTAAAGTAGATGTTTAGATTGTGATATGCCAAGTCATGAAATTGTTTAGTATTATAATTATAGCAAGCTGATATGTGTTATATTTGGATGAAGGAAGAAATTAAGTTTAAAGTATATTTTAATAGACTGTACCAAATAAACATTATGATTCTTTATCATACAATTAATTAACAAAGAAATTTACTTTATATTAAATGTTTTATAACATTTCTTCTCTTATTCATTTATTATCATATATCTTATGAACTGCCTATAGCCTCCCACTGAGCTGAGCTGAACATAAACCTAAATATAGAGTCTCAGTAATAATTTTGTATTATATATCTTATTATATTGTTCTATTCATTAATAGAACTGGTGCCTGGGTATTTTGCTCATGTAATGTATATGAGCGGTGTTGCGAGTGTAGGTTATATATATATATATATATATTAAAAAACTAAATGTGTAATCCTACAATGTATAAAAAATATATATATTTGAAGTTAATTTATAGACAATATTTGTATAAGTGATTAATTCTTATTATAATTTTTTTCCATGAACTATATATATATATATATATATATATATATATATATATATATATATATATATATATATATATATATATATATATATATATGTAATCATTAAAAACCAGTCAGCTTTTAGACAATCCCAATATCAATAACTATCAGCAATTCCAAACTATTGTGTATATAGAAACTATGTGACCATAATTTTTTTCATTGATATTGTTAATAATGCAATGTATAACTTATTTAAAAAGTCTAATTGAGTATTTTGTGCTTATTCAATTAAATCATGATGTTTAACATTACTTAAAAACTTTTCCAAATGCAAAATCATTAAAATTTCTTCACCTTTATGTTGAGAATGTGTGTGTATATGTATTGTAATGGATAAAGTCTCTGCAAATATAGCCAACATCCATTACCAGAGAGTGCTACACTATTATATTTATCATATAGAATGCTTTGCTATAAAAATCAGCCTTCATGCTCTAATATCTATATAGGAATGTATTAATTTACTGATGAAGACATCTGCCATAGACCATACAAAACCTAACACACTACTAGTAATTTGATTATGTCCATTAAATCATGAAGATCTAGAAACTTCTTAAAATAACCATTTGGCAATAGCAGTTGATAATGCAAATAAATAATAATTTTTAAAAGAGACCTACTAAATAAATAAAATAAAATTTATTAGATGATATTTAAATTATATATTAGATAATTTAGAATTGTTGGATTCTATAGCTACTCTGAATAATGTAATAATAATGTATAAAGAATAATGTATTGGATGCTAACTTTAAATCTGCAGAAATATATGCACACTTATATTGCATTAACCAAGTTTCAATTGCAACTTAATAATCTCAATTGTTTAATTAATAAATTGGTTGGCATATCAAAGCTAAGTCACGACGTGTGTACATATTTAATGCTTCCAAATTTTACTTAATAGATGATGTCTACCCATCCTTGCATATGTGTTTCATGGATTATGTTCTGTACATGTGGGCTTCATATTGACTTTATGTCAACATGGGTGTGACAAGAATCTCAGCCTCAGGGTGGCCTTTGAGCATTCCATCATCAGATTTTCAATTGGATGGACAGTTGAAGAGTTGGAGTGTGTAGTAAATTGGAGCCTGTCCATTAAAGTATGAATATTGTTTATCTTAATATATATCTGAGCACTTATAGTATATATATATATATATATATATAGGAGATGATAATCTGGACCTACTGATGATTGCTGGTTTAGCGTGAAATATGTATATTGGTGAATATTTATCTTTTCAGCATATATGTGCTTAAATGTATCAGTGTTATTAGACAGACTGGAGAGTGATGGGATGTGTGAAAGTCTGTGCTCATATACCATATAGATGATGATAACACAGATTCTAATCAGGTGTCTTATCATTGTCACATGTATGAATATTAACTATTTAAGTCCCATACACGTTAGTACCATGTTAAATGCTCATCATCACTGTACACAATTTAATTGAGTAAGCATAAAATACTCAATTAGATGTTTTAAATAAGTTACGCAATGCATTATTAGTAATATAAATAAATTATCATATTAAGCACTGTAAGGAAAAATTACATAGATGTCACATAGTTTCTGTATACACAGATATATCTATAAATAGTTGCTGAAAACAATTATAATAAAAACTTTAATCACTCATACAAATATTGCTTATGAAATAACTTCAAATATTTATTTTTCTTATAAATTGCAGGATTACACATTTAGTTAAAAAATAAATAAAACTAAAATCTGAAACAAAATAGATTTATTCAAGGCCAATCCTAATTAACAACTCTGAAAGAGAAGATAACTCATTGGATGATATAAATAGGCAATTATATTTACTTCATTTATAAATACTCAGACTATATAAAACATATAATCATGCAAATAATTAATTTTACTTAAATATACTTTAATATCTAGGGATCAGCATGTAAATTGTTGATCCACAAAAGATATGTGTCAAAATATAATTATAAAATAAGGCACACAAAAAATCGTTGGACATACTTTACCAAATATATATATATCGCTATTTTTCTTTACTCGATAAATGCAAATGTGATATATATATATTGTGCCCTTTTGTATGGGTCACCATTTAAGTTTTGTGCTAATTTAGTGGAAAATTTTAAATTTAAGAAGTATTTTAAAGATGTGATGTTGACTTTGCTTGTGGTAATGTTACCATAAGTTTAATTAAAGCAATCTATGAGTGTTTGATATGTGAATTGTGTTGATCTTGGGAAGATATTTAAGATGATGATGATTATATTATAATACTGCATTAATAAATTTAATAACAAATGTTTAAAGCTAAAGTATTTAAAAGATAAGTTAAAATTAGATAAAGATATTTATTAAGTTCAAAATATATGTTAAAAGTGAATAAAAATATTTTAAATTATAAATACTTAAATTGAGATTAATATTTGATTTTAATCATATCAAATAATTATTTTAAAATCTGATATAATATCTTATTTATTTTAAAAATAAATATTTATTTTAAAAAAAGCAATTGTTAAGTTTATTTTTAGACAAGCGTTCTTGTATTATAAAGAACAGATGTTATACACACACGCGTGGAAGTTGTCTAATAAAGTTGCATAATTATTTTAAAAAAATCATGGTATAAATTTATAAATAATACGTGAGTTATCACGAGATAAAAATAAAGATATTAATGTAAAATATTAAATTTGATTTTAAAAATATTGTCTTAAAAATATTACGTATAAAAAAGATTTAGTTTATTTTAAAATGATCTTATAAAAGTTAAGATTTAAATTAAGTGAGAAATAATATTTCAAAAGAATGTTTAATAGATTTGAATAAATGATAAATATTGTTTTAAAAGAATTTGATAAAATATCAAATATTAAATAAGTCATTATTTATTTTTAATATTGTGTTGGTAAATATGTAAATAAGAAATTTTGATTGTTTAAACCTACCAATCAGATAAGGAGTTTCTGGCAGTATATAAGCTGGATTCAATTGTTGAGGGGGGTCTCTCTACAATAAAACTTCTAAGTCGTTTGTGCTATTAAAAAAATAGCCAAGTAAATTTATAAACGCTCTTAAAATCAGTTGTAAAATCATAAGAGTGTTATTAAATAATTTATTATATTTTTAAAGTAATGAATATGCAGTAGATATCTTAATAATTCCCTATCATCTTCTCAATATCGAAGCTCAATTTACGTACAAATAATCATGGAAACATCGCGTATCGGAAAAATATGTCAGAAACTTTATGCTAGAAAAGTAACAGACGCTGGATTAGAACATAAAACTACAAGATGGAGAAAAGTAGTATTTTGGACTAAAAATAGTTTTCAAAAGTTAAATTACTATTGTCTATTACTAATAGATATTTTAAAAAAATATAAATATTTCTGTAAAAGAAAGTATTTTGACAAATTATAGAAGTAAAATATGTATCTTAAGGAAAGATATAAGATGCAGTAGTAATTTTAAATAAATACTTGCCTTGTTAAGTCTTTATGCTTAAAAGACTAGAGATTGATAATTTGAAAAGGCAAATATATTATAAGTATAAGTATTTTAAAAAATCGTAATATAATAAAATTATTTTATTAAAGTTATCTAAACGCTAGACGTTATAGATGAAGAAATTAATTCTTACCGGATTATGGTATTTATAAATGCGCAAGTAATACATGGATATCCAAGTCAAGTTAAACTAAGCCAAGCCAAACTAAGTTAATGTAAAATAATTGAAGGATAATTTTATAAATTATGACTTAGTTTTGAAATAATAACTTTTTGAATAATATTCTATGAAGAACTGGATCCAGAGAATTTATAAACTATTATTTTTAATTTGTTTTGTTTTCTTGGGAACTTATTTTTATTTTATTGAAAAAAAAGAACGTTATCATTTTTTATTATAAACTTTCAAGAAACACGTGATTCAACGGAACAGGAAATAGTGTTCTATTGACTTTATACGGAGGATATTTGTTAGAACTTTTATGGTAGGACAAAAATCGAAGCTGGACTATGTAATATGATTTTATTTTATTTATTTAACATAAAATTTAAATATTATTAAACTCTTAAAAAGTAGGTTAGGTACATTTATTAAATAGTAACTTAAAAATAATATAATAATTAATTACATAAACTTATTTTTATAATTAATATAACACGGAATATTCTAATGAATGTTTATGAGTGAAAATGTGAATGATTTTTATTTTATGAAGCTGCAAATTCCGAAGAATACTGGATAGCAGAATGAACAATATTATTATTATGGTAAAAAATATTGTATAATGATTTTTAATGAATTTAATATGTTTTTTTTTTCTTTAGATCAACTGAATATTATGTTGTTGTAGAATGAATGGATAAATATATTATGAAAGCACATACATTATATTGACAACAAACTTTATTAAAATATGCATAAGTTTTTAATTTATAATATAAACATGATACAACATTACGTAAGAGCTTAGAAATAATTATATGATTCTTTCGTAAATAATTTTGATATTTTTATTTATGCTTAGTATTAAAATGATGTTTATTATTTATCTAAGTAATTATTTTATTTTTGCAATTTAGAAAAGGATTTTAAAAGTCTATATTTTTTGTGTATTTTGTTTATTGAATAAGTTAAGTTACGTTATGAGTAGAGGCCTATATTTAGATTGAAAAGTTTACTAATTATAGACAATATGGTATGAGTAATTTGGATAATGAATATTTTATTTGAAGTTGATATTTGTTTCCGGAAAATGTTTTAAGTGAGTTTAGAATATGTTTTATAGATAGAAATTTATTAGAAAGGTTAGTAAAGCACATAGGGTAAAATAATGATTTTACACAGAAAGGAATCATAAAATTTATCTAATGTAATGTTTTATAAATTTAAAATTGATAAATGATTTAAATATTAATGTTTGAATAATACAGATATAGAATGCATATTTTATAAAACATATAACAGGAATTACATTAGGTGGAATATAATTATAACCAATCATTTGTTTTACATTATAAAGAGATATTGATTTTATATACAGATATTAAGCAATGCTGGTAATAAAGTGAATACATTATAATATATTATAAATGATATTTAATTAATGTAGTCATTTAATAGGTAAAGCTACATTATGTACACATGCTACATAAATAGTCTTGACATGTATTGTTATTTGTAGTAATTAAAGTATATTACTAGTTATTTTAAAAAATCTACGTTTTTGGAAAAACACACTGTAATATTATTAATATAGCATTTGAAGGAATGTGTAATTCCTTATTAAGTACATAAGTTAATAACAGTGTAAGCCTCTTATATTTGTACTCTTATTTTATTTTATTTGTTGTCATAAATTATAAACTGTAAATAGTGTAAATAAATTTTATTTGAAGTTATTGTAAATAAATTTGTTAATTTGTTTTTTTTAAAAGTGTGTCGAGTTTCATTATTTTCACCTCAGCATTTTGACATCAGATGATTTGAAATAAACATAATATTTGCACAAAATTGAATTTGTTATTATTATTTAGAATTGAATACCATATTTGCTTAACATTATTTTATAAGAATTGATTGACATGAACATAAAATATTGCAATGGTCATAAGATGATTATAATACACATTATAAGAATACAGTATTGTTTATTGCCACAGATTATTAAGTCTAAGATTTTAATCTATTTTAAAATGAAGATACCATATGAAATAAAAGATATACATATAATTGTTTATTTATTTAATGATTGATTATATCATAGAAATAGATGAGATTAAATTACACTTTAAGATTATTATTTATTATTATTATTAAAATAAGTTAGGTGTATTTAAGTTTGATATAAAATCCCACATCATACTTATTTACATGAGTTATTATTATTTTAAAACAGCTTAGAAGAACCTGAGATTATTTAATTATATTTTAAGTTAAAAGTTAGGAATTATTTTAGTATTATTAAAGATAATTTATTTCATTTAAAAGTCATAAGAATGCTATAGATGTAGTGGTAAAGTGATAGGGTAGTGATAGTATTCTTATGCCATTGAGACAGTATCTTGGGAGATATTGACTCAGTGTAAATCTGCTTATTACTTTGTAACTTTACTTCGCAGTCTCATAATTTTAATATATAATTATTTAATTAAGATATGATAATATAAAAGTATATTAAAGATAGATATGCAAATTTTAATGAAGCATAATAATGTAACTGAGCTAGTTGTATTTTAAACTATTTTATATATCAAGAAGTAAGGGTACAAAGGGTAGGAAGATTTTGGCGCTCAACGTTATTGGCATGAGATGTTTAGGTAGGATTTAGATGTTCAAACGTTATCGGTTTGATATGTTAAAGTTACAATTTTATCAGCCCGATGGTTGGTCAAGAAAGTTTTTGTGCTCAACGTTATAGGCTAAATATTTAATTAGGGATTAAGATATAATTTTAGGATTAGTATATGTTAGGAGAATAAAGTGATAAGTATAATTAGTATTTTATAATAATATTTATAATTGATTAGATGTTGATTATAAAATTAAAATAAAATTAAAATAAAAATTTTATTAGTAGAGTATTATATTTTCATGTGGTATCTGTAATATGATTATTCTTTGAAGTTAAATACTATGTTGATTTTAAGTTAATAAAACAATAAATTATAGAAATGTGGCAAATAATTATATTATAATGTGACCATATCAATTCTTGAGATATTTTAAATGGATATTTAATATTTTATATTATGTGCAAATTGTCTGTGGGTCATAGGTGTAAAAATAAATGATGTGACACAATTTTGTTATAGAAATTTATATAATTATTTAATAATAAGTAGTGTAGGGTTTTTGAGGATACTATTATATGATTAATTGTGAAGTGGGTTGAGTGGAGATGGGAAGGTTGATGGGGAATTGTATTTTAAAAATATAAAATAATAAGTACTGCATATTGTTAGGATTGAATTTTAAAAAAAGTATAAAAATGAATAATTGGGACAAAAATTTAGAAGTTGAAATGTCAAATTTTATTGTAGAAGATAATAGTTGTGTGGAGAGCAAAGAAATAGAGAAATTAGCAAATTCAGAAATAGTATTAGAAAATACTCAGAATATGGATAGTGAAATAGAGGAGGAGGAGATAATTTTTAAAACTGTAGAGAAAGAAGCAGTGAAAACTGAGAAAGATGTAGAGAACTTATCAAAGTCTGATTTTAAGAAATATCTTGAAATGATGATTCAAGGCATGAGTTCAATGGATAAGTCTTTAAAAGAAGAAATGAGAAAAATGAATATGAAATTTGATACTATGAATATAGATATGAAAGAAATGAAAGAGGAGAATAAGTCTTTAAAAGAAGAAATGAAAGAGGAGAGTAAGTCTTTAAAAGAAGAAATGAAAGAGGAGAGTAAGTCTTTAAAAGAAGATATGAAAGAAATGAAAGAGGAGAGTTATAAAAATAGTCTTAAATTAGATTATTTAAAAGAAGATAATAATTCTATTAGGAACGAGATAAAAAATATAAATATAAAAATGGATAATATAGATATAAGATTTGATAAGAATGAAGAAGTAATTGAGTCTTTAAAATTAGAAATACTAAAAGTTGATGATAGAAATCAAGAAAGGCTAGAAAGAGAATTTCATGAGTTTTCAGAAAACACAATAAAAGGTCTAAGAGATCAAATAGCTGAATCTATTGATCAATGTAAAATCAATAGTAATAATTTAACTTTAAAAATTGAGGATTATAAATTAAAAGTTAATACTGAAATTGGTGATGTGAAGAACCAAGTTAGTAATCTTAATGAAGATATCAAAGATGTTAAGAGTGCTATAATTCAGACAAAAAGGGACATAAAAAATGAAATAGAGCAGGAATTAGTAGAGAAATTTAAGAGTATAGATGTTAAAAAGGTCGATGAAAATAAATATCGATCGAAAGTTGGAGAAAATATAAAACGTATTCAAAAGGATATAAAGGATCATGCAGGAATGATAGAACAAAGTAATAACAGTTATAAAGAAATTTTAGACAAGAATCTAGATGAGTTCAGAAAAGAGCAAAAAGGGTATGTGAAACAAGTGCTTGAACAGATGGACTTGGAAGGGAAATTTCAGCAAGTCTATGATCAAATGGAAATGAAAAGTATATGTAATGCTAAAGCAGAAATGTTTACAGGAAAAATAAGTAGTAAAGCATATGTTGACTATGTTGATTCTTCACAAATAAATAATATAGAGTTAATTAAGCCAAGTAGTAATAATAATAATCAGTCAGACAATACTCTTGTGAAGGAAATTGACAATAGACCAACTAGAGAAGTAATTAGTCATGAGGGTAGTTCAAATAATTCTATGGCCTTAAGGTTTATGAAAGTTAAACCATTTAAAGGGGAATATATGGAAAATCCCTCGGAGTTTCTAAACAATCTAGATGAATTGTTTTCGATATGTTCTTTGTCTGAAAAGGAGAAAGTAGCCGTGTGTAGCAATCATTTATACGGAGTAGCTAAAGATTGGTGGCAATCTCTGTTCGAGAAACCCATGACGTATGGTGATTTCAAATGTTTTATTGTCGGGAGCTTCTGGAACTCCGACAAACAGGATTGCATTCGGTATCAAATTACCCAAGATAAGTACCAAGTTAGCAAAGGCAGCTACACCAGTTTTTTCCGAAGTCAAGCCGTTCGTTTGAAGACTTTGACTGCTTGTCCATTGTCGGAGGGACAAATTGTCAGAATAGTTAGACACAACTTACCAAAGCATGTGGAACAGTTGTTAATAGCTGCTGACCATGGGACAATTGAGGAAGTCTCCGAAATATTAGATGCTCTGGAAGTAGCAGAGTTATCTATTGATAATAAGTTTAGGGTAAATAGGGATAAAAATAATTACCCATTAGCAAGTCTTAGTATTAATACTGGATTAAAATCTCCTGGAGGCTTTAAGAGAAGTTTTAGTTATAAAGGTAGAAATAGAATGTCTCCATATTTAAAGAAAACTGTACAGTATAATACAAATAGAGATAGAAGTGATGATTTGCAAAATCAGCCTTCTACAAGTGGTGTAACTACCATTTTGAAGAGACCAGCTAATAAAACTAATAGTAAGAAGTTAAATTAGAACGGTCTTTGTACGTTAGTTCCTCTTTGCAAGGACCTGTTGCTAACAAAATGGGGAACGATCAGATGTGGATGCTGAATACTTTAGATCTTGATATTGATTATCTAGAGCCCTTTACTATAGGCGAACCACCAATAACCTATCAGTGTCCCATTGTAATTTTGCATATAAATAGTATTAGAGTTGAAGCCCTAATTGACTCCGGAAGTCAAGCTTCCATATTGTCAGAGTCAATGTATCAAAATCTGGTGAGTGTAAAAAGGGATATACCTTCATTGCCAGTAAAACAAATTCAAGTAACTTTAGCAAATGGAAAGAGGACAAAGTTATCAAATAAACAAGTCTGGATTACCTTCAAAATAAATAATACAGAATTTGGGCATGTTTTTCTTATTATGCCTGGATTAATACATGAAGCCATAATAGGAGCTGACTTCATGATTTTAAATAAATGTCAGATAGATTTTCATAATAGGATTTTTATTTGTAAAGAAGAAAGGCTTAATTTTGAATATGGTATGCATAACCTTTCTAGTCAATTATTATGCATACAGAACACATTAATTGATGCCAGCATAAAGGCTAAAATTGAACATGTTTATGCAATAAATTCTGAATTGGGTGAAAATTTATATCAATTAATGTATAATTTTAAGAATATTTTCTCTAAAATTCCTGGTATAATAAAGGGATATACCCATAGAATAAAATTGAAGAGTAATGATCCTTTCCATCAAAAGATGTACCCAATTCCTTACCAATATAAGGATGAGGTACAGAGTCAAATTGACAAAATGCTAGAGTGGGATATAATTAAGAAATGCCCTTCTCCTTACGTAAACCCATTGGTTATTGTAAAGAAGAAGGATGGCAGTATTAGAGTATGCTTGGATGCTCGTATGTTAAATAATGTAACTGTACCGGAACGTGACATTCCTCCACCTGTACATGAGCTCTTAACTAAATTTCACAAGAGGTCAATTTTCTCTACATTTGATCTGACAGCTAGTTATTGGCAAATACCACTGCATGAGAGTGATCAGCAATATACTGCATTTAGATTTCAGGGCCAGTCGTATGTTTTCAGACGGATGCCTTTTGGTCTCATTAATAGTGGTGCTGGCTTGATCAGATGTTTAGACATGATTTTTTCGAAACAATTGAAAGAGAAAATCATCATGTATGTGGATGATATAGTTATTGCTTCTGATAGTTTACATGAGCATATCCAACATTTAAAATTATTTTTTACTGAGTGTCAGATGCAAAATGTTAAAATAAATATGGAAAAATGTTCAATAGCAGCTAAAGAAATTACTTTTCTAGGTCATTTAATAAATGAGCATGGAATCCAGCCCCATCCTGAAAAGATTGCAGCTATTCAACGTTTTCCCATCCCAAAAACAGTAAAACAGTTAAAATCATTTTTCGGATTGTGTAATTATTATAATAGGTTTTACAAAAATTTCGCGGAAGATACTATAAACTTATCTAAATTATTAAAGAAATCTGAAAGATGGAAATGGACTGTTGAACATGACCATGAATTTAATATAATTAAAAGTAAATTTTTAAAACACGTAATTTTAATGTATCCTGACTTTAGTAAAACATTTTATGTGCAGACAGATAGTAGTTACTATGGTCTGGGAGTAGTGTTATATCAGCTCGATGAGGATCAGGTACCTCATGTGTTGTACTTCTTAAGCTGTTATTTAAGAGGTGCTGAGTTGAATTACACTATTACTGAAAAGGAAACCCTAGCTGTTGTTTGGGCTTTTCAGAAATTACGCCAATTTTTATTGGGATCAGAAGTAATTGTGTTGACCGACCATAGAAGCTTGGAGTTTTTGAACAAAAGCTACCTCAGTAATGAGAGACTTGTTAGGTGGAGCTTGTATCTCCAGCAGTTCAACTATAGAGTTATCTATATTGAAGGAAGACAGAATATCCCTGCTGATATTCTTAGCCGCCACCCTATTTGTCTGTTGTCCCAACATCCTAATGCTCAAAATATAATTATTAGTAGTGTGGATGTAGACAGGGATGAATCTATAGTAGATGATTATAATAATCTTACTATGATTCAAGGTCAGGATCATAAATTAAATAGAATCATGACTATCTTAAATAATCATGATAATAAAAACAGTAAGAATAAAACTATTAAAAGGATTTTTAGCAAGTATAAGATGTATCAGAATTTACTTATGTACAATTTAAGTTCAAATCAGGGGGAATCATGGAGGATAGTTGTTCCTGACTCCATGATTGACAAAGTAATTATGTATGTACATTGTAGTTATGGTCACTACGGTGCACCAAAGATTCTGTACGTATTAAAATCTATTTTTTATTGGGATAAAATGTATAAGTGTGTCATAAGGAAAATTAAAACATGTTCTACTTGCTTGAAATCTAAATATTGTAACAAATCATATGTTGGGGTGATGCAGCCAATTATTCCAAATCAAGTTAATGAATTGTTGGCTATTGATTTTTATGGGCCTTTACCACCATTTAAGCAACAGAAATTTATTTTAGTAGCCTATGATGTATTCAGTAAGTTTGTAGCAGCATATCCTGTGCCTAAAACTAGTGCACATTTTGTTATAAAATGCATGATGAATTATCAGTTTCCATTAGTAGGAAAACCAAAAATTATATTAACAGATCATGCTACTGCTTTTATATCGAATAGATGGAATGAGTGGATTCAAGGGCAAGACCTCAAACATGTTATGAGCTCCATAAGAAACCCTCAATCTAATCCATGCGAACGTGTTATGCGGGAGCTTAGTCGATTGTTTAGGGTGTATGTAGCTGATAATCATAAGAAGTGGGTGCAAAAACTCCCTGAGGTTATTAACTATATTAATAGTACGTATAATGAGTCCACTGGTTTCACTCCTATTCGTTTGCATTATGGGAAACATGAGCCCTTATTAATTAGAACGCCTATACCGATTGTAAGAGAACCAATTGATAGGGATGAGGATAATAATCAAGCTAAAGTAAAGCTTCATATTATGGGTGCTAAAAGAGTAAAGAAAGCCCATAATAAACCACATCCATTTAAAATTAATGATTTAGTTCTGGTTAGAACACCCCATGTTAGCAACCTACAAAGAAATCAATTTAAAAAATTTCTTAGTCTATATGAAGGTCCATATAGAATATCCTGCAAAGTAGGAGAGAATGCGTTTATGTTAACCACACCAGATGGGGAAAAGGGAACTTATAATGCAAGGAGCCTAATTCCATTTCCATCTGAGATGTGAGTTGTAATTTTAAAATAATATGTATAAATATTTTAATGTCATGTTTAAATATAATGTTTGACATAAAGAAAGTAATTTATTATATGATAAATTAGCATAGTGAATAAAGTTTAGCTGAAGAAATTTACAAAATATGTAAATGATAGTTTAGAAAAAATAAGTTTTGTCATAATGACTAAGTAGAAATGGAATTAGCTATTGAAGTAAATATATTTTAAACAAGAAGTTAAATAATAGAGTTAAAGAGTATAAAATTCATATGTTTAAAGTATATAATTAAATCTTATAAAAGATTAATTTGTATTCAGGTAGTGATCATGAAAGTGATCAATCTTAAAAGATGAAGTTAATCATTTTAAAAGAGAAATATATAGATTTGCTAAATAATAATCTATAAGATTGCTAATGAAACTAGCAATAAGTTGTAAATAAAATACATAGAGTAGTTTAAAATATAGTATTAACTATAGTAATATGTATTTTTAGTAGCTTATGTAAAGGTGTATTTAAGAGAATTTAAATACTTAATATTTGTAGAAATATTAGGGAAATGAAAGTAACCTAATTAAGAGATAAGTAAAGAGAAGTGAAACTTAATTTATGAAGTAAAGAAGTCATTGTAGTTTATTTAAAAGTGTTTTCTTAGTGAAATTTGAGATGATATTTCAATGCTTTATGAAACTTTGTGATAAAGTAATGTGTTATGATATTTAAATGATAAGAAAGATAAAATTGATAAATGTGGAGTAAAGATAATAAAGATGGATGTTAAATTTAAAATTTTATCCGAAGGAGGGGAATATGTGCCCTTTTGTATGGGTCACCATTTAAGTTTTGTGCTAATTTAGTGGAAAATTTTAAATTTAAGAAGTATTTTAAAGATGTGATGTTGACTTTGCTTGTGGTAATGTTACCATAAGTTTAATTAAAGCAATCTATGAGTGTTTGATATGTGAATTGTGTTGATCTTGGGAAGAATATATATATTATAATAAAGCTAGATATTACAACTTTTATTAATAATTCAAACCTACTTTAACAAATTAATAAATAAAGAAACATTTTATTATCAGCTTTAACAGGCTACTGGTAAATCCCTTAACTTGCCCCCCCCCCCTAAACAAAATATTGAAATACTAATTCCAATAAAATATTTAGTAATCAAAGATATTAATTTGGAAATAATATATCTATTCGTATTTATGTTTGTATGGTTTACATAATTATCAGACATTTTATTTGCAGAGAAACAAACTAATTATTCTAATTCAATACTTTTTCTCTTTTTAAATAAACAATTTAACTGTGGAATTTAATGATCACAAATTACTCTCTCCTTTTTAACTCTTAAACTAGAATAATAACATATAATGATTTAAATCCTTAATTATAATTGATATAGTATTTGTTATTTTAAAAAATAAATTAATAAAAATATTAATTAATATATTCATGGTGGAATAATAATATTATAAGACTGTATGTAAAAGAATGTTCATTTAGAATTTAAGTTTAGAATTTAACTCAAGTTATAAAAATAAAATGTTTATAAATTAAAATGACTTTCGTGTAACTTATCTTGAATCAATTTTTATGTAACAGTCAGCCAAATTCATTAGGAATAATAAAAATATAACTTTGTGTGTGCACATTTTTTTCTATTAATTCTATTTATAGAACTCTGTATATAAATTCTATATAAAAATTAGTGTTACGGATCCTGTGTTGTTTCTTAGTGGAAAGTTTTTTTAACATTCAGTCATGATTGAGTTTCCACATGCTTTGAACTGTTTATGGTATCATAATTGGTTTTCCACTAATTGTAGGGTACATCATTGATAACTGCAGATTTTATATGGTTCACACATTGTTTAACTTCATTTAGTTACTTTATGGATCAGAAGGATTCCAGTAAGCTGATTCTATGCAACTAAGAAGAAATTCCTAAGTGTAAGTTTTTTTTCATGTGTCAAGGCATCGGCCGGGAAGCGAACCCAGGACAACTGCTTGTAAGGCAGCTGTGCTGACGACTCGGCCACCAAGCTTGACATGATACAGAATCAGACAAAAAGAGAACATAAGAAAAGATAAGCTGATTTCTTCTGCCTACTATTTATACTACACTTTTTTAAAAAAGAATTTTTGATCTTATAATTAAAAATGAGTTATTGTAAAAACATTTCTATTTTTGAATAAACTAAAATATTAAAACCAGGAAATAAAATATACAACAAAGCTTAATTAAGATATATAACAAATTAGTTTCAGAGTATTTAATTTTGATGATAGAACAATATGATACAATCCTGTAGTTTTTTAATACTTGGATTTTATTAATTAAAACTCAAGAATTAAATTTATAAAACAAAACTTTTTTTTAATTTACTGACTGAAAATTACATTTATTATTTAACCTAGTAATTTTTTAAAACCTAAACTAAAAAGTATTTTTAAACTAAAGGACAAACCAAAGTGCTATAATTATGTCCCCCCCCCCCCAGGTCGAAAGCAATCCATCAGTTGGTCTGAATCATCATCTCTTACCGGTCGAAAGCAATGCTCAGCAAATTATTTATTTAATTATCTAACAGAATGCAATCTTTTTCTTGTATTAGCATATTAACATTATTCATAGAATTACATATTTAAAGAAAAAAAAAGAAAATTATAATGTTAAAAGTATTTTTCTTTATCACACATCAAATTTCTTAAATCTAAAGTGTTTATGGTATATATATGTATGCTCAATTTAAAATATAATGTATTATGATATTTACAAGACTATACTATTTCACCAATATGCAACCTAATGTTTAAACTATACTTTATTTTTGCTATAGCCAATGCATAAATTATATACTTGAAATGACTATTTCCATTTCACTATATTATAATATATACTATTATATACAGGTAATATATCTATATGCAGGTATTATATCTAAATACCTGGTACACATAGATATACAAATTTTATGAAATGGATTGCTTATCAGGTACATCAATATTTATAACATCAAACTTTGGATTATCACTTAGTAACTGTATACAAATGGTTTATTCAATAAAATACAGCTTTTATTTATAAATAAATCAAAGCTTTTCCATGGACACCATCTCACAGTTGTTGTTTTTTTTTGCCAAGGTTGGGATTTTAGAACACTTTCATATATTAAAATTACTGAATTCTATTTCAATTATAAACAAGTTCACAAGAAAAATGGTGAGAATCTAGATTCTTGGCATACAATTCCATAAAAACATTTATGTATATTAAAAGAATGTGACTAAGTTTATATAACTATAAAATTTATTAACAAGTCATTACAAAACAAAAATATATTAACACCACTATTGAAACTGGAAATATAGTACATATTTCTGCTTCACCTAGTGCCAATGTCATCAGCACTAGTCTGGTTTGAACCCCATCCTTATTAACTGACACTCATTTCATATTAGGGGGTAGTATATTTTAAGCAATATTATAATCTTTTATATTTCATTAATCTTATTTTATAATTAAAACTAACCTTTTTATATTAGTTAATTTATTTTATATTTGTAAAAATGTATATTGTGTTTATTTTATTAAATTGAATTGAATCCTAGACATCTATAAAATGTTACAAATATTTCAAATTCTTTATTAAAGTTCATTTTCTTCAATTAATTAGTGGGTAACATTTTATATTTATCTTTTAATCAATGTACACTTGAGAATCAATTATTTAAACAATGTAATATTTTTAAGAAATATTTTGTAAAAGTTTATGTCAAATATGTTTGAAAGTCATTGTACCAAAATCCTAAATTTTTCTGAATAAAATCTACATTTTTGTTAATCTAAACCTTAATTAAATAGATTTTGTTAGTACAATGACTGATAAACTTAATATGCTTGTTGTTGTTTTTTTTAATTAGCAAATCAATCCTTGGGGCATGTTCATGCAGAGTTAGAGATTTTCCCTCCAAAGCAGGCACCAACCTCACAGAACTGCTTAGAGCAATTACAATTAGTGGAGGTCAGTGTAGATTTAATCCTTTAGATAAAGCCAGATCACATAAATAGTGGATCTTTGATAAGAGTGGTTATTATTGAGTTTACTGGAGAGAAGTGGTTAATCTATATATACATCATGCCTAAAGAAATGACGGGGTGAAAAGATCGGTTGTTTGCTTCTCAGAGGTCTGTTCCACCAACTCATATACCTTTCCAGTGCTTAAACATCTAGCTGGAGACTGTCTGTGTTGAGAAAGCCTGCAAATAATCTGACTGTATTAACTGATTGATTCTGAGGTAACGTCCAATTCACCGCAAACCATTGATTTTATTTTACTTGTTTTCAAAATCTATATTAATTTATATTTTATATCTGTGTAATGTTTATACGGCTTGGTTTAAAATGTGTCTTTTAATTTTATTCAATTTAAAATATCAATTCTTATAAAATCTTACATTATTTTGATGCAGCAAATTAAAGTAATTTTTGTCGGTTTGTTTAGATTATTTGACTTACTGAAATTGCCAAATACAAAATTCAATAAGCTATTAACTTTAAATCATTCCCCTGTTATTTTTTTTAACTTAAAAATCATTACAAGAGACTTACTTCCCATAAATTAATTAATAAAAAGCTTTTGTACATCATATATAAATTTATTTGAATGATTGAAATTATTTTAAAAGTATCTTATTATTACCTCCAATTTAAAATAGCCCTGTTATTATTTCTGAAAGAGTAAATAATTTTAGTGAATCAATTAAGTAAAATTTATCATAGAATTTTATCAGTATATGTATTTCATACATATATTTTATTTGTCAGAAAATATTAAAATTATGATTTACAATTTATTAGTTTGATATTTAATGCCCATCTATGTTTAAAAACAGTCTTATTTTGTAAAACTATTTAAGAACTTATTAATAAATGAAATATTTGTGAAGTGTGGAAAACAATTTATATTTTAGTTAATTTATATATATATATATATATATATATATATATATATATATATATATATATATATATATATATATATATATATATATATATATATATATTATATTTATGATTCATTCATTAGTGGACTAAGGTTTGTGGGGATTTTCTATCGACGTCAGGGAACTGATTATTTTAATCAGGAATTCATTTATAATTTTGTTAGTGATACACTATCTATATATGTGTCTAAGGCATTAATGTTTTTATAGCTACAACCATTCATTTATTATTTTGCTTTGCTACTTACTCATCAGGACCTTCGGAAATTTAACTATGACCAGTCCAATCTTTCACACTCCCTCAAAGTAGACATAGTTTATACCAAGGGATTCTTTTCGGGAATTGCTATTAAGATGTGTATGGGAAGTCCAGCACATCAAAACTATTTTATTATTATTCAGAGACATGCTTTGGCTAGAGGGCCAACATTTCTTTTATCTACCTGTACATATCAGGAATTTCTTTTAGTAAAGCAACTTAGAGGTTCATAACAGACCTCATTTATTTTGTTGTAATCTATAATAGCATATTGCCTTCTTCATCATTTTATATCTTTATTTAGCAAACCTGAAATGCTCTCTGCCATGATGGCACATCCTTCACAAACAAATTTTGTAATTAATTAAATCTGACTGTATAATTGTCAATTATTTATTTAAGAACTATTTTGCTTCCCACATTCGTTATATACAAATGATTTTAAATGTAATAGTGTTTTAAATGCCCATCTTTCATATTTTGTAATAGATATATAAAACAGATTTATTTGTAATATCTTATTTTATTGCTGATTGATTTTGGCTGACCAATTAACAAACTTTTACATTGTTTGTCAAAGCCACATCAAAACGAATTAAAGAAAATAACCAAGTTGTATAAACAAAGACTACTTATTTTGTACTAAATTCCTTAATAAATTCCTATAATATTGTTATTTTAAATAAGCTTAGTTTGTCATCACTCCCAATCTCTAAGGTTAATTACTCTACTTATTTAAATATTTCTTTGATTTAAATTCACTTCTGTGTAATGTTGCCATAACGAATTATCATTATTACAGTTCAAACCATTAATAATCAATCAAATCATATTTGTACCATTCTGCAATCGTCAGAATCCATTAAATCATTAAATTTTCATATAAACCCTTTATTATTTTGAGTCTCTATGTGAACCATGACCTCCAGCTGGGATGGAATAAAACCAAGCACTGCTAGTGTCATCACAAACGTTATCCATTAGTCAGAGGGGCAATAGTTTAGGCAAATAGGTTAGGATTCATCCTTGTCCTGACATATGTATGTTGTGCATGATTGGATTCAAGGTACTTTTGCTTGGATTATTGGTCTTGTTGAATGAATACACAATTTTTTTTATAATTATTTTATGTCAATTGTATTGTAAATAACAATGCGTGTCAGATAGACACTTATGTGTAAAATTTTGATCATTTTTCTAAATTAAATGTTAATTCAAACATGTTTATTTTGTATCTAGCCACATGCCTGTGTGCTGAATGGGTTTGAATAAACCTAATTTATTAATCATGTAACTCAATGAATACTTTTCAAAATCATCTGTGATGAGATGGGGTGGGTGAGAAGTTGGTGGAAAGTTGAATTGAACTGGGGTGATGGAAAATTATCATCAACCCCAAGTAAATACAAATTATAAGAGTATGAGATTATAGAATCTCCGAACATTGAGAGATCAGAAGCTAACTCAGGAAGAGCAACTAAAAGCGTAATTAATCATCAACCAGCATTATAAATAAAAGTATGAGTACTCAAGAGAAATAACCATCCATCATCATCATTGATGGGAATAAACAAATTAGTACATTATATCAGAATAAAATCAACAGTCCATCTTGTGGCTGGATTTCAACAATAAAAAATATGAATCAACAGTCAACCTTGTGACTGGATTGGAAATGGATCTTCTGTAGACCAGGCTAACTACTGAGCCTTTTGCCAGCTTGGGCAATTATATAAACATGACTTGGATGCACCAGCTTAGTGCCCATCCATTAAAATACACAACTAGAAAATCTAAACAATAATGCTGGGACATTAAAACATGCTGATCATCATCAATGCTGAGGCCACTTGTACTGGCCAACTATAAACCTAAATTTTTAATAAGACTAAAGTAAAATAATAGTACATGGGCTTTAAAGAGTATCCTCTTTTGCACCAACCAGGATAATGATTGATCATCACTGGATGCCCAAAGCACCAAACACATCCCCATTTATCTGTATCTGAAATCTAGCTCAGAGAACATGGGCTCTATTACTGTATGTGAACAAAAGATGATGGAATACAATTTTAACAATTAAATACAAGTTTATTGATAACAAAAAAATAAATGATTAAGGTCTTATAAGGGTTTTGATTTTGAAAAGTACACAATAATACAGTCATCACTCTGTAATTTATAAGATTACTACAAAATTCAAGTTTTCACATTAATTTACATAATTCCTATTCAAAATTTAAATTGTTACATTGATTTACAAAATTAAAATTTACAATCCAAGTTATTACTATGGTTTACATATATAGGCGCACAGACTCGCGATTTATAATATACAATTAATCTATTTCAATTGACATTCAATAACAACAAAAAAAAATGATTAAAATTTACATGTGTTATAATTGACAACATACGCACATATACATGTGTGTGCGTGAAATAACCTATTTGGCTTGCTACAAAATAATTATCAAAATCTTAAATTATATAAAAATACAATAAATGATTAAAGTTTCAAGTTTCAGTTAAATGAAATACATTTTACATAGTAGGTTTACTGAAACGCATATTTATATAATTTGCACAGACGTGCGATATATTAATTTATCTACATAACATTAGTATTTATCACAATAAAATTATTACAGATTATTCTCGCAATTTAATTCTCTTTGCTGAATATAATCTTTTTCTTTAAAATAGGAACTATCAAATTTTTGATAGTTAATTGATTTAAAATGTCTTTCTCTTTTTTTTTTTTTAGTCTAAAAGATTTTTGGAAATGTTTTTCTTGATTATTAATTATAACTTTCTTTGTAGTTTTTTTTCTTTAATAAACGATTTTAAACTAATATCGTTTTATATATTTCTATCAGTTATAAAAATGTCATTTTTTTTTTTTCATATGTCATAGCATCTGCCGGGACGCGAACCCACACCCGTCTGCAACCAACTACTTGCTTGCATGGCGGCTGCTCCTTATCATATATAATGCTACTCACCACCAGCTGTATATACGTTTATCCGTGTTTCTTTGCCTTTATCTGATGCGGCATAGTGTAATTAATTCTTCAGCAAGCTGGAAGATTTTTCTTGATGAGTTTGGTTTTAGTGATTGTCATCATCAGGTAAAAGTATATAATTCCGGTAATTTGTTGGCATACCATGAGATTTCCTTTGTAGCCCAAGCAATTGTCAGGCTGTCTTCTAGAACATATTTAAGCAGCTAGTTGATCCATTTGAAGTGACCCTGGCTTCATAAATCAAATCTCTGCAGTAAACTATAATGCAGCTACTGGACTGTACTTCTTTAGATCTTCTTAGGAGCTTTATATAACTCTGCTAGATATTTTATCCTCTTTTTTTTTTTTGGCTATTGATTCAGAAGTGACCAGCTTCAAAACCAAAACTCCTGTGAAGGAAAATAGTAGCAACTCCTGCCTTCAGCAACATTAGATCATGGTAGCTTTTCTGCAAACTCTCTGCTACAGCCAACAACATACTGCTCTCTTCAGAATCATTATCCAAACTATGCAGTGGCCCAGTTGACCCTGCTTAAAATACTACAACCAGACTCCTCTGGTCAACTCTTACAAACTACAAGCAAAAACTAACTGATATATTTTTTTATCAGTCTTTTATAACCTCATCTGAGGTGTTAACAACACTTGATTAAAAACAGAGTTTTTATTTTTATCTCACTAATCTCTTTGAAGACATATACATGTTTTTACATAGGGGATTTCTAATAGATAAAAATTTTGTTTAATTAAAATTTCAAAAATACAACAGGGTGTTTTTAAACTTCAAAATCAGAGTAATAATTAATAATAATACAATATTTATATTTATTAAGACCTTTTTTAAAGTATTAATTTCATAATGTAATTTTATTTTAAACCCAGAGTTATTTAACCCTTTACTTGTTATTATTTTATTTTAGAAAATATAGAAAAATATCTACAAAAATTTATTCTATGTTTATTTCTACTTTTCCTTTATTTTACATATATATATTTACATACACTATATTAGGGTGTGTGTGTGGTGTAACCCAACTGGTTACATTATAATAAATTATTATGAAATTATATATTCACAGTGGAAAAAAAAATACATCCACACATGCTTTATTTGTCAATTATTTCTTTAAATTTAAGATTGAAAATAATTATTTGTGATTATTGATCAATTCTAAATAAGGATGATACATGTGTAAATATATTTTATTTATCCAAAAATATATCAAGAATGAATAAACTAAATACCTATGTGCTTCAATATTATAACACTAGATATAAAATTATAAAAATATTTTAAAAAAATATACTTTAACATGCCTGCCAAGAAAATAAATAAATTATAGAATGTGAGAAAAATATTTCGAATTTGAATGGGATTTGTAATCCCAACATATTTAAGCTCTCTCATGATATACGATTTTAGTTTTTAATATAAATAAAAATATATAATTCTTACTAAAATTTGAAAGGTCAATAATATGTTAAAAAATACATATCTACAAACAACAAAGATTATACAAATTATATATTTATTATAAAAAAGCCTTTTCCAGCAAATTATGTTTTTTTTTGCCCTTTTCAATATGTCTCCAAAATACCATGATTTAAAGTACATACAATGACATCTATATCAATACACAAAAGAAGACAGTTAAACAAATGGATATCCGACACAATCTATTATGTGATATTTATGCAATCATATTACAAAAATACCATTATATATTGAATGGATATATAGCCATATATATTAATTAATTAACTATCCATTCTTTATCCATTAACCACTTAGTATTCAACTTAATGGGGTTTTTATATATATTTATACAGTTGTTTTTATTATACATGATATAGTTTGTTTCATATATTTTACATCTATTAACATTTTAAATATAATCTAGAACACATAATCATAATAATTTATTTTATGTCCATTCTGCAAATCATCTTTCCTAGCCATAGCATCATTGTGTTCTTTAACTTTCTCTTCCAATTGCTTTGCCGCCTGGCCATATTATAAAAATTACATCTAATTTTATAAACCAGTCCTCTCTTATATTTTATGTCATCTTTCATTCTACAATTAGTTATCAATTTATCTAAATTTTTTCTATTAGCCCATCCCACATTAATAGATCATGTCAGATATTCATTTGTTTATCTGTCTTCTTTCGTGAATTCGTATAGATGTCGCTGTATGTACTTTAAATCATGGTATTTTGGAGACATATTGAAAAAGCGAAAAAGGCTTTTTTATGATAAATATATAATTGGTATAATCTTTGTTGTTTGTAGATATGTATTTTTAAACATATTATTGACTATTGAATACTTGAGGGGCAACATAAAAAAGGAATTGGTTTTATTTCAGATTCTTTTTCTGTATAGTAATTTTAAAATTTGAAAGTATTTTGCATGCACCCTTTTTACTCTATACTATTACTTTTATCATTCAGATCTTGAAGTTTGATATTTGATTATCTATATTGTTTTTTATTAAAAACAGTTTACAGTTGATTTATCTAGTTATTCTTAATGATTTATAGGTATTTAAACATTAATAGAGTGGGTAATTCAAAATGTAACTGTGTTTATGATAGGTTCAGGCAAAAGAACAGTATGATAGTTATATCAATGATTTCTTGATAAGATATGCATTTTTTGGAAAAGGTTCTACTTTTCAGAAATATGTCTTTCAGTTGTTGTATTCATCAAGTCATGACATTTACACTAAATATTGTGTATATTTGTTCCATAATTACTGTGAAAAAGTAAGATTCAATTTTTAATTTCCTAATTCTCAGTTGCAGCACTCTGATAATCTCTTTCCTAATTTATGATGAGATCTTGTTTAGCTGCTCTATGATTGGCATTCATTGGCAAAGTAAATGATTTGCCATTGAAGCATCTAATGGAAAATTGGTGAGAACTAAATGATGGTAAGCAATGAAAGCATTCACCATTTTATAACACCCTTATCAGTCTACAGAACAATAGGTTTAATGCATTTTATTTACCAAATTGAGCAATCATATTTATCTTGTAGTTTAGTCTACTCAATAATGATGATCAATTTCAGAAGACAATAACAACAATAAAAAAATATCTAACCTGTTTAGCTGTATACATTTTATAATTTTACAAACTTAGATAGAAATTATAGGGGATTGGAACACATATTTTCAAGTTCCATTTGGCTATCCACTTTATCTCATACATGACCGCACATGTGTGAAGAAGATAAATGTTCATCAATATACATATTTCATACTGACACAACACTCATCATTTAGTCCAGATCATCACTCCAATACACACATATATAATGAGTGCTCAGTTTATATTAAGATATAAAATCTTCAAACTTTAATGGACAGGCTTCAATATACTTTATCCTCCAATTCTTCAGCCATCCATATCATTGAAAATCTGATGATGGAATGCCCAAATTTTTTGTTGATGTTAATATTATTGTCATGCCCATGTTGCCTTTAAATCATTCTGACACCTCATATATATATATATATATATAGCACTAAAATGAATATTAAATTTACTATTTGTTAGAGATAAAGATATTTTATATAATCTACTCGTGGAGCTCAACATAAAAATCCTTATTCGGCATTTTTGTTTTCTTCATTATTTTTCAGATATTGTTGTTTTCCACTTGTCAAACATGTTATTTGCACTTTTGATAAAATATCTAAAGTTGTGCAGTGGTTCATTATTCCACTCTTAGTATCAAAAAGTTTTCTTGAGCATTTACTATAACTTTGCATTCCAAAGTCTGACATTCTACTTTTGCACTAAATTACAATACATTTTTTAACCTTTCTTAATTTATAAATTTGTTTTTAAATATTTCAATGATTTGATCAATATTTCTATTTAAGGTTACATTTTTGAAAGAATCTTTATATATGCATAGACCTTGTTTAAACATTCTGCTAATACTATATATATCAAATATTTGAAATACCCCATAGCTATATTATTCCAACAACACTCTCCCTTTAAATAAATAAATGAAAGCTAAAATTTTAGCACTAGAGATAAAAGAAACCCTGCAATATGAGATTTATTTATTTATTTAAAGGGGGAGTGTGGCTGAAATGATATAACTATGGGGCATTTCAAATATTTTATATTGAGTTTAGTTAGTGTTATGCATTGTTTTTCTTATTTGTATTAAATATAACTTTCATAATCATGAATAGTGAACTCCCATTATCTGTGTGCGTGTGTGCTTCAAATCTATTGCCTTAAAATGCATTTAATTAAAAAAAAACCTTTATTTCTGCTTATGCAATAATTAATACAAATGATCGAGATATACATTTTTATAGTTATTTTATTTTCATGATGTATCAATATTAATATCCCTATATAAAGTATATTATTATATTACTTACACCATGTTATAAACTACTAAATTGTAATATAAGAGTATTAACCCACTAGCATAAAGAATGGTGATTGTGTGATGTTTAGTGGTTTAATACCAATTCTGCCCAATGGGATTATGGTGACTGTCATTATTAAAGAACCAAAGACATCAAGATGTATAGATGCTGAACTGCAAATGAGCTTGAATTGAAAAGATTATTGTTTCTTTAATTTAGGACTTAAAGCTGTATAGTTAACTAAAAAAGTAAAAGGTGACTGCTAGAGGGTTGAATTTGATCCTAAGATCTAGATATAGTGCTCTCAGATCCAAAGCTCCTCACTGATAAAAGCCACAAACTAGAAACCTGTAGGCAGATAGAGATTTTATGCACAAACCTTTCTGCATCCATTGATCACTCCAGTTTGCACTGAGTGGTGCTACTCTATGGAGATGTTTGCCTCTGAATGATCTGCCTCATTATTCACACATGAGATATACATATACATCTGTGTTTAAATGTATATTACATATAAATATATATTATATTGCACTATGGATTAGAAAATTAAATCTTTGTTTTTTAACAACAGTTTTGTGATTACAAATGGAGTCACTGTGATTGTAAAAATTACATTAAGATTGTGAGATTGAATATCAAAAACTTATTGGCAAGTAAATGAGAAATTTATTATTTTATAATTTTTTATTTAGTTTTTTTTTCAAACCATATGAAAGTGAATTCCTGAGATCATAATCGTGGTGATCTTTTTTCAGTGTACTTTATTTAATAAATGATGATAACCAATACTCATCTCAAAATATAATAAATAAATGTAAAACCAAAAGTAAAATTTGTTTTTTATATTATTTTTTATAACTTTAATAAAATAAAATATTTAATAAAATGAATTCTTTCATTTAAATCTTAAATAAAATTTAATAAATAAATATCTGATATAGATTTATAAGTTTTAAAAAAAATTAAATCATATATTTGTAATTATAAAAAAATGGAAAATTTTAATAAATAATAACAAAACTAAAACTTTTATTCAAAATTTTGCTGCAGTAGTATAGTTAAATAAGTAGAAAGTTCTTTTACAACTCTTCTTTTAAGAATTATATTTCTTCATATAAAAGGCTTTTTGTGACAAAAAATATGCAATTATATGATTTTTCGAATTATTTTTAAATATTTTTAAAATAATTTTCATAAAATTAATGAATTTAAAGTTGTACTGAACATATATATATAATCAAGATTTCATTTTTTATAATCTAATATACATTAATTTACATATATGTACCGATATATAACATAACTTTTTAAAAAAAAAGTAATGTCACGTTATATATGAATGACTTGCTTTATTAATTATTCGGGATTCGAAATCAGACTTTCACAAGACCCACTACTCTCAGTGCCATCTCATATTGCTGACCCACCTGATCACACACATATTGAAAAGATAAATAATCACTAATATACGTATTTTATGCTAAACCAGCAATCATCAATTGGTCTAGATTACTATCCTCACACATATTAAGATAACTAATCTTCATACTTTAATGGACAGGCTTCAAACTATTCCAACTCACAACTCTTCAGCCTTCCATTTCATTGAAAATTTGATGATGGAACATCCAAAGTCCTTGTTAGTGCCAAGGTTGTCATCCTACCCATGTTGACATATTAGTCATTCTGGCCCCTCATGTACAGGAGAATAATCCATTTATATATACATATGCAAGGGATGGGCATACCTTTTTTACACACTATTTATTGTTGGTTTAGCATGAAATACGTATATTGGTGATTATTTATTTTTTCAACATGTGTGTGATCAGGTGGGTCAGCAATATGAGATGGCACTGAGAGTAGTGGGTTGTGTGAAAGTCTGATTTTGAATCCCACATATATTACATATATAAGTGCAGGTTAAGCCTGTACAATGTATTATTTATTAATTATTGTAACTTTTTTTAGTAAATACTGTTTTTATTAGCACTTAAAATATATTGTAAAAGTTGGAGCATTAAATAAAACAACTCTAAATCCCAACTATTTAAAATAAAACACAATAATAGTCTTATTGCGAAATTTATTATTAAAATATAAGATTTATTTATTACAAAAGTTTTCATTTTAAAATTGCACATTTGATACTTTATTTTAAATGAAAGAATTGATTGTTTTAATCTTCTCTCCTTTTTTTCCATAATTCACTCATCTTTCAGTAATAAGAGAAAAATAAAGAAGGAATAAAATTTTTACAAATTGTAACATTATTATCTAAAATTCTATTTTAGATTTTTATTTTTCCAATAGGTATGAAGTTTCAAATGTTATAAAACTTTGAAATATAGTAATCATGCCAATATATACTGTGAAAGCACAATATATGCTGCATCAATGTACACTATTTCAACAATATTCTTTTTAAAAAATATAAAAATACACAATAAAATAAAAGCATTAAAATTTATAAACTTAATACAATTTATGACTGTTTATCACAAATAATACTTGAGTAGCTATTTTTTTTATCTTGTAGTGCTTTCAATAATTTTAATATGATTTTATTTATTAATGACAATTTTTTAAATGTTAAAAGCATAGACATTTTTTTCTTGAACAAGTTTAATATAGTACATACATTATTTTATTTGTAAGCATTATTTAAGAAAATTTCTATTTCCCTTAATAAATGATAAAACAAAAGTTATCAATTTATAGTGAAAAGAAAAAACATTCTCAAAAATGGATATGTTCTAAAAATAATAAGTTCAATTATTAGGGAAATAATAAAAAAAAGATAAGCATATTCAAGCCTTGATTGTTTTGCATTACTAAAATGGCCAAACTTATAACCATATTAATTATCTGTGCTCTATAACAGAGTATTTGATGAGACCATCGTAAATTTTTGCTTTTTTATGCTCTTGTGGATATCTATAAAACTAATTTGCTAGTTATGTGTTTATTGACTGGTATAAGAACTGTAATTAAAGTAAATATTGATTCATTAGTTTTAAAAAAATCTGAAGATGTCAGTATTTTACAGATAAAATACTGCAAATGATCAAACAACACTGCTAAAACTACTTAAAATGTATCTTTTATTGTTGTCAGCAATGAGCAAAAATATTGTATATTTTTCATAGTTTATTTAAATATTTATGATTATTTTTATAAAATATTTGTATAATAATTATACAAAAGAAATATTTTTATGACTACATTTAGATTTTATTTGAATATGTTTTATTTTTAAAAATACAATGTTAAAAAATTCATAGAGTTTTTGTGATGTTTCAATAACTATAAATGCAGTTGTAAATCTTAGAACAGAATTTAATTGTATTATGATAACAGAATAAAATGTTGAACTATAACTCAAATTGACAATAGAGGGTGATGCAAAGAATGCTAAAACATGAAAGCATTGAATTTATGATTTGAAGATATAAACTGGTAAAACATTTCTGGTAGATGTTAATATCTACAAAAAGAGTCTGATACTTGATTGTACATTTTATTATAAAAAAGTATGACATAGTAAGTTTTTTTTATTATTTTTGAGTGAATGTTAAATGAGAAACAACAGTAAATATATGTAATTAGACAGGATTTGAAAACAGACTTTCAAGTTCTTTTTAGGCATCCATTCCATCTTATATAACTGATACACATAACCACACAATGCAAAAAGATAAATGAACTCCAGTATATGCATTTCCTGCTGAACCAGTTCTCATTATTTGGTCCAGATCATCATCTCTCACACACATATATAATCAATGCTTGGTTTATATTAAGATATCAAATCTTTTTCAAACTTTAATAGACAGGCTTCATTGCTCTTCACTCTCCAACTCTTCAGTCATCCATATCATTGAAAATCTAATGTACATATGTTCAAAGTCATTGTTTGCCCATTTTTGTTGTGTCATACCCATGTGTAAATGTTACTATATGTGTCTTATGAAGGAAAATTTCAAACAAATTATTAGAAGTATCATGGCTCCACTATATATATTTGGGGGGGGGGGACTTCTATTTTTTTTTATTAACATTTAAATTTAGCGGTTTAAGGGATAACATTTAAATGGGGGTTTTTTAACTAAACATTTACCTTTATCAAATAATTTGGTGTTTTTTTTAAAAAAATAATTATAATCATTATTAATCATCTCCTATAAAATAAATATTTTATAAATTATAATAAAAAAATAAAAAAAGATTTCTAAATGGTGTATCTACATGTAAAATTATACCTTTTTTATTGGGTGGTTAATAATCATAGCAAAATTTTTAAACCTGAATTTATATTTGAGTGTAAAATACTGACTTTTAGTTAAAATCTCTCTCTATTGAAACATTAATCAGTTTTGGTTTACAATTTGAATATAGTTGTCTGTTTTATTCTCAAAATAAATCTCTTAAAGAAAATAAAAAACTTTAAGGATAACTTTTAAACAATTTGACATATTATCAAACGATGACCATTAAAATACAATATATAAATAATAATAAAAAGTCAGATGTCACATGACTTATATATAACTTGCGCTTACAAATATGTAAAATTAAGAGCATGGTAATGAGCTCTAAACAAGCTTTTTTATTTATTTATGATAAATGCTACTACAAGAGAAGGCATTCACATCATTTTTATCTTGGATTGTCCACATCCCCAGATTGGTTTCGACCTGGTCTCTTCAGTGAGGAGTTGGGTCATTAAATATAGTTTTACTTCTCACTATTATGTAACAAAAAACACTTATTTATAATTGTTTAATATAGATGAAGATATAAATTAAGATAAAAGTTTATCGGCTTAACGTTTTCGAGGATCCATGCCTTATATTCATAGCCTTCATAAAATGTATAGTAAAATATATGCAAATATTCAAATAAGCTAGTATTACATAGCCCATTTCTGTATTATACAATTATTAATAAAAGTACAGTATTAAAAATTTGATTGAAATACGTGAATTTACATTGCAATTCCAATACTGCTCTATCACTGTTCATGAAAAAGAAAATAATATTTTAAATAATACTTTCCTTTTAATTATTATTTTGGAGAAAATAATCCTTTTTTCAAATACTACATGAATTGTATATTTATTTGCTATATGACAATATGTAAGCACTTTATCAGTCTATATGTTGGTAATATCTGCTGATATTTAAACACTAATCTGACAGGTTCAAAATCTATTGGTTCCATTTATTTGACCAAATCTAAATTTTTCTTCTCAGTTGTGATTAATCCAGTAATTATTAGTTTTTCAGTCTAATATTCTACCATTTTTAATAAACTAAACAAAACACTGCTTTATAAATAAATATAAACAATTGATTTGATTAATGTGCATGTACACAAGATTAGTTCTATACATTTATTAACAGAAAATCAAGCTAATGGGCAGTTTTTGATGACTAAAAAGTCATTTACCATATGTGATTTCACTTGTAACTGGCAATACCTATGATGGAGGTCTGACATTTATAAACCAAATAGAAATTTGCTTATTGACTTGATTCATTTATGTTCAAGCTATCAAAACACTTATGTAATAGTTTTCTTGTTTAAACTTTTTGTAATATTCTGCCATTTATTTAATTAATGGACATTTAACAATTATTTAACTATTTCACTTTATTTTAAAGACCCTCATAGTGTAATGATATTATATTTGTCATCATGCCTATAAATTGAGCATGAGTTTAATATGTATGAAACATATTTTTAGATTCTAATAAAAAGCTTATCTTTTTTTAAATAATCAGTCAATAGTCAACTCGTCTAATTTTTTAATGTTAATCAGTTAATGGGTACCAACTACAAACTCTCTACAATGAGCAGCTGGTAAATATAGTGTGTAATGCTTTATTTTTCACACTTAACTCTATAGATGATTATTGGAGAGATTTTTGCTCTTCTATTGGGGAGGGGTTACAAATTGTTTAATCTTTTATGTTAGATTAAAATAACAATTTGTCAACAATATAAGAGGACAAAAAAGGTAATATGCATTATAATATTATGATTCACAGATTGAATGTCTATAAATTATTTTTACTGCTGCATTCATATTTTTACATACAACAGTAGAGATTGAATAATAATATGTACACTGCTATTAATATATATTTAGATCAGAATAGATCTGATAGTCCAGAAGAAGAAATCCAAAAATGCAAATATTAATGTAAAAATAACAAGCGTTGGTGGTCAAGAGATCAGCACAGCTGCCTTACAAGCAGTTGTTCCAGGTTAGCGGGTTCACTTCCCGGCCAATGCTATGACACATGGAAAAAAAAAAAACCAACTAAATAATTTTTGAAAAATAATATATTATAATGTGTGAAATAAAATAAAATAATTTTATTCCAAACACTTTAATACATTTTCTTAAAAGCTACTAGATTCTAATTTATAATTTTTTTTAAAGGATATTAAAATTAATAATAATGAGATACATTTGTCATAATTATCACATGATCTAAAGTTGATACATTCTGTTAATAAATGATTTTATGAGCTGGGTTGAGAGAAGTCAGAAAAAAAAAACCAACTATATAATTTTAGGTGAAGTTTAAGATCTGAAGTTTGGATCTAAAAAAAAGGGCAGAGATGGAGTTAAGCTATACTTAAGTTTTAATATTATTTTTGAAATATAGTTCTATTTTATTAATAAGTAACTTTATAGTAACTTGTGATTCATAAACCTATCATCATTCATTGAGTCTGACATAAGATTATCCCAGAAAAAAATGAACAGATTACTTTATAATTAGCAAAAAATATCACATACTAGAACATGATATTATAAACAAAAGAAAATGTTATATTACTCATGTCCAGTATTTGATAGAAGCCACAATACATATTAAACTAGTGTCAACAAAATGGTTATTTTTTAAAATATTGCAGATATAAGGTCACAAATTGGCATGTTTTTGCTGAATTAATTTTGAGAAATTAATATTTACTAAAGATTGATAACAAATGGTAAAAGGTTAGATTTACCATTATAAACATCTGTGAAGATATTCTTAGCTTAAATCAAGACAATAGTAATAATTAAAATACTAAAGATAATAAATATGAAATATTACAGATGTAGAAAGAGATTAAAACTAAGCTAAGCAGGATAAAGCAAGAGATTCAAAGATAAAGCTTCAAATAGAGTTTGACAAATTTGGTTAAAAAAGACATAGAGAATTCTGAAAAGATAAAAATATATAAATTAATTAAAAAGCTATACTTATTTATGCCTTCATACCTGGTGACTGAAGATAAGGTATTAAATGAGTAATAAAAGAAAACTATGCAAAAATTATCCAAGTGGATATTAACTCAGAAATGACAACAAGTAAAAAATATATTAGAAAAAACTAAAAATAGTGTGAGAAGTTCTGTATTGAATACCATATGAGTGCTGCAGACAGACTGACCTAGAATAATGCAGAGATGTTAATTTTCAAATAAGAATTTCAGAAACTTGAACAATAATGATATAAGATTAAAGAAATGACCAAAAACAAATTGTATGAGTCAAGCATTTGGTGGTCGAGTGGTCAGCACAGCAGCCTTACAAGCAGTTGTTCCAAGTTAGCGGGTTTGCTTCCCGGCCAATGCTATGACACATGAAAAAAAATGTATGAAGAAAAATTGTTGTAGTTTTATGCAGTATATCAGGAATTTAAAAACAATATTAGAAAAACAAGTTCAGAAAATTGAAAAAAGATTCAAATCATTACCTCATAATCATGTGATTTACACTACTTCAAATAAACTTGCAGATATAGTACCATGTAGCATTAATAATGGTAAAAAACATTAACTCACTTTTATAGTAAAACAAAACTAAAAACTACTCAATAATGAATGTGAAATGTTCAAATAAGGAAGACGGATGAGGAGTTTTGCAGGTTTCCGTCAGTTAATTTTTTACATTACCATGGTTATAACATCCAAGAAAGTGAAGCTAATCATTTTTTAAGAAAATAAAGTCAATTTATCATTAATTTAAAAAAGAGTACAATTATAGATTTTGTTTTAGATGAAAGAAGTCTGAGTTTTATATTATGACATCTTAATTAATACGTGATAAATAGAATCTATAATCACAGGTAAAATTTTCATATTGTTTACTATTATATAGAATAGCATCATCTTTAGTTTATTATTAGGTTTAGACACTTTTAATCATTTTACAAAGTTAAGTTAATAGTAAAAGAGTATTTAGATAAGAATTTGTTTAATGCAATTTTTTTACGTTTGTAAATTTCTCCAGGGAATATTATCTTTTCTCGTTTAGATTGTGAAAATTTGCAGTATTTTATATATACAAAATTGAGAAGAAAACAAGAAATTCATCATTATAAACAAAAAATTACAAACAAATGCTAGTTAAATAGCAACAGTTTATTAGTAGAATAAGTTCATAAATATAAGAAAGATGACAAATTATAGCAATAATTCCAGTGGATACATCTGTGTCATGCAGTACAGATCAAACTTAATTATAATGACATACCTCGTAAAAACATCATTATCATTGTAGAAGATGAGATTTCTAAAGCTGAAAGAAATAATAGAGACTGTGAATAAGTTGTAGGGTCAGCTTTAGAGAAATAAATAAACATGGTGTAAGACTTGTGAAATTTCTTTTAGAGTATAAAATGATGATTTACATCATATAATTTGCAATAAAAGTGCAAATAATGAACATGAGAATTGAGTGATAGCATGACAAATAATGATAATATAGAAATTGTTCTAATGAATAGATATGGTTAACATCAGTGCAACAATGGCATATTTTTAAAGAGAAGAATTAAGTTTATATCAGAGAATTAGCAATTTTCAAATAAGAAATTGAAGTATAAAAAATTTAATAAAACTCACTTTTAAAAATAAAAAAATTCTATCAAAATTAGGCAGCATTGGTGGCTGAGTAGTTAGCACAGCTGCCTTACAAGCAGTTGTCCCGGGGTTCGCTTCCCGGCTGACGCTTTGACACATAAAAAAAAAAATTAGCAATTGCCAGAAATAATAAAAATGCACAATGCTTAAGAAGAAAATAAATAAAGAAAAAACAAGTAGATTAAAAAATTTTAGTAACAAATTAAGATAGCTGTTATGTTTTCTTTCTCTGACAAAAAAAAAAAAAGATTGCATCAAATTCATTCAATATGATTCAGATAAAGAAAATGTTAAAAAAATGGAGGGAGATTATTCAAAACATTCAAAGTAGTGATATATAGCATAATACAATGTGATATAAAGCAGTCAGAAAACAATGGATAACAAATGTTGAAAGTTTAATGTAGACACATAGAAAATAGTGAATATAAATTCAGAGAAATATATAGGATGAAAAAAAAAAAAACTGCATCCAAACCAGAAGATAATAAAAGCTACTCATAAAAAAATGTTCTGCAACAAGAATAAAATTTTATAAATAATACAATACAATTCTGGATTATAAAAAGCAGATTTTCATTTTAAAAAAGTTAAAAAAAATTGTAAAAGAGTACATTAAATTTGAAACATATGATAGTGAAGAAGGCACTGAGTAAAATACAAAAGAATAGGGATTCTTTAAATGATATAAAATATAATTAAAAAAATTACATAATTATTGCATTAATAAGACAAAGCTTTAATGAATATTTTAAAAGAAACAGAGAAATATTTTCTACATGAATAAGCTGGGTTTAGAAATCAATTAGATATCCCATATTACCTTTCCTCCACATTGCAAGAAAATCCAGAAGCAAAAAAACCCACACCTGTGTTTCATTGATTTTCAGAACACTTTTAATAGCATTGACTAAAAGATGACTTGAGCAATACTAGAATGACATGGATTAGGTATTAAACTAGTTAATCTTTTAAAAATATCTATGTTAATTAATTCAAAAGTGACTGAATTTGGATACTTATTTCAAATTAGAAATGGTACAAGAAAAAGTGATAGTTAATGGCACCAAAGCATATTTATCATGCATTTAGTAAGACTAATAGATATAACAAAAGCAAAACACAAAGGAAAATCAGTGCATGAAATAAATAAATAATTTAAGATTCAGGGATGGAAAAAGTTAAAAAGAAGACTAATAGATGTAAACAAAGTAAAACACAAAAGAATATCAATACATTAAATGAAAAATAAATAAAGATTTGGGTTAAAGAAACACAGGAATCAATATTAAAGAAAAAAGCAAAACAAAAACAATGGTTATTACAAAAGAAAAAACTAAAAAACAACAAAAAAGAAAATATCAAAATTAATGTAGAAAGTTTTCTTTATCTTAGAAACAATATTACACACGAATGAGATATTCAAAAGAAAATATTAAGAATAATAGGACATTTTTAATTTATAGACTAGGCTTAGAATAGTAAATACATTAAATACCAAATGAAATTAGATTTTCTGAGCATAAGCATATTTTTTTCTAATGCATTAAATAAAGGTAAAAAAATGAGAGATAACAAAAAAACTCAGTAAGAATATTGATACTTGAAAAAATACTTTCAGAAAGTTGTCAAAAACTGGTTAAATATAATAAGTTGTACAAAAAAGTGATTAAGAGATCAATTTTATTTAACAAAGTTATAGAAAGATAATTATAAATGTTGATCATGAATATCAAATGAATGATAATTGGAACAGTCAACAGAAAGATGACTTTCATTCAGATATCCTTATAATAAATAAATAAAACTAAAGTTAATACATTGTACAGGTTTACACCTGCATTTACTTATGTAATATGTACGGAATTTGAACTCAGATTTTCACACGCCCCATAACTCTTAGTGCCATCTTATATTGCTGATCCACCTGATCACACACATGTTGAAAAGATAAATAATCACCAATATATGTATTTCATGCTAAACCAGCACTCATCAGTTGGTCCAGATTATCATCTCCATGAAATATTATATTGGTGATTATTTATCTTTTCAACATGTGTGTGATCAGGTGGGTCAGCAATATAAGATGGTACTGAGAATTGTGGGTCATGTGAAAGTCTGATTTAGAAAACTGGAGTTGTAAAAATAATCATGCTTCTATAAACAATGAATTCATGCTTTTTGATGATGATAGTGATCTGTTGATTATTTTAGAATTGGATTTTCTTATATCAATATTGATCTTTTTAGCTCCAACTGTGCCACTTAACTTACTTGGCTTCTCATTTAGCTTCTCAACTAATGACGTCTCAACAGACTTCTAAATAACTAACTACACTCGTGTAATTTTGACTTTTTATATTTATCTGTCTGTTGAATCAAATTATAGCTTTAAAATCAATCATTAGCATATGTTGATTTGTTTTTCTATTCCGTCAATATGTTATCTTTCTGACTGACACAACCACTTTCTAAGTCTGTTTATAGACCGACTGGTAATAAAATAATTGCTTATTTTTTAATAAAATATTTTAACTTTTATTAAATTTTACAAAAAATCTTTATGAATATTATTACATATAATTTTTAATTGAGAAACAGAAATAATCTTCTATTTCTTTATCTTTTATAAACACCATATTGTCTAACGATAACATACAGATAATAATTATACATAAGTACACTAATTTTTAAATAATGTGCACTATATGTTATAAAATCACTAATTTTAAATTAATACTCAATAAATAAATTGTTTAAAGAATTTCTTGCAACTCATTTTCCCTACCCTCAGAGTAAAAAAAAAAAAAAAAAAGATTGTCCATATTATATTGTTCTATGGTTTTTTTTCTCCATTTGTTATTATTTTTTAAATACTTTCTTCTGTAAGATCTCATATGTCTTGATTTATTAATAAATTAATCTCTCATAGATATTTGTAGTCTGTTTTCTGGATAATTGATTTATTTATAGTAAGTTATTTAAAACTACGCAATTCAAGAATTTTCAGATCGTTTTTGCAGTCCATAATCTGCTATTCATTCTCACTATATTTTATTATATCTCTCATCTTTTAAGATGTAGCATAATAATATCTTAATGGAAAAAAAGAGAAGTTTATTATTCAGGGATTAATTGACCTGGTATATCAACGCACTTCTGGTTTATGGTAAAATTCAGTTATCATCAATGTCATCAGTCACTCTTCCATGAGATACTTGTAATGTTCTGGCATATGTTTTCTGTGGCTATTTGATATTGTCTACTGACCATAAAATGGTGCAATTGAGTAAATTATAAAAAAGGAATGAATTTAAATGAGGTATAAAAGCTTTGGTATTTTCTTAGCAAAAAAATAATTATATATCTAGTATCATCATCATCATCATTATCAACATTATCAATCCACTGCAGGATGAAAGTCACTCCAAGTTCAATTCATCTCTGATATCTAGCCTTTCTTCTCCACATAACCCTGCACATTTTCTTATTTCATCCATTCATCTCGCATATGATCTTTTTCTGAATCTTTTAAAATTTCTTGGAATACAATTTGATTTCAATTGTCCATCTATTATCATTTCTAATAGCAGTATATACAGCCAACTTTATTTCAGTCTTAATTTTTTCACTAATGTAAATAGCACCTGCTTGCTCTCTTATCCATGGTACCACATATAATCATCTACATTAACTATTAAATAAGTTATTCTTTGGTTAGGATTTTTTTTTTTTTGCTATTTTTAATCGAATTCTTTATGATTTATCTTTGTTACTTTCTACATTATTTTTTTCAGATATTATAGATAATGATGCTTTTATAAGTATTGGGCTTTGCTTTTCAAAGTGCAAGTGGATATATGCAAATCTTATTAATTCATTAAAAAACCAGATTATATAGTTTATCATCTGTTTCACCCAGTTCGTTACTTGTATGATTGGTACTAATGTATATACAAAACAACTAATTCAGTTCCCTTATGATTTATTCACATAGGTTATAGTGGGGATTTCTAATTAAAGTTAAGATATGTCCTGTATCATTTATCCATTTTTTATTGAGACAATATAAATAGAATATTGTAGTCTTAAAGAATAGCTTTAAGTATTTCCAAAACAGAACATTTCTGAGTTTACAAAATTCTTATCATGTTTCTAGCATCAGCTGTATTAATTGAATAGACAATAATGAATTTGGTGAAGATGTTATACTTATTGCAATATGTTTCACTGAGGTTAAGCACATTTTTCATAATTAATGGCATCTCTATAGTTAATCTTGCTTTAAACTTTTTGAGATTTAATTTACTTATTATTTAATATTTGAATTTTTAAATTGTTCTTATAATCTAAGTAATCATATTTTTATATGAGCTATTTATCATTATATGAATGTGATTAACTGTTTATAGTAATGTCTTTGAGAAATGTAACAGATATAGTTTACTACTATGAACAAACAATATATTTTACCCAAAATAACAACTACAGAGTAGTTTAAAAAAATCACACATCTCATTTGGACTTATTCTCACAAAAATACAAATTTGAATTTGAAATGAATATTTTTAAATATTCTAGAATGCTGTATTAAGAATTTGAAAAATGAACTTTTTTAACAACATGGACAAACATCAAATGATCATCATTCTTTATGCTTACACAAGCTGTTTTTCATAGAGGCAAAACTCCATATAGTAGTGCCACTCAATGCAAGCCATAGTAATCAATGGATGCAGGAAGGTTTGTGCATAAAATACCTATTTATTTCTACTCATCCAGTATATCCCCAGACTAGTTTCTAGTTTGTGGCTTTCATCAGTGAGGAGCCTTGGATCTGAGAGCACTGCGCCTAAATCTTAGGATCTAATGAAATCTTCCATCAGCCACCTTTTACTTTTTTAGCTAACTATAAAGCTTTGAGTCCAAAATGAAAACACAATAATGTTTTCAAACTAAACTCATTAGATTGTATAGTTGTATAGATCTGAAATCAGTTCAGCATGCACACTTTTTTGGGTCTTTGAAGGGTTGCATTAAATCCTAAGATCTAGGTGCAATGCTCTCAGATCCAAGGCTCCTCACTAATAAAAGCCACAATATAGAAACTAGTCTGGGGATATAGTATGAGTAGGCACTCAATATGGATTTTATGCACAAACCTTCCTGCATCCAATGATTAATCTGGCTTGTACTGAGTGGTACTACTATGTGGAAAGTTTGCCTTTGTGAAAAACAGCTTGTGAAAGCACAAAGAATGATGATTATGTGATATTTGATCATATACTACCAATCCTACCCAATAGGATTATGGTGACTGTGGTTATTAAAGAACTAAAAACACCAAAAAGTGTGGGTGTTGAACTGAATTCAGATCTATATAACTACACAAGCTAAGGCTTAATGATCTTAGCTTGAAAATATTATTGTGTTTTCATTTTGGGTTCAAATTTTTATAGTTAGCTAAAAAAATAAAAGGTGGCTGCTGGAGGGTTGCATTAGATTCTAAGATCTAGGTGCAGTACTCTCAGATCCAAAGTTCATCACTGATGAAAGCCACAAACTAGAAACTAGTCTGGGGATGTTGGATGAGTAGACATTAGATAGGGATTTAATGCACAAACCTTTCTGCATTCATTGATTACTCTGTCTTGCACTGAGTCACAGTACTGTATGGAAAGTTTTGCCTCAGTGAAAAAACATGGATAAATAGTAAATAAATCTTGAATAAGTATATAAATTCTAAATATGAGCCACTTTAATGAAAATATATGGTGATTATTGTTCATTGTACAAATTCCAATTGTCAGGCAGGTATAATGTGAAAAATTGATCTTTCAAATCCTATATTGAAAATGCATAAGCACAAACATTTAGAAAAAGCATGTTTATATTTTCACAGAATGTTTCAAAATTACGTTTAAAAGTTCGAGTCTTTTATCAATGAAACTGAACACAATATTATAAAAAACTACCTATTTAATATTTATTATATATATTAATTCATTCAACATATTACAATGTAAAAGCAAAGTAAAAACATGGGTTTAACTTCCAAGACAAGAATCTTAATAATCATGAAGGATGCATTACATTCCGATGATATGTTTGTTTTAATTTGGTATCATTACTTCCCAGCAGAAATAATTAGGAACATATTTTTTAATCGATAATTGATTGGGCCATCAGTCAAGTTGGATGTCTCTAAACAAATCTTAAGTTTGCTTAGGAATTCTCAATCTATGAAAACATTCTAAAATTTTATTTACGATTGAAACTCTAGGTTGCTGATATTTTAGATAATTGCACTAACTTTGTGATTGAGGATATCATTTTTAATTTAATAATAATATTTTTTTAAAAATAATGTCTTTATGTTTTCCATTCATCATTATCATGAACAATTATCAATCCACTGCAGGATGAAATTCTCTCCAAGTTCAATCCATATTTTTAGCTTTTTTCTCCACATCACCACTGCATACTTTCTTATTTTATTCATCTATCTCACATGTTGTCTCTTTCTGGGTCTTTTACAACCTCTTGAAATCCAGTTTAAGATTCACTTGTCCATCTATTATCATCTCTTTTAGTAATCCGTCCAGCCCAACTCCATTTCAGTCTTTTAATTTTTTCAATAAGGTCAGTAACATCTGTTTGTTTTCTTACCAATATATTGTGTTCTTGATCTCTTCTTGTTACTCCCAACATGCATCTCTCCATACTTCTTTGAGTGATCTTAAGTCTCTGTATTTCTCTTCTATTAAGTGTCCAAGTCTCAGATCCATAAGTAAAAACTGGTAAAACACATTTATTAAAAACCGTCCTTTTCAAACACATAGACACATTTCCTTTTAGTATCAAGTTATTTCTACTAAAAGCATTCCAATCAAGTTTAATTCTATGATTAATTTCATCCATTATGTTTTCATCTGTATTAATAATCTGACCAAGGTATTTGTAGCTGTTAACTTCTTCTAACTCATCATAATCAATCTTTATTTTCATATTTTGAGAAAATCCATTAAACATTACTTTTGTTTTTTTAACATTTATGTTTAGTCCTACTTTCCTACTTTCATCTGATAATTCCTGCAACATTTCCTGCACCTCTAAAGCGTTATTTGCAAAAACAACTACATCATCTGCAAAATCTAAATGACTTAAATAATCTCCATTTACTTTCAATCCTTTAGCTTCCTCTTTTAATCCACAAAATACTTCTTGCAGAACTGCTGTAAAAAGTTTTGGAAATATGGAGTCATCCCCCTTCTCAATATTGACTTTCCTTGTATCATTATGTAATCTAATTGTAACTGTTGCGTTTTTATAAATATTCTTTAAAATATGACAACATCCTGAATCTATATCTTGATGATCCAGTGCTTTAATCACTGAAGAAATGTTTATATAATCAAATGCCTTTTTATAATCTGCAAATCCAAAGCATAATGGCAACTCATATTCATTTGTTCTTTCTATAAGCTCTCAATACCTGAATATGATCTACTGTACTGAAACCACTTTTAAATCCAGCTTGTTCTCTTGGTTGATGGAAATCCAATGTTCTCTGTAGATGAGTTGTAATTATCTTAGTAAAAATTTTGTATAAAACTGATAAAAGGCTGATAGGTCTGCAATTTCTAATTTATCACCTTTTTTTAAATATTAATATTAATACTCCATTTGTTGCTCACACACCAGTTTCCTAAACTATTAACTTCATTCTAGAGTTTTGTAAGATTGTGGAATAAATTAATAATAATGGAATAGTTTACTACTTGGAAGTTCATAAGGAATTTGAGATCCAAGTGCATTGCCCTAAAGTATATAGGGTAATAAATTAATTATATTTCAAAAGTAGAAAATATAATAGGTATATTTTCAATTTTTACGTTAATTTGAATGGTTTCTTTTACTATTATTAGAAATATTAATTTTAATTGGTTCACGTAAAAACTATTAGAATTCTGTTTTGTTTTTTTTTTAAATTACATAATCAGTGCATTTAAAGATGTAATTAATATCTCGTTAAAGTTCATAGGACGAAATCTAAATCTCGAACCGGTGGAATAATTTGTTACAAAAATGGAAAGCAATGGCAAATGATAGTCAAGTGTTATTACGTGGTTGCAGAACACCTGTGCCTCATTACCTGCGTCCAGGTAGTGAAATTAATAATAAAGACACATGCCTGAATTAACTAATACATTCGAAATTAATATAAAAACTAAAAATTAATCATTTATACTTTTTTATTAAATTTGATTTTCAAAAGATACTATAGTAATCATTTAATCTTTTATGTTTTAATTTGATCAAAATGAATATTTTGAATTTGACTTTTTTTAAAAAATGACTTTTTTTTTTAATGCCAATCGAAAATGTTCTAATTAAATTTTGATTAGCAGCAATTTTTAATTAAATAAAATAAAAATTATAAGAAAGATTATCAAAATTTCTACAGATTTAGATAAATAAATTAAATCATTTTTTGCGCTCTGATGTTAAGCGACACTTTAGGCAGCATTACACAATTATTTTATTAATTAAATTAATTTAGTTACTGTTTTTATTACTATTTGAAAACATACAATGGAAAATATAGTTTAGGTAAAGCTGATCTTTCCCAAATATCATAAAAATCTCCCTTGGTAGAATTTGAACCGCGTGGTTAGTTAAGTCCAAAAGTTTTCAATTCAAACATCTGTATGCATTATTTTATTCAAATGTTAGATATAATCATTATCATCATTTTCAAACATTCTTCATCCACTTCAGGATAAAGATGTCTTCAAGTTCAATCCGTTTTCCAGAATCTTTAGCATCTTTATTCCACATCACCCAAGTATACTTCATTATTACACCCATCCATCTCACATGTTGCCTCTTTCTAGGTTTTTTACAATCTCCTGGAATCCAATTATATATATATATATATATATATATATATATATATATATATGGATATATATATATATATATATATATATATATATATATATATAAACTGCAACAAACGTAGCTGGTAGAAAAAAGCAGCAATTGACTAATAAAATTTCTACTGAGACTAGAGAATTTATGAAGAAAAGAAGGAATATGAAGATATACAAAAATGATGTATTAAATAGAATTGAATATCTCGAATTTTGTAAAATGGTACGGAAAAGAGTTGAAAATGATATAAGAAAGTATAATTGTGAAATAGCAAGGAAAGCTGTAGAAGAAAATAAAAGTCTCAAAAATGTTAAACAACATTTTGGTATTGGTAGGAAATTTATATCTGCAATAAGAAAAAAAGATGGAATTATTATTAAAAAGAGAGATGACATCATGAAATTGGTAGAAGATTTTTATCAAGAATTATATAGTAATAAAAAACAAGTACCTCCTATATCTATTACATCTTCCAAATTGCCCAGAATTTTAAATGAAGAAGTGAGACATGCAGTTAAGTGTATGAAGAAAGGAAAGGCTCCAGGAAATGATGGAATTATAATTGATATATTAAAAGAAGCAGGTGAAGAAATAGAAACAATTTTAGCAAAGTTATATACCAAATGTCTAAATGATAAAGATGTACCGGAAGATTGGAAGAATGCAGTAATAATATTAATATTTAAAAAAGGTGATAAAGAAGATATTAGAAATTACAGATCTATCAGCCTTTTATCAGTTTTATATAAAATTTTTACCAAGATAATTACAACTCGTCTACAGAGAACTTTGGATTTTCACCAACCAAGAGAACAAGCTGGATTTAAAAGTGGTTTTAGTACAATAGATCATATCCAGGTATTGAGAGAAGTCATAGAAAAGACAAATGAATATGAGTTGTCATTATATTTTGGATTTGTAGATTATGAAAAGGCATTCGATTCTATACACATTTTCTTCAGTGATTAAAGCATTGGATCATCAAGGTATAGATCCAGGATATTGTCATATTTTAAAGAATATTTATAAAAATGCAACAGCAACAAATTAGATTACATAATGATACTGGAAAAATCAACATTGAGAAAGGTGTAAGACAGGGTGACTCCATATCTCCAAAACTCTTTACAGCAGTGCTGCAAGAATTATTTTGTGGATTAAAATGGGAAACTAAAGGAGTGAAAGTAAATGGAGAGTATTTAAGTCATTTAGATTTCGCAGATGATGTAGTTGTTTTTGCAAATAATGCTTCAGAGCTGCAGGAAATGTTGCAGGAGTTAGCAGATGAAAGTAGAAAAGTAGGATTAAAGACAAATGTTAAAAAGACTAAAGTAATGTTTAATCGATTTGCTCAAAATATGAAAATAAAGATTGATTATGAAGAATTAGAAGAAGTTAACAGTTACAAATACCTTGGTCAGATTATTAATACAGATGGAAACATAATGGAGGAAATTAATCATAGAATTAAACTTGGTTGGAGTGCTTTTGGTAGAAATAACTTGATACTAAAAGGAAATATGCCTATGTGTTTGAAAAGGATGGTTTTTAACAAATGTGTTTTACCAGTTCTTACTTATGGATCTAAGACTTGGGCACTTAATAGAAGAGCAATACAGAGACTTCAGACCACTCAAAGGAGTATGGAGAGATGTATGTTGGGAGTAACAAGAAGAGATCGAAAATGCAATGTATGGGTAAGACAACAAACAGGTGTTACTGACTTTATTGAAAAAATTAAAAGATTGAAATGGAGTTGGGCTGGACATATTGCTAGAAGAGATGATAATAGATGGACAATTGAAATTTTAAACTGGAGTCCAAGAGATTGTAAAAGACCCAGAAAGAGACCACATGTGAGATGGATGGATGAAATAAGAAAATGTGCAGGGGTGTTGTGGAGAAGAGAAGCTAAAGATCGGAGAAGATGGATTAAACTTGGAGAGACCTTCATCCTGCAGTGGATTGATAATGGTTGATGATATATATATATATATATATATATATATATATATATATAAAGTAAAACTAAACAATAGAATTAATTTGACAATTCTTAATATATTAATATCTATATAAATAAAAATGTAAATGTTCATTTGTTCAAAATCTTAAATCTCCGAAAGTGCTTCCCCGATTGCTTTGAAATTTTGACACTACGTTGCATTCGAATATGCGCGTGTTTTTATATACCTACTATTATATAGATGTCAAACCTGTGACAGGTAATTTCATGAGTATAGTTTATTTTTTCATTGTTTTTCATTTCGTCTTTTTAACTGTTTTTCTTATTTTTCAGTGCAATTGGTGTGGAATTGAGCTGTGTTAATTGATCTGCATTTGAATTGAAATATTTCATTAGCATTTTTTTTTCTTTGTTTTTTAGTTTGTGTTTTTTCCTTTTTTAATGTTTTGCAATTTTATATGTTTTTATTATAACTTTCTTCTTTTTCAGTGCAATCAATCTGCTTTAGTTCATCCAGATAATGCCTCACTGAAGATCAAACTTAGGTCGTCATACTTGTGGAGTGGAAGCAGTGTGATGAGTATTTTCAAATCAAACTGAGGAAGAACAGGCATCAGCGAACAAGTGAAACAGACAAAAAATGGCCCAAATATGTGCTGAGGAAGCTCTCTTTTCTTTCTTTTCCATTTAACCAGACTGAGCCACAGCAATGCGGGGCTGAGTATGGCTAGTATATATATATATTTAAATTGATAAAAAATCAAGTCAGATGACCTAATTTTAATAAAGCTCCTATTTACAAATGTTATATATAGAGTAAGTTAAAAACAAACTCTTATGAAGCTTCAAAAATACCCTCAACCTCAGACCGCGGTTTTGCCCGGCTCAGTGGGGGGGGGGTTTTTTTTTTTTTTTTTTTTTTTTTTTTGGTTTTTTTTTTTTTTTTTTGTTTGTGTGTTTTGTTGTTTTGAAGCTTCATAAGAGTTTGTTTTTAACTTACTCTATATATAACATTTGTAAATAGGAGCTTTATTAAAATTAGGTCATCTGACTTGATTTTTTATCAATTTAATTTTAGTTTTTTGCTATTAATGCTTTGGTGATTTTATATTGCTAGAGCTATTAATATATGGTGTATCTGAACTTAGTTCAGTCCCATACGGCTATTTGAGTTAGATAGCTGGATTTTTGGACATTTAAATGTCTGAAAGTTTCAGATTTTCTTCTCAATAGTTAGGCATCGATAAAATGCTGGACTAGTTCTAGTATTTTTATTCCCTAGCACCTCACTGATGACGCTAGAGGCAGAAACCGCGGTCTGAGGTTGAGGGTATTTTTGAAGCTTCATAAGAGTTTGTTTTTAACTTACTCTATATATAACATTTGTAAATAGGAGCTTTATTAAAATTAGGTCATCTGACTTGATTTTTTATCAATTTAATTTTAGTTTTTTGCTATTAATGCTTTGGCGATTTTATATTGCTAGAGCTATTAATATATGGTGTATCTGAACTTAGTTCAGTCCCATACGGCTATTTGAGTTAGATAGCTGGATTTTTGGACATTTAAATGTCTGAAAGTTTCAGATTTTCTTCTCAATAGTTAGGCATCGATAAAATGCTGGACTAGTTCTAGTATTTTTATTCCCTAGCACCTCACTGATGACGCTAGAGGCAGAAACCGCGGTCTGAGGTTGAGGGTATTTTTGAAGCTTCATAAGAGTTTGTTTTTAACTTACTCTATATATAACATTTGTAAATAGGAGCTTTATTAAAATTAGGTCATCTGACTTGATTTTTTATCAATTTAATTTTAGTTTTTTGCTATTAATGCTTTGGCGATTTTATATTGCTAGAGCTATTAATATATGGTGTATCTGAACTTAGTTCAGTCCCATACGGCTATTTGAGTTAGATAGCTGGATTTTTGGACATTTAAATGTCTGAAAGTTTCAGATTTTCTTCTCAATAGTTAGGCATCGATAAAATGCTGGACTAGTTCTAGTATTTTTATTCCCTAGCACCTCACTGATGACGCTAGAGGCAGAAACCGCGGTCTGAGGTTGAGGGTATTTTTGAAGCTTCATAAGAGTTTGTTTTTAACTTACTCTATATATAACAATATATATATAAATAAATAAATAACAGTTTACAGCATGACTACCATCTCCAATGGCATTTAAAGATCTCATTAAAATCACAAAGTTTTGTTTCAACATTTGTGAATGACTAACTTTCTATAACTTATGTTTATTTACACAATTATTTCTTTAATAAATAATCAATAAAATATAATATAAATCTTTATTATATAATAATAACAACTTGTAAATACATCAACATAAAAAATCATCAAAACAAAAGCTTCTATTGGAAATATTCTGCATATATTTTCAGAATAATGCAGTTTTTTTTTATATAATAGATTAAGATCATGGGTTCTCTTTTATATGCATATTTCAATTCATATAATTTGACTTAGACTTACACATCGTTTTACATATAATATTATATTTGTTGATTTTATTAACAACATTCCTTCCAATAATAATTAACTTATAACTATTTGGTGCTACATTGAATGTAATATTAAAATGGAAAAAAAAAGACAACTGATTTGATCATACTATACATTCGCTATTTATACTTTATTAAATGACCAAATTTCAATGTTAAAACCTGTTTCCATAATTTAAAACAATCAATTGGAAACTAAATTGAAATGACAACTTAGTATAAATAAATAAAAATTATTTAATACATCAATCCAACTTTCATTCCTTATTGGATCATTATCAAGATGTTTCTTTTTACAAAATCACATTACCAGCCTAGTCTACAGCAACTCCACCCAATGGACATTATTTATATTACAATAAATATAAATAGTAAAATACATACATGAACATAAAAGTGATTAAACTTATTGCAATCCTTTATATATATATTTATAAAATAATCTTAAAAAATATTTTAAATTATAACTCTAAAGTTTCCAATAATCTAATAATGCCCCTTCTGCCCTAATTGTGTTGGACGTTAACCATGTTTACACATTTGTATATGGAAGAAAATTTAAACAAATGTGTAAATATGGTTATCGAACCAGCACAACTAGTGAGGGGAAAGGGGAAAGATGAGCAATGATGGATTATTGAAAACTTTAGAGTTATAATTTAAAATTTTTTTAAATACACAAAGGATTGTAATAAGTTTAATCATATTATGAACATGTATGTATTTTACTAATTATATTTATTGTATTGTAAATAATGTCCATTGAATTGAGTTGCAGTGAAAGCTGGTCATGTGATTTTGTAAAAAGAAACATCTTGATAAGGTTCCAATAAGGAATGAAATCTGGATTGATGTATTAAATAAATTTTTTATTTATAGTAAATTGTCTGTTTCAATTTTTTTTAATTGATTATTTTAAATTCACTATTTATATATAATAATAAATTACTTTTTTTTCTCTTCAATACTTTTCTTTCTCCATCTCATCTGTGTGAAAACTTTTGTAATACATTTAAGATGTTTTTCCTTTTACATCATATGTTTATTAATTAACTGATGTTCTAAATCTAGCCAATTTGTGCATAGTAGATATCTTTGATAGGGATATATAAATCCTTAAGGTTGGTTGGATGACATAACTTATAAATTCATAGTTTTCAAAAAATTCCAATATTTTTGAACCTAACATATTACCATCATATTTTAAAACTCCAGATATTTCATCAGGAAACACAGCTTTCTCATTTTTTAAGATTACAAAGATCTATTTTGACTTCACTAAGTTGGAAATATTTGTCCAAATGTGAATGATTAAATAAAAAAGATGTATCATTAAAAGTCATCATCTCAACACAATATCCAACACTAAAATATATGTTAATGACTTTGGAAAAGGCACTTCAGAAAAAATGGATTTCTTTATCACATATAGTCAATTACATGGTATAATTACATCAGTTGATTTTTTAATCATTTTAATATTGCATTTAATGTGATACCAGATAATAATAGGTTAATTATTAATGGAAAGACTTCTCAGACTTTCAAGCTCCCTGTAGCTATGCATTCCACCTTATATAACCAGTATATGAAAACAAAGGAAAACTCTCCATACAGTAGTTTCACCCAGTGCCAACCAGAGTAATCAATGGGTTCCAGAGGCCTGTGCATGAAATCCCCATCTAGTGCATACTCATCCAATATCCCCAGACTAGTTTTTGGCTTGTGACCTTCATCAGTGAGGAGCTTTGGATCTGAGAGCACTGCACCTAGCTCTTAGGATCTAATGCAACCCTCCAGCAGCCACCCCTTATCTCTACTTAACTACAAAACTATAAGATCCAAAGCTTCTCACTGATAAAGGCCACAAGCCAGAAACTAGTCTGGGGATATTGGGTGAGTAGGCACTAGATGGGGATTTTATGCACAGGCCTCTGGCATCCATTGATTACTCTGGTTGACACTGGGTGGCATTACTGTATGGAGAGTTTTGCCTTTGTTAATAACAGATGTGCTACATAAGAAATGGTGATCATGTGACGACATATGAAAAAGATAAATGATTTTCATATACCAACTGATGAGTGCTAGTTCAGCACAAAATATATATATTTATCATTTATCTTTTTTACACATATGTGGTTATGTGTATCAGTTACATAAGATGGAGTGCATAACTGTACAGAGCTTAAAAGCTTGAGTTCAAGTCCCTTCTAATTACATTAAGTTTAGTATAGACGATATTCTTATATTTGAATCTTACATTGTTTATATAGTAATATGCAAGCATGGGTCAAGTTATATTTGTAAGTCAAAATATAGATTAAAAAATATAATTCATGCATCAAAACAATTGGATAAAAAATTATACTGTTATTAGAATAGATTTAAATCCGTGTCTGTAGAACATTTGTAATGATAGTTTTTATTTTGATAATGTTTTTTATTTTACACGTGGAAAATAATTTGAGGAAAAGAAAAATCAAAGAAACAATTTTTATTAAAGCAATGGATAATTTATTAAACAAGCAATGTAATTGTATAAATATAGGCAAAGTATGGAAAGTTAGTCATTCACAATAAAATAATAATATTCTGTGAATCAAATGAAATTTTGATTTTTAAATTTCAATGAAAATGCTACTAGAGTTGGCAGACATACTATAAGTTAGCTATAACTTAATTTATTTATTTGTGTATTGCTATGTTGAAAATTACAGATTTAGTTCCAGCCTTTGTTTTATATATATATAATAAATAAAATGTTCGTTAATTAAAAACAAAATTGTAATTATAATTGAAGTAATAAATTTAACGGATTTAAGGATTGTTTGTAATAGTTTGTAGACCGTTAAATTTATTATTTCAATATATATATATAATCAGTTGCTCGTGGATTAAGCTATGTTCTGGCATCAAAGTAACAAGAATTTATCATATAAATATAACATTTATATTTGTAAAGATAGAAAAAAACCTGCTTTAATGCTATTTATTACATAAGTACTAATGTTGTGACTAATTTAAATCATGCCAAGTTGATAAATCATATAACCAAAAAAAAAAGGAAGATAATTTAAGAAAATGTTATGCGTGTTTTATAGAAAAGCAAAATACATAACCCTTTAACTTTTGTATTAGCAAAAAGTATATGGCTGACTAATATTACAAGGATTAAAAAAACAAGACATTGTTTTAAATTAAAAAACTTCTCAGGTTTTACAATAAAAAAAAACAACTATATTTTTTGTTAATAAATATATCTGTTCTTATTGTAATATATATAAGATTAAATAGTACGACACAGTGGTTAATTTACAATATTACATTTAAAGTTTAATAAAAAAACATTTTTAACAATTTCTTTTAAAAATTGTGATATTAGTTTTTTTAAAACTTTCATAATATACTTTTTATAAAACGCTGAAAACATATATATATATACACAATAAAGTTTTTTTAAAAGTGACCTGTTTTATTCGATGCATTTTATATTATTTTCTCTCAAGTCTTTTATGAAAAAATATTATTTAACACTTTATATACTTTTGAACATTATTAATATCGATTTTTGAAATCTCGATAATAAATATAATACAGCTATAGTTAACTAATGATGTATATAAAACTTAGAAATTTTCCGAAAGCATTGCAATTTTTATTACTTTAAAAATAATCACAATTTAATTAGGTGTAAAATTTGTTTCTGAATGCAACAAAATTTGGAATCCTCATAGCTTTCAAAACTGAACTAACGAGGTTTTTTTATACAAAATATTATACTTCTATGATATTTGAAGGATGATCTGATATAGAGGTTGTGCCTACCATTCCTTCTATTTGGCTTCAAACCCAGATCAAGTAAAATTTGAAATTTTTTTAGTTTCAATCAAATTTGGAATTTTCTTTCAGGTATTAAGTTTATAGTCAATCCAATTAACAATCTATAATTGATTAATAAATATATCACTAGCTATAATACAAGGATAAACACACAAATAACTATTGTCTAGAAAATAACAAGTTTTATCAATAATGTCTTGGAACTTTTATTAATCTTCTTTGAAGGTTTATTAGCAATTTTTACCCAAAATAGAAAATTTATAAACTGTTTTTTTTTATTTTTATGTTTAATCATTAACAGAGTCAGAACACAAATGTGCTTCTTTTTAAAAAGTGATGGCAACATATAATCATATATTTTGTATATAATCAGTGACATCAGAACAACAGCAAAAACAACACATGATTTTAGTATATTATTTTCAAGCATTATGTTTTCATGCAAGTAAAAATCTGATTGAGAATGGTTTTACTATTATAATGAACCATATTATTATTATGCAGCTTTAAATTGATCACAAGATGTGAAATTCTACAGTATTTTAATTGAATATTGAAATTACTTTAAAAGCATAATAGTATATTTTACATGAGTCTGATTTCATGTCATTATCTGAAATAATTTTATGATCTGCTCTTAATATATTAAGCTACAGTGACTGTGGGATTAAGGGTTGAAGATTCTGCATTAGATAAGATACATCCACAAATCATAATTCATTTGTAATATAAAATAAATCATTGAATCTAGTAGATGAATTTTGACAGGTAATATCATAACTAATTTTATTCATTATTCACTCTAAGCAAGGCAGTGCAACATTGAGGAGTTTAAACCAAAGAATTGAACTGCAATGAATAGTCATGAAATTCTCCCACTATATACCTGAAATCTTTACACATTTGAAATCATAGAAGGATAATCGTAAATAAATTTTAGAAAATTTGTAAAAAAAAAAGGGGGAAAGATCACTTAGAAAATGAGCATTTATATTGTAAATGGTGGCACTAATAAAGATATGAAGTCACGAATGGGTTTAAAGCTACCTATGCTAATTTACATTTAAAGATTATGAACATAACAAGATAAATGCTGTTATATTCATATTTTTTGTTATTATTAGTTTGGAAGAACATTCTTATTACTAAAAATCACATGATCACCATTTCTTATGCTTGCACATAGCTGACATTGAGTGGCACTACTACATGGAGAGTTTTGTCTGTTTTTATGCTTATTACTAGTTAACATTCTGTAATTTAGATAATGCCAAGAATAATTGGAAAATCATCTTTTTACAATAAATGATTGTATACATACATCTTTGCTACTCTGTAATTAATTTTAAGGTAATTTAATTGTCAATATAACAATTAAAAGTTTGTATTCATAGAGAATTACTGTTATAGGCATTTTTGAGAAGGTATTTCTTACAACTAAATCATTTTTCAATACTTTTAATATAATCAAAGTATTACTTAGAATGTTTAAAGAGAAATTAAGTACATTTTTATGATTATAACAAGTCATTCCATTTTTATTGTAATGTGGCTAATAGTGAATAAAATCAAGGTCTTTATGGTATGATTAATTGGCATATCAAGTTATCATATCAGTACTTGAGAATTGAGTTCCAGTTGCAAATTTTTGTGGAAACAAGTTAGCTTAGGATTTCTCTTTCAGGTAACCTGTCATCAATCTGGAAATTTATTCTTTAATAAATAGTTGTACAGATATAATTAACTAAATATAAAATAATAAGTAAATATGGGTTGGTCTTATGTGTATTAATTGCAAATACAAAAATGTTTGCAATATGAGTAGATCTTTATTTCTAATAGAATTAACAACTATGGAGATTGAGATTAAGATTTACCATTACGTTTATTGTACAAATGGCTGATATATGAAGGCTAAAAATCCTAATAAAGTATATAAAAAATGCTACTTCCATAAAAATTGTTTTGCTCTTCTGATTTGTATTTAATAAAACATTAAAAACAAAAGTTAGGATATGTTTCACAATGTGGATAAATTTAAGTTTTTCAAAACTTTTTAAAAGTCAGCCTGTTCCAAAAAATTAAATTAATGTAAAGTATTAGTGGTAATAAAATGTTAAAAATCTTTTAAACCATTTATAATAAAATGTGCTAGAAAATATTATATGTAATGAGCAAGTTCTTACATAGTTTAGTGATAAATAATCCCCAAATAAGTTTTTCTCTATTCTAAATTGGAAAATTGTTTTCAATATTTAAAAAAAGCTCTAATCATTTATTTAAGAGCAACATCTGAGAAGGTGGTGATGATATACTTTATTTTAGCTTCTTATTCTGTATGGATTAGTGTAATGATAGAAAGAAGGACTCAAAAACTAAATTTCTGGATTAAATCTTTATCTGCCATTTTTTTGTGTTCTAATAACGCATCACCTCCCAAGCATCAAAACACCCTTCTTTTATTCCAATTCCTCAATAAAAATTTTAGATGTAACAAAATTAAAATATTAATATTATCAAAGACTTTTGTCTTTGTATGCATTTACAGCAGATAAAGTAATAAAAAGATTTTTTTGAATTGTAATAAAATAAACTATCTATAATAATGAATTTAGTATATTTTAAAGGATCCAAATTAAAAAAACAAATATGTCAAAAATATGCAACCACCCATCAGGGAAAAACATTCTTAACAAAAACTCAATATATTCTCATGATATATGGAATATATCACTAAAATAGAAGGAAGATCTGCGGCTGAAACTTTCAATATTTCATTGACTGACATATTTTTTAAAAGCTAATGAAAATTCCAGCATATTAAAATGATAGTCTCATATCCTCAATGTATTTATCTTAAGATGTTACTGATATTATTTGACTTGATCAAGCTTGGTCACAAACAAATTTTAAGCATTCTTTACTTCATGATGCTACCATAAATTGCCTCTTTAAAGACGATCATTTCAATACTAATATTATTTAATTCTTTCAATGCTTTTAAGTGCACTAGTAGAATGGAGGATATGAATTGCAGCTAAAGTCTAAAGCAATGCTTGAATATCATATGATCTCTCCAGTAACAAACCATTTGATTATTTTTCAGCACACTATGCAAATAAATTTAAAAAGCAGGATATTCTGTATATAAAATATCATATCTCTGTATATAAAATATCATATCTACCAAAAAGTAGCAATTTTAATTGATACAAAATTTTCATAATTAAAATTAACTATCAGTTATTTTAAAATTAAATATAACTATTTTTTTTCTATTAACGTACTTTCAATCTAGAGGCAAAATCTAACATCAAGTTAGAATCCACAAACTCTGAGAAATAGTAATTCTTAGAGCTTTCTGTAATAAATCCAACCATCTAGTTCTTAAGTCTTCTTTCATTATTTATCAATGATTGATCTTTTCAAATGCTAACAATTTTTTACTAATTGATTTTTTAAAATTCTAACACCACCAATACATCTAAAAATGCAACTATTATAATATAGTCATTGTGAAAATGTTCAGACAGAAAAACCTACTTAAAAAATGCCATTCTCACTTGTTATCAGTGGTTATTTTAAGTGTTCATAATTAGACAGATCATATTGTTTCACTATGTCTAGAAAATAATCCAGGTGTGGTAGTAAGAGGAAGCAATGAGAATGATAAACATGATATCACACTTCTTTCATATAATAAAAATTATATACATGTACAAAAAGTTCTTAAAATCAGCAAATTCATCAATACAAATAAACCACACACTTGTATATATTTTAAAAGAAAAAAATATCATTTTTATCTCAAAATAATTTTATAATTAGAAAACTTATGTCAAATAATTGCTTATTATTTTTGAAGGCCATGTTTCAAAACTACTGATAATATCTCATTTTCACAGTAGAGTGCTTTGCTTTGTTTAACAATGCTTTAGATAAAGTCTAAATGGTATTCTTCAAAATCTGGTGTAACCACAACTACCCAATGATTACACACTATATAATTAAAACCTATTAATGTCCTGTAGAGATTTATTAACATCAGAATTTAAAGATTTTAGATAAAAATTTGAAACAACATTTTAAAACAAAACATAAAATAAATTTATTGACTCATTTTATTTTCAGCCTTCAATGTAAAATATATTTCAGGCCAAAATAAAAGCTTCTATATTTATTAATTTTTTTATGATTATTAATGACAATGTGGATGGCTTATCATGTGATATGCCACTACAAGTTTGGAGAGTCTATCAATTTATGAAAGTAATTGGTTACTATAATTATGATCATATCTCTATATAAAGCAAAGATTGCTGAGATACATAGGCTGCAAATGGATGTAATTCTGGAAATCTATTTAATCTTATGTAGCTTATATAAAATCTTAGATTGCAGAATTCTGGTAATGTTAAGTAGAAAATATCTATTTATTATCTCTTATTTTCAACACAATTTTTTATATAAAAAATTCATCAATCCTAAAACAAAAATCAAATGATCTATCTAACTTTTTTAAAAGATCTGAATTTTAAATTAATTTCTCACTAAAATTATACTCAGCATCCTAATAATTTTTTACTGCTTGATCTTTCCTTATGTGTGACTAGGTTTAACTAAATCAATTTCGAAAAAACAAGTCCTGTTTTCAACCTTTTTAAGTCTCTATATGTCAAATTACCACCATATCATTTTTAAGTCAGTCTTTCAATTTTTTAGCATTCCAATATATGTTGCAAAAACAAAAAAAAATGTCTTTATTTTAGCTAATTAAAAATAGGCTAATTAAAAATAAGCTTTTAGATCACAAGTGCTCTTCGAATAAATTTAACCCTGGATGCACATATCCAATATCTCTGCAGTTTCTATAAATAATAACTTTAAAAAAAACTTGTATTTATGATATGTTGCAGCTAAATTGTCCATTCTGTTAAATACAGTGTGAATCATGGAATAATCTGCATATATTTTCAAAATCTCAAAATATTTATTTTACTTAAATATTATGGTATTCAATATATAATATTGATTAGAAACATTCTTTAGTTAATATAACCCATTTTTTAATCCACAAACCATTACAATATTACAAATAGAACTATATACATAGCCAATGCAATTTTGTTCTTGTTAAAAAATATAATGTGCTGAAACTTAATGATGAAAATCAGTTTATATTATGGTGTAATACACTTATTTTTTAGAAATAGCAATCAATTTTTGAAGTCACCTCTGTCCAAATATTTGAAAAATTTAAATTTCTACAAAAACAATAACTATAAATAAATTTGGCTACTTTATTTAAAATTCAGATTATCAATAATCCCTCTGTGTCTAGCCTTTATATAACCTAGTGCAACTTGCCTTATTCATCCAAAGTATTAATTATCATAAAATCTGTCACCATAGCATGAAACATGCCGTAATAGAATGACAGACTTAAAAATAAATGATTTCTCAATAAAAGTTATACTAGACACTTGCTTAAATATTACATGCCCTTTTAAGTAATTAAGCATATTTATATAAATTTTGATAACCCAATGGCATGATGCACAAATTATTAAATGGTAAGTCTGTAAAAACTTTATTTCAAAGTTTGTTTTTAAATAGTTTACAAACATTTTTTTCCCTATATGATATTAAAAAATGACAAGCTGTCTCACAATATATATATATATTATGTGCCAGACAAAAGCTTTTAATTTCGTCTATCAATCTATTCTGATACAGAGGGCGCCACCAGATCACTACATGTCTGGAAAATTTGTTTACTGTGGTCAGAATAGATAATGATGATGATTTGCTCCGACTAGACTCAGGGAGAAACGAGAGATCTTAAATTGTTTAGACAATTGAGACAAAAGCACAAAGACAAACGTCAGCCAAATTAAGTTTAAACATATTTAATAAAATTTTATTAAGAGAAAATTAACTTATAAGAAAGGTTTATAAGTTAACAAATATGATTAGCTCAGGTGTGTACCAGAAAGACTAAATGCAATGCTCTGGCAGATCTACTGATTCTCTAATAAACAAATTTAAAAGGGAGGAAGCAAATTTCATTCAGCTGAGGATTCATCTTAACATTGGTTCTCACTTTCAGATATTCAAACAATACGTCCTTGAAATAGATGAAAGAAGCCAGTGCCGATGAGCTTTTTGAGATCTAAACATGGTCAGACCTCAAATGTCCTTATATCGGTATGAACTGCACCCATTACTACATTTAAAATAACGGTGATTGATCCACCTCAAGAACAACCGAAAAATAAGATTGAAAGGAAGTAAAACAATTAAAACTGGTGAATCCCAGCCAAACAATTGGTGAAAATTACTTTAAAATTAATAATTAAAGGTCTCAATAAGGGACGAGTAAATAATTAGAAAAACAGTTACGTCTGCCCCAGCATTTAAAGAAAATAAACTTACAAACAAATTCTGAGTACACGCTCTGATAAATTTAAAGCACACATAATAAATACAAAAAGAAATCTATCAGAGAGTGCACATGAGTATGAAATATTAAAAGTTTAAATACTCCAGCAGACCGAAAGTATTGCTCACCTGTAATTTAAAGAGGGATATATTTTATCTTCCTGCTGACAACTTATAAAATTACAAAGAAAAACAATTCTAATTTCCACTTTTAGAGATATAAGAAATGAAATCCCCACCTGCGGAAAATTAGACAATAAAGTCATCAGCCAAAAGATTTTGGAGGTTTAGCAATAGGGCAAACATAGAGTTTAAAATTACTTATTGAATATTGACATAATTACAGGTAAGAATTTAAAAGGCATGACTGCCAAAGCATTTATAAAAATACATAAAAATAGAAAACTCACTCGTCACTCTCCAATAAACAACAATTGAAAGCAACTTGAAATTTTAAAACTAAAGATTACAAGACACACTACAAAATATTAGAAAACACAGCAAATATTAATTATGAGACTATATAAATTACTTAAGCTTATGAATACATATTTATGATTAGACTGAGTGGAGATTTAATGAGAATTAATTTACCCTGGGAAGAGTAAAAGCAAATAGTTACCTTTTGGTAAAACACAGTTTGTGTAGAGTGCGCACTTTTACTTAGGTTCATTTTCAGGTTCTTTGACCATGGCAAGGTAGATGTAAAGAGATTCCAGCTTCTTGTATGTGTTTAAGGCATTACTGGAGCAAATTTGGAAGTCAGGGATCTGTCTTTTGTTGAGTTAGCAAGCCATTCAGGTTTTAATAACACGTATAATATTTATCATCTTGTTGCAAGTGAAATGGTTTAATAACAGCTAATTTCCCTTAAGAATTTAAATGTCCGAGCTGATATAAACTTTCACTTGAGAAATAGCTTGTCTAGTTACGAATAATGAATTATCTGACACTCCAAATTTTCGAGGCTATTTATACGTCGCTCCATTTCCCGCGAAACACTTTCCTTGTTGTCCAATTTCTATGTCTTAGGCAGGGCAAATATTAATCTCCCGCTCAATCTATCTAAGAATTCTACCCAGGGATTATTGAAACGAAAACTACTACATAGAAATCAAATCTCCGCTTTTAGAATTGTTTACAATAATTAACATAAAAGCCACAGGAATGCAATTAGCTAGCCAGCCTGTTTTTAAATCAAATTGATTTAAAGTAAAAACAAGTGGTATAAGAAAACTATTTTAAAATAAATTGATAAACACTGAAATGATCCGTTTTACAGATAAACGCTTGTGTATTTTGATACACGTATTCTTTTTAAATAATAATAAAAATTTAAACATTAAATAAGATTTAACAAAAATTATGTTTAGTGAAAATTAAAAACTTAATCGGATTTCAATCAGGTTCAATATATATAAAGCTATTACACAAATCAGACTTACTATTGATTCAAAATATAGGTTCACCAGATTGAGATACATTTCAAATAAAATTCTCTTTTAGACTGTTCAACCAAGAATCTTTTCCAATAACCAAAGAATTATGGTATAAAAGTTCTTAAAGTAGTATTCCAAATTAATTTCCTTTTTACAAATCTAGCAGTAAAGCCAATTGAAATTGCTCTTCCTAACCACATCCTAATGCTTTGTTTTTTACTTCATAAATGGAATATAATCGTCTTTGACCTAAGTAGTTGTGGATGAACTCAAATTGTGACTAATGTACTTAATGGCTATCAAGCTTATGGATATAATTTCAGACCTGAGGGAACTAGTAAAACCAATGAAGAAACTGTTTCCTGGTTTAAGATTTTTATAGACTTCTTTGTAATGTGTATTATATAATTTTATTTACATAATAATGCAAATTAGTTAGCTTAACTTCAAAATTATACGTTTTTAAAATTTTAGACTATTTAGCTTAAGCGATGTAAAGAGACAAGCGGGACCATCTAGATGGATGGAGCATTATTTCTAGCTTTGGATACTAGTCTTTACTGACAAAACCAAAAAGCAAAATCTGATTTGGGGGGGGGGGGTAGAAATGTTATTACTTTATACCATCTGGTATCCATTGGTTGCACAAATTTACAGCAAGATACTCTAAAGTTGAGTGGAGAGGATTATTCTTGTAAATATATAAATAAACATATGAGAAAATAATACATTGCACAGGCTAAAACCTGCATTTATATATGTAATATAGGCGGGATTTGAACTCAGACTTTGCACGACCCATTGTAAACATATAAATAAACATATGAGAAAATAATACATTGCACAGGCTAAAACCTGCATTTATATATGTAATATAGGCGGGATTCGAACTCAGACTTTCGCACGACTCCCTACTCTCAGTGCCATCTCATATTGCTGACCCACCTGATCACACACATGTTGAAAAGATAAATAATCACCAATATACGTATTTCATGCTAAACCAGCAATCATCAGTTGGTCCAGATTACTATCCTCACACATATATATAATCAGTGCTCAGCTTTATATTAAGATAGCCAATCCTCATACTTTAATGGACAGGCTTCAAACTATTCCAACTCACAACTCTTTTGTTAGTTAATAATCAACTGTATAACAAAAGTAATATACTAAATAAATAGAATAAAATTCTGTTTTTTTTTCATGTGTCAAAGCATCCGCTGGAAGCGAACCCGGGGCAACTGCTTGTAAGGCAGCTGTGTGAAATTCTGTTTTGATTATCCAAGGTGGTAAAAATCAACATCAGAACATTAAAAAAGGATGAATCATTGATTAATAAAACTGTTCTACTTTGAAAGACATCTAAATACAAATGGAAGCATTACAAAGGGTTTATCTTTCAAATGTATTTAATATATCTATTTTTTAAAATGATAAATTATAAAGGAAAGTTCGGTATACAAATTTATTATGAAAGTAAATACCAATAAAACTAAAGCTAGGTGAAGATAAACTGAAATATAATAACTAAGGAAAACCTTGTAGCACAAACTAATAATGCTTTTAAATATATAGGTGATTGGTTAATTGAATTTTAAATATTGAATAAAATTATTAATGACTAAAGTTTCTTTTTAATGAATTAAATTATTTTTTAAACTTTTACAATTTATAAATGTTGTATTGCCTAATGTAAAATAAAAATTTGAATGATTAAAAAAAAACCTATGGAAAAATAAGTGGAGATTTTGAAAGAGGAATTTTTTAAAAATAACAAAGCCTATTAAAAAAATCATTAAAAATATGAAGAATTATAAAATGTTGGTAAAAAACAAACAAACTAAAAATTACTTATAAATAGTCAAAATAAGAGTCATATAGATCACATGACCCTATCTCTTAACCTTGTAAGTTATAAACAATGAGGATTGCCAATTCCTCTACAAGCTTTGTGATAAATGCTTAGCCAGAGCCAGCACTTAAAATATCTCTGTCAGAAACCCCTTCCCAAACTCCTAACCATGGTTTCGGGCTTTGGCACTCCTCAGAGAGGTGTCAGGGTAGGTAAGATTATAATGAAGTCCAACAGTAATATCAGAGGAAGGGGAATATAAGAAGCCAAAAATTTATAGAATGTCTTATAGAGAAATGATAGCTCTAAATAACTTTAAAAAAGCAAGAGTAAAAGATTAGAAAACTTAAAGATAATCTCGATTAACTTGTAACTATCTTTGTCCATATATATATATATATGCGCGTACAAACATATGCGATGTATTTCCAATTAGTTCTAATTATTCAAATAAGTATATATTCAATTGTTTTTATTCATATTTTAAAGCATTTTCGTATAGATTATGCATTTTGTAATTAAATATTTTTATTAAAATTATTTATTTTTGAAGACAACTATTGATTAGTTTAAAAATTCTAACATTTTTAATTGCTAAATTAATTATTCATTAATACTATTTTACGTATAAGTAATGGTATAAATTTTAACGTAAACTTCCGTTTAATTAATCTTTTCTTCATTTATCAAACTATACTCAATGTCAGATTGTGAAATGAGTGTCTGCAGTATCGCTATTAGCAATTATTATGTAATAGTATTTTTGGATTCAACTCCTGGTCTACGTAAATGATTACAGTTGCTAGGACTGATTTGAAATTTTATTTCAGTAATTTGTTTCAACTATAAATAAATTAATCAATGATGAAGTTTAATTATAGATAATGCTATATATGTATATATAATATTAAAAAAAATAAAAACATTGAACGTAAAGAATAAAATGCAGCTTATTCTTTGAATTTAATTATGATTTATTTATTACCTTTATCTTTTAAGTCGAAATCTATTTTTGCAAGTAAATAATTAACAATAGCATAATTAATTCAACAGTTAAAATAGCAAAAAGAACATAAAAAAAAAGATTAAAGTAATAAAAAATCACATGAATATTGATTTTTACAAATTGAAGCATGTGTGTGTATATATATGCATGTGTATTAAAGTTTCCAGCTTAAAGATAGGTTGGATTAACTAGTTAAATGAATAATACGATCAAATGATAACTTAATGACTGTCAGTGGTAATGTGGTTTTGCTTGCCATTATCGTAATTTATCGTATTCTATCTTAGTTTTAGAACTGCATCACAAATTGTAACACTTGTATATATGTATGTTAATGCTCCACTGAAAAATTTATATTTCAAGAAGATGCTTGGAATCAATCAAAATATATTTTGATAATCATCCATGTTATTACTTTCCAACAAATCTTAATAAACAAATGTATATACGTCAAAGTCCATTTCTAAGAAAACCAGCAACCTATTGCAACATTAGTCTATTAAAATAATAGCTTTCCAAATAACATAATATTCATATCAAATGCTTGTTACAAAAATAAATATATATATATATTTGGATAGTCGCTAATTGATTGGAAAAGATTTAGATAAAATAATTGGAATATTATTTAATGCTAGTATTAAATTTCGACAACATAAGGCAAAAATGGAAATGTATATAGATATAACATTTTTCTTTTATAGATAGAACCCAGTAAAAGTATATCTGATAAATTATTTGCATCTGTTTTTTATTTTATTTATCTGAGTCAACAATAGGTAAAAATGTTGATACCAGATTATCTGGAAAATTGATGTCCAAAACTGCTGAATAGTTTGCAGTATTAAGATCAGGAGTTTTAATAAGATTTTTTAAAAATGTGAGCAAAAGTGTATAAAGACCAGATGTAGTCAGAAATTAAAGATTATAACCCAAGAACATATGACATTTTAATAGATAAGCCAAAAACACTGAATCTCAGCAGAACAAAATTTTAACATATCTGAAATTTGCAGTGTCTACTAAAGTGGTTTATTTTATGCTTTAGAAAAAGAAAATTTATGACTGAATTTGCATTTCAAAATAGCAATTATTTCTGATATCAATGTTATAATATGAAAACAACAATGATATGAGCATTAAAAAGTGGGACAATAAGTAAACACAGCTCTAATTAGATAAACAATGGTTTATCTTTTTTCTAACTACTAGAAGAGTTTATGTTTGTGGTGAACATCAAATAGATGCTTATCACCTTCCATCTTTTTCAATTTGTAACATAATGTAAAATTGTTATAGTTTGAGAAGGCATATCATAATATTTTCAGAGCTAAAATTATACTTTATATATGATACATAGCATCTGGAGATTGTTTTAACATTTTGAGCAACTAAGTCATTTTATAGATAGTCATTATTCTCAAGAGCATATTTTTTAATCTTTCAAAATAATACTGCTCAAATTTAAACAGTCAATGGAGTCAAATATTAATTTGATGAATACATCAATGACATATATTTTCCAATGCTTTGCCAAATATCTAATTTAAATATCATTCAATCACACTGGATGCTATTTATGAAAAATGAATGAGAAATGGATAATCTGCTCTGACATTTATTCAAAAAAATCAAGTGTTTCAATATGACGAAGGGATTTATACTTTTTTAAAAATTGTTTTGATATTATAGAACTTTATCCACATCAAAAATAAATAGATTTTGGTAGCTTTATATTATATTAAGAAAAGTTTCATCCATATTCCCGTTACTTTGTCTATTTTTATAAGATGCACGTAAATAAACAATAGTCATATATTTGTAAAAGAATATATATATATAGTTTTAAAACATTTAAAAAGCATAATTAGAATATTTTTAATCGTCGTTTTCAAAAATTTATAAATGCCTAATTAAAAAGAAAAAAAAAGTTGTAAAAAATATATATAAATATTTGAAATACAGGCATTCTTTATATACATGGAGCTTAATTGTAACTATAGATAGGGATTTGAACTCAGACTTTCAAGCACCCTTGAACTATCCACAGTATCTCACACCACTGATACGCATGACCACATACATGTAAAAAAGATAAATAATCACCAATGTACGTATTTTGTGCTGAACCAGCACTCATCAGTTGGTTCCGATTGTCATTTCGCACACACATATATATATATATTATCAGTGCTCAGTTTATATTAAGATAGCAAATCTTCATACTTTAATGGACAGGCTTCAATCTACTCCAACCTCCAAATCTTCAGCCACCCATGTAACCACCAATATAATATTTCATGCTGAACCAGCACTCATCAGTTAGTTCAGGTTATCATCTCCTACACACACACATATATAATCAGTGCTCAGTTTATATTAAGATAGAAAATCTTCATAATTTGTGGACAGGTATATAAATTTAGCACTGATTATATATATATATATTATAACGTTTTCCATTTTGCTAGGCCTCTACACGCTAATATAAACTGCATGCGAGTTGATCAAGTTATGTCGAAAAGAAGAAAGTTGTATTTCTATTTCTAAAAACATAACTATATTTCCTGATCAAACTCAGCCTATTAATTGTTGAGAATTATGCTATTGATGAAATCAGCTTTTAATTTATTTAATATGGACGCCAGGTCCTTTTATTCTAATGAGACCGCTGAAATAGTCAAATAACGTCTCACGAATAAAAAAGTAAAATACTTTTAAACTAATCGGTATTACATCATACCATAACGAGAATTATTTTTTTAAGATTATTATTCCTGGGCTTATTGAAACATATTGGCAAAGGTAAATTATGTTTTAAATCTTATTAAACTAATAATAAAGTTAATAATAAAACATAATAACTATTATTAATAACGCACAATGAAAAAGGTTGATAAAAGTAAAATCTCTTTTATTCCAACAAACTAAAAATATTTGTAAGTTAAATTACGAATTAACTAAACTGGTGAGAACATGAATCAATTTATAAAAATAAGTTGGATAAAGTAATTTAATAATGTTCACTTATTACAATTCATTTCCAAGATCTTGTATAAAATTATTTAAATGAAAATCTCTTTAATAAGAAAATTAATGTCTATATCGGGGTTATTTTAAGACTTGTTTGCAAATGCTTAATTTTGGTCACAATCAGGAATAAGTAGTCTTAACTTACCGGTAAGTTTTGTGAAGTCACGAAGGTTGTAGATAACTATGCATAGTTTTTTGGGGTTAAAATGAGCTCATGGCCTTTGATTATTAGTTGATCTTGCAGTCCATTCTCCTAGTCGGTCATGAAGGCTTTTCTGGTGTACATCTTCAGGCACAAAGTCCGCAGAAGCTCCGGTTCACTCCGACATGCCAAATTATTTCAGCGTAGAGTGATCTTGGATATATTATTGTTATCCACGACCAACTAGAGCAACAAACAAAATAAGACATTCCTCCAATCGAACCCCTCCTTTTTATACTAGAGATCCAGTTTTCAGACTTCTGCGCATATCTTTTGTTGGTCAAAATATATGTTGGTAATCTTATATATTCTTTATAAAATTTATGTTACAAAGTCTTTATTTTTTTCAGCATAATTCTACCATCTTTAATTAGTTGAAATATTTTTACTTTCTCTTATCTAGATTGGTAATTTGTGTCTTTTGTTCTCTCCAATTCTAACTTTTATTTCTAATTACATAAAAAAAATATGAAAGAATAATTTAACTTTCATTGTACGTTTTTTTTTTTTTTTTAAAAAAATTATAGTCAAAAAAAAAATCTAAATTTACTTTTATTTTTTTTTAGCTTTTACCAAATGCCAATATATTTGCAATGTATATAAATAAATGTTACAATACCACCAGTGCTAGGAGATGAGAATAAAATAGGGGTTTACACTAATTTAATTCTTAAGTTTTTAAATTCATATTCGTGGTTTTTTTTTGTAGTAGTAGTAGCATGCTGATATGTCGTGTAGACTCATTCAACAAGCGAAGTTCGGCTTTAACACCCACTTTTAGGTCTAACATGGTGGGAATGGAAAATATTTCACATTAATCTGTGTCCTTTCTGCTTTAGTGCAATATTAATGATAAGAAGCCCAAGTTATCTGCACTAATGAGTGTTGCTCATCATTTTGAGTCTTACAGGCTCGTGACAACTTAGTCCGCCTTTCCCTTTATTGGGATCCCTGCTAGAAATAGTCTGATGGGTATATAAAAGTGGTCTTATGTTAATATACTGTGTACTAGGACTCAGGGCTATGTTTTTCCCCTCTTCAGTAACCGCCTACCTGGTCAAATACTTGTGACTCACGTCTACATCAGCCACAATCGTGTTTTTTTTTTAGACATATCAAAAAAAAATATACATAATTTTTTTTTTCTGGAAGTCATATTAAAAAAATATTTTTTTATATTTTAATAATCAGGGTTTAATTAGTTAGTTTTTTTTTTATAATTTCTTTATTTTTAAAAATTACTATTTATTTTCTGGCTGTGAGTTTCTTTGGGTCATCGTTGTAATATTCTTTATCATTACAACTTATCTCAGGTTGTGGTTAAATCGAAGCCTGAGTTGGGTAAGCCATTATAATGTTTTCTGTTTTTCTAGGCCTCTACACACTAATATAAACTGCGTGCGAGTTGATCAAGTTATGTCAAAAAAAGAAAGTTGTATTTCTATTTCTAAAAACATAACTATATTTCCTGATCAAACTTGGCCTATTAATTGTTGAGAATTATGCTATTGACAAAATCAGCTTTTAATTTATTTAATATGGGTGCCAGGTCCTTTTATTCTAAAGAGACTGCTGAAATAGTCAAATAATGTCTCACGAATAAAAAAAGAAAAAAACTTTTAAACTAATTGGTATTACATCATACCGTAATGAGAATTATTTTTTTAAGATTATTATTCCTGGGCTTATTGAAACATATTGGCAAAGGTAAATTACGTTTTAAATCTTATTAAACTAATAATAAAGTTAATAATAAAAAATAATAACTATTATTAATAACGCACAATGAAAAAGGTTGATAAAAGTAAAATCTTTTTTATTTCAACAAACTAAAAATATTTGTAAGTTAAATTACGAATTAACTAAACTGGAGAGAACATGAATCAATTTATAAAAAACAGTTGGATAAAGTAATTTAATAATGTTCACTTATTACAATTCATTTCCAAGATCTTGTATAAAATTATTTAAACAAAAGTCTCTTTAATAAGAAAATTAATGTCTATATCGGGATTATTTTAAGACTTGTTTGCAAATACTTAATTTTGGTCACAATCAGGAATAAGTAGTCTTAACTTACCGGTAAGTTTTGTGAATTCACGAAGGTTGTAGATAACAATGCATAGTTTTTTGGGGTTAAAATGAGCTTGTGGCCATTGATTATTAGTTGATCTTGCAGTCCATTCTCCTAGTTGGTCACTAAGGCTTTTCTGGTGAACATCTTCAGGCACGATGTCCGCAGAAGCTCCGGTTCACTCCGACATGCTGAATTATTTCAGCATAGAGCGATCTTGGATATATTATTGTTATCCAAGACCAACTAGAGAAACAAATGAAACAAGACGTTCCTCCAACCGAACCCCTCCTTTTTATACTAGAGGTCCAGTTTTCAGACATCTGTGCATATCTTTTGTTTGTCAAAATATATGTTGATAATCTTATATATTCTTTATAAAATTTATGTTACAAAGTCTTTATTTTTTTCAGCATAATTCTGCCATCTTTAATTAGTTGAAATATTTTTACTTTCTCTTATCTAGATTGGTAATTTGTGTCTTTTGTTCTCTCCAATTCTAACTTTTATTTCTAATTACATAAAAAAAAATACAAAAGAATAATTTAACTTTCATTGTACGTTTTTTTTTTTTTTTTTAAATTATAGTCAAAAAAAAAAATCTAAATTTACTTTTATTTTTTTTTAGCTTTTACCAAATGCCAATATATTTGCAACGTATATAAATAAACATTACAATATATATATGTGCGTGTGCGTGTGTGTGTGTGAGATGATAATCTGGACCAACTGATGAGTGCTGGTTCAGTACGAAATACCTCTATTGGTGATAATTTATCTTTGCTACATGTGTGTGGTCTGTGTATCAGTGGTATGAGATAGTGTGGATAGTTAAAGGCTTCTTGAAAGTCTGGGTTCAAATCCTCTATATTTAATATATATATATATATATATATATATATATATATATTGTAACGAGACAGCGTTACATCAATATTAAATCTAGGATACATCGATAAACACACACACACCAGCAAGCAACATAAAACACTCGTAACTTTATTTCGTAATTAGTAATAGTTTTCTTTCTCTCATAAATACATTTTATAAAACACATTGATAAAATGCAGACGGTAAAACGTCTAATTAAATGATTAAAGCCTTTAGATAATAAAATTAATAACAAAAAATAATATGCTTTCCTAAAGAATAAAAAATAATACGCACTCCTAAAATAATAAAAATAATTATCAATCAAAATCACCACGGGGAATTAGAAATGTTTATTTTAGAAATATAATTTTAGCTAGAATAAAACTAATAGAAAAGATTTGAGGAAAAGATAAATGCTCGACTTCTAAATTTAAAATAACTTGTATTGTTCTAGTAAAACACACGCACACACGCATGCCTGCGAGGTGTGAAAGAATAAGTTGGTTGAATGAGATTGCTAAATGAGATTGTCCCAAAATAAATATTGCCGTTAGCACAAAGAGTGAGTGAGCAGGTACCTCAAACGCGGACCTGAACGACAACTCCAAGAACAGGGAACTATGGGGGTAGATTGGATCCTAAGATATGGATCAACCCTTATAAATACTAGTCAAAACCTATTCATTAATTAATTCTGGATTGATTTGAAAAATTAATCAATTAATTTTGGAAAGAGTTGTTTGGATTCAGTTCGATTCGATTCATTTCGATTAATACATTTTCATTATTGTTTTTATTTTCCAATTCTCAGTACGCTGAATTACCACCTGTTCATTTATTCCGATGCTTATGCTTTATAGAATTGTTCTGAATTAGCTTGGTTATTCCTCAACTTTTAAAATGATCATCATGAAATTAATACCAAGAGCGTCGACTGTCATGAGGGGCTAAGAAACCCTTCAGTGACTGATCGGCGCTCCGCTACTGAAATATCTCCGAAGCTATGGAATTCTGATAACATCGCCATGTTAAGTGAATGCTCCTAATAAAAGAAATGTTCCGTGAAACACCCAAACTCGTCCAGACCAATCGACCTTCGTTGCAACCAAGACAAATCCTAGGTAAATATGTTTTTTATTCTGTTCACTCACTCAATTAATAAACTCGTAAGGCAATCTCGAAATTAACCAACATAAATTTACTCAAATAAATCTTAAAGCTTTCCTCGTCATGATAGTTTATCTTTATTACTGAACTTTGTAAACATGAACTCTGAACTTAAGTGAAGCTAAGGAAAGATTAGACATTTATCAAATAGAAAAGAACTTTCTCGTCATTCAAATTGGGTTATGACTACTTATGATTCTCTGTGGGCGTGAATGTATGTGCGCGTGTGTGATAAATCAATTAATAATGTTTTGTAATCAATCAATTAGTAATATTTTGTAATAAATAAATTAATAATGTTTCGTTTCATATTTAATAAACTTGTTCAATATCTTATCAAGTCGAGCATATCTCAAATCTTTTCACACACAATCAAAACCATAGTTACTTATTCTTTGATAACTTATCTTTGAAGTAGATTTAGTCAATTTTAATTTTCATTTAGTTATTTTATTAATTATGTCACCATCGTGCCGTAAGTCACGATGTTTCTTATTTCACCTTAGTTAAGATAGATTTAAGAGCGGGCGGGTCTATAATCAAAATAAACGTCAATAAATTATGTTATATACAATAAAGCGGGGGATGAACTTGTAAGCCTTGTGTTCGGAGCGTAGCGAACAACCTCATAGGTCAGTGATAACCAATAAACGATCCTTAAGCCGTGATCGACTTAGTAGAAAAACTTGCTGATTTGAATTAGCGGACAATGCGTCTTCTCCGGGAGGAATCATTTTAGAAATAAACATGTAACAACCTTGAGACACCTTATTGGTCCATGCTGGGAGTTTTGAGCTAGTGGGTGGGATTAGACTTTGAAATCGTTTTGACATGATGTAAGGTGATGCGAGTAGTTAAAATCAACTTAAATAATCGTATCTGGCGCCCCCTTATGTGGATCGTGAATAACTGTCGATGTAAGAAAAAAAATAAAGCCTTACGCTATGTCATGTTTGTTTCGAAGCCGTAATCTCGGAAGAGTGAGGGGTTACAGTTACAATATATATATATATATATATATATTATTCAATGGTAATAAAGTTAAAAGATTTTAATAACTTTATTCATTTAAAAGCTTTAACAAGATTTATAAATATTGACTAAAATTCATAAATAAACTTATAAAAGAAGTTGGGAATACAAATTATAATCATGTAGTTAGTTATATGGGGATTGTTGATAAATAAAATCTACTGCTGACAAGCGCACACACTTAAAGGTTTATTGCCTTAGTAAATATTACTGCTATCATTTTTTTGGAATACTTTTAGTATATACTCAGTCTTCATAATATATTCATTGAATTTCTGTTTTTTAAGTCTTTTACCCATATTTTTTTAAAATCATTTTCAACATCAAATTGCTTTTTTTAAATTGAATTTTGCTTAAAATTTGATTACTGATGTTTAGCTGTTTATAGAATTAGATTTATTTTATTATACCAATGAAAATTTAAAATAATTTACTTAAATGTAGTTTTGAATTATGTATATACTTTTACTATCAATTTTTTTTCCAAATGATAAGAAAAGTTCTTTTTATATACACTTTAAATCAAAAAAATATTTATTGTATTAAAAAGTCTATTTACTCTTCCAATTAAGTGATGACTTAGTTAAATTTTCATTATAAAGACTCTTTTTATTTCATTACTATTTTCTTAACAGTTTTATACCATAAGCTAGCCATAATGAATAAATTAGTTAATAAAAAGACAATTTTCTAATGTATTTAGTAAAGAAAATAACCTCTGTGTTGTAGCATTCACTGATTTCAACTGGGTTTAAAAACTAAAATTATATTTTAAATTGACAAAATTTAATTTTTTTTTAAAAAGCTCTTTTTATAAATAAATTAAAAAAAAAGTTATAAAATTGTTTCAAAGACACTCATTAAAAAAAAAGATGTTTCTCTAATTACAATGTACTTAACATACTTTTATTTAAATAGAATGAAACAAAAACAATATAAAAATTTAACTATATGCTATTATAATCAAAAATAATATATAAGCATTTATTTTATATAGCGCATGTTTATAAATTGTAATACATTAAAGATCAGCCTGTCAAGCTATTGTGCATGTGCTTTTTACGAGTGTTAATAATAAATGAATTCTTTGACTCCCAACACAAGATATAGTATTTAGGAAAGAATAAAATGAATCCTCACGCTTTCACTTCCAGTACTTAAGATTTGCCCATATATAAGCATTTGGATTTGATAGAATAAGTGGATTCATTTTATTCTTTCCTAAATACTATATCTTGTGTTGGGAGTCAAAGTATTCATTTATTATTAACACTTGTAAAAAGCGTATGCACAATAGCTTGACAGGCTGATCTTTAATGTATTAAAAATAATATAAAATATTAATAAATTTAACATTTTTAATATCAGTAAAAATAAGTATGATCCCCTTTCCCTGAAAACAACTTTACAAGTTTTCCATTGAACGAAAGACTGGAAAAAAAATTATTATAGATAAATGTGCATCCATTTTAAAATTTTTCTTGTTTTAATTTTTAGCTAGAAGTAGCTATATACTCATTTATCAATCAGTAATTAAATGACTGGTAGGATGAATTGAATTATGAACTAGCTACTTGGGAAAAATTGTAAGATTGCTTATGATTTGAAAATGTTTTTCATCTTTTGCCTTGACCATATTTTAATCTTACATTCTGGATATATTAAGTAGCCACACTAATCATGATAACATGAGACACTTCTACATATATATATATATATATTGTGATGGTTATATGTTTCATGGCACCCAACATCATAGTGTGTGTGCATATATTTATATATATATACAATTGAAAGGAAAAGTAGAAATAAACACCAACAAAATTTTTTGTAGATATTTATTATATTACATTGGAATAAAGGTTTTAAATAATTTTTAATTTAAAAAATTATTTTAAATCAAGCATTTAAAAAGTCTGTTTAATATTTTATTAATTCTGATTTTGAAATCTAAAACAAGTTTGTTTTTATGTTATAATAGATAATACTGGTAATTATAAATTTCCCCTATTTTATAATTAGATTAAGAAAGTTTTTTATAATTAAAGCTTGTATAATATATTTTGATAAAATTTAGTATAATATACTCTGATGTTGTTTAAAGAATTAAAAATACTCTGAGATAAAAAAATTGTTTTTAATTAAGATGAATGAAAAAAAGTCATTAACTTGTTTTTTAAATCAATATAAAGAAGAAATAAATTTACTAATTGCTTTTTAAAATTCCACCACTGAATATAAAAGAGGTGGAAAGAAATTGTTCAAAATTATTACATTACAGATTACAAAAATATACAGCATTATTATTATTATTATAAAGTTATAATCAAAGATGCAGAGTGCAAATCAGCTGCTACTGCTGCTAGTGTCTTGATGGTAGACTTTGGATTCACATGGAAGTAAAGAGCCTGCTTTTCTGTGTTCCATGGCCCATAATGTGTGCTAGATCAGTGGTCTTCAACCTTTTCACATCTGTGGACCAGTAAAAATAAGGATAAAGTTTCGCAGACTGGCAAAAATAAGATAAGGTTTTGTGGATCAGCAGAAGTCTATAGATAAATTTTCTTAAAAATGTAAACTACTTAGCCTTAGATGAGCATAATTGTTATAACTGATCAAAACAACAATGTTAAACATACAAGATGAAGTTATATATATATATATGTGTGTGGAGTTTGTATAATAAAAAACTTTTTTTAAAAATTTGAATTTTTTTAGAAAAGTAATAAATAATTGAATTCTGCCCCTCCCCCCATAAACATCTGTGATAACTAGAAAAACAAAATAATTTATGGATGATTGATTAGATTTTGTTTTCATTCTGTTTCTTTTTTTTAATGGGGTAAAAATGAGATGAAAAAATAAATAAAAATTGTTTATATTAATTAAAAGTTTAAACTCTTATTATTTTGTTATTACAAACTTTTCTGCCAGTCTAGCATGGACTGGCAGAAAAGTTCTGTGGCCCAGCACTGATCCATGGACCAAGGGTTGAAGATCACTGTGCTAGATGGTTGGCTTTCCTGAAGTCCATCAAATGATAAAGACTGAATAGAGCATAGTGAATTACAATAGTTATTTGATATATACCTTTCCTGAAAATTCAATGGAACATTATACTTCTCTACTACAGACATGATTATAATGGAATAGCTTACCAACAGATTCCAATATTAATTGACTTGCTGAAGAGTTAATATGCTATGACTTTATATGTATTCTGATTAATTTATATGCAAAGAAGCACAAATGTATAATTATTGCTAATCCAATATAAAGTATATAATCTGGTAAGTAGAATATGTTATATATTGAGAACAATATTATTTTAAATACTTTGCAGTTAAAAATCTTTAAATTACAAGATTTAAAAGTAAATAATTATTCAGATAAAACTTACATACATTTCCAGATTTATTTTATTAAAAAAGTGTAATTCCAAAAATTTTTCTATATCGGAGAACAAAACAACTTGCTAGCATATTTTAAAGAAGGTTACAATTAACAGTAATCTAAAAAAAAGAAAAAAACTTTTATGAAGGACTGTCAAAGAAGTAATTTTTTAAAAACAACTTTTACTTACCATTAAAAATAATGAATGAATTAATAACTTTGATTTATAGAGGAATAATATGCACTTACATGTGAATTTGATGTACATTTTTTAACATCAAATTATGACTTATGAAAATATATTGTTTAATAAGTTTATTTTTTAATTAATGAATTATACATGTGCACATACATTTGAATGCATGTTATATAGACTGATATATATTAAAATCAATCCTCAAACACACACATGTTAAAATTAATTATGTATTATAAAAATGAATTTTTATTATTGGTTTATGATAATTCAAAGATGTTAATTTTAAATTATCATATAGCACATCTGAGTGCTTATATATGTGTGTGTTTTACATAAACCTATTAAGTTATATGTAAATTATAATATAAGAGCATATTTATTAGTATTATTTTAATCAAAATCAGAATGCTAAATTTATATTTATAGCATACTTAACAGACCTTAATTTCATTTCATTATTATTGTTTCTAATTAATAAATTTATATTTCATTAAGTTATTCCAATAAATTCATTCAAATCTAAAATAGGTTTGAAATATTATAAATTATTATAAAATGGTATTATCTTTTGCTCATAGTAGCAGTTATAGAGCTCTTGCTCACTGAACAGAATTCATGCATATGTGTTATATAGATGTGGTTTATGTTTAGTGTTATGGATATCCAGATGATGATAAATGATCCTGCTTAATGCAAATAAATATTCTTTAACTGTTTCAAATTGCAGTGATACACCTCTTACATTTCAGCATTTTCTGATGTTTTTTTTGTCTAACACATCAATGTAAAATATATAATAAAATATTTATTACTTATCAGAAAATAACAAATTTGACTTTATTTGATAGATATTTTTGTTTATTACTGAAATAAATTTTAAATGTTCACATTTTTTTCTGTAAATATTTAAAAAATGAGACTGTAATCAAAACAAAAATGTGATATGTCATGTTTCTAGAAAGATTATTTTCAGTTTATAAAATCAACAAAATATTTTTTAATTTTTATTATTTTTAAACATTTGAAATGTATAATTATTTATTTCTCTTATATCTAATAAATTATGCTTTAAATGTTTAAATATTTTGAATATTTATTGCAAAATTACAATATTTTCTTTACTCATAAATAAAGTAGTTTGTTTACATCATAGCTTGTCTTCTAATTTGCTTCAGGCCATATTTATATTAGCTGCTAATATAATGTTATATTTTTTTAAAATAACACATTTCAAGTCAAAATACGTTATTAAATAATTTATATTTCTTGATATCTAATAAATATAGTGTAAATTATTTTTAAAAAATATCTAAAACCATAATAAATTTACAAATAAACACATTTTGCATCATTGGAAACTGCAATGTCATAAAACTCTGAATGTTTTACAGCCTTGACAAGAGACAATGGCTGAACATGTTAGGGTGGGACTTATGTCTATTTTAGGAGTGGGAATTTTGAATTTCCCATCTTTTAATGCACTTTTCTTAGGGAAAAAAATATTATAGTAAAATATACCATTTTAAATGCATTTTAACATATAATACTTACAAAAAAATTCATTAGGGGGCAAATTAACCAAAAGATTAAATAATTCAGGTTTACTTCTCAAAAAGTTAAAGTCCATTGCACTACATTTTATTTAGTTTTTATTATTAGAAATTAAGTTTATAGTTGGCCAATACATTAATAGTACTAAATGGCCAGGGCATTGATGATGATCAGCATGTTTCTGTATCCCAGCATTATTTTTTAATTGTTATATTTTGATGGATTAGCACTTAAATTTGTGTATTCAAATTATTGTTTATATAGTGTTTTCCTGAAGGTTTGTACTAACCCATTTGGTGTGCTATTATTAACAGTTGAATGTATTTGGAATATTTAAATAAAGACATTCAATATGCATATTAGATGATGGTAATAGTCCAATATAAAATACAACTATTATTTATATAATATGCTCCAAGTTTGGCAAGGATTAAATAATTGGCCTGGTCTAGAGTGGCCCACTTTCAAATCCACAAGATTGTCTGTTGATTTATATTTTTATAGCTGATCATTCATGATGATGAATGATTACTACTTTTGTATAATGCTGGTGAACTTATAGTTAGTTCTTTGCTGATCTGTCATGCTCATTATATTCATTATCATTTTTTATATTTAATTTTATATTTTGTTTATTTGGATGAATGAATAAGGTTTCCCATCTCCTTATAATTCAGCTCTAATGTGGTGTACTGTTACAAATGTCTACCCAACTGTGGGACCTTGCAATCTCAGATTCTCCCTTATTAAACCTTTATTTTCTGTACTGTTACAATATATATATATATATTTAACAAATTTATATAATATGTATAACCTATTTGTTATATTATTGTAGTTTAAAAGTTTTTGTAATATTTTTTTTTATAAAAAAATGAAAAGTAATTATTCCTTTTAAAAAAGAAAAAAAAAACTTATTTCAAATCATTATTTTTGTTCCCCACATTTCTTTGATCTCTGAAAATGTTCCATTACTTTTTTCAGATTAATCAATCATGTGATTTTCTTTCTTTTTTAAATTGTCCATTTAAAATACTTATTTAAAAAAAATTCCAAAAAGAAATTAAATAGAATGAAATAAAAGATAAATTTAAATATAATATTATAAGTAATCTATATTTAATGCACTATTCACAAGTAAATTATATATTTGTATATATAAAATCAAATATTACTTAATGTGTTTTGAGTGAATTTGATTTGACATTATTACAAGCAATTGAAATTATCATTTAAATAAGACTTTATTTTCTAATTTTGAAATTCTAATAACATTTCAATTTTAATCTAAATTCCTTTATTTGTTAGTGAGATATCAGGCATCTATACAATCTCAAAGAAAAATGAATCTATTATTTTTAGACATGCCCATTTGATACAGTTGATCATCATGATCATATGCAAATGAATGATATCAACCAATAATAAGATTTGAAGATGCAATAGCATTTGAATATTCCTGAATTTCATCAAATATGTGAAATATTATTAATCAATCTCTAATATGTTGGATCAATTTTTGCTAAAAGAAACATAATTTAAAATCAGTTATTTACTGTTTAAAGTTTTTTTCTTTTTTTAATCTAAAAAGAATAATATTTAAAGATAATATTTAAACAGTACTTTTTAATTTTTGATTAATATGGTTATTATGTCAAATAATAGTGAACAATTTGAGTGAGGGAAAAATATAATATCTTAAGATCGTATACCTATTAGGATTCAAATTCAACACTCACCGATCTATTTGTTTATAACTTATAATGGTTCCAAAAATGATAATAAATATTCTTGCTCTTTAATTTTTTTAAAATATTACTTATTTATAAATAAACATTTTTATTAAAGTCATTATTAATTCTTCAACTCAAAGACTGTTCAAATTTTTAATGAAAATACTCCATAATTTTTTACTATTTACTTTAATTCGCCATAGCTGAGTCAATAATTGATTTTTTTTTCTATTACGCACACAACCTTTTTTTTCTTTTATAAAAATTAAGTATTGAATGTTGATAAAACAATTATAAAAAATTAAAATTAAATTACTTTAATAATTTTATTTTTATTTGCAATTAAGTTAAAAACTGTATATAAGATATATTATGATTAAAAATTTTTGAATGATTGCTGATAGTTAAATCCAATGTGATGTGATGTGATGCACTGTGACTTCTCCTTAAATAGAATCAGAAATCTCTCAGCAGCTATGCTCAGAGAAACCTGTTAGCTACTTTACCTTCCCTTTCCATTGTCCACCCTAAAATCTGCTCCATCCCATTTCCACAACATAATCGTTGTCAACTCCATGACCTTCATATCTAAATCCCCCTTATCTTTTTCCAAACCTAGCATAAAAACCGATAACTCACTTTCTGTATAATTACTTTGTTCATATTTATATCTTCCATAACTTCATTATTTGTACCCTTTCTGCTTCCAAGCATTTACATTGAAGTAACAGATGCCTAATATTTTCTATGCCTTCTTTACACAACTTGCAGACTAAATCACCCATATTTTTCCATTTATGTGTATATTCCCTTGTTGCTAAAGATACCATTCAAGCCTTAAACAATAAACTACTTTCCTTACTATTATCATAAATTAACTTCTATATATATTTAAACTCATTTTACTCTCCATACTAGTTCTCCATCTCTCCAACTCCCTATTCTTTATTAGTGCATCTATTATTCTATCCCACTCCTTATCCCTATAGCATTCAACAATCACAATCATCCCACCTTTTGTACAAGTATACTGACATAAATTCTTTATCCAAATATTCTGCATACCGCATTACCTTTCTCATCCATCAACTGATTTTAAAAGTGCCATCTTGTATAATCATTGTAAACCATAGATATTTGAGATTTTACAGGCTAAAATAGTATGATCAAATTAAGAATATTTATTTATATATGTATAATCTGCAATATTTGTAATAAAAATTATTATTAGACTATTTGGTTGTCGTCGAATAGCTACTATATCCCACTCGATGGCGCTGTTTTCACGCTTAAACTATAAAATATGATCATTCCCTGGCATTAATTATAATCATTTTGATGTGTTTTTTTGTAATGCGAAAATAAAAACAAAAGAAAATCGTCTTTTTTAAATATTATTTAATTTTAAATATTATTTTTTATTAACGTATACAAATTAAATGATAATAATAAATCCAGTGGGATATGGGGGCTCTTGACGAGTACCGACTATTTTTTATTTATATTCTGTTAAAAAAAAAAGATTATGAACATTGAAATATTTTCTCTTTAATTTAGTTTCACAAATTTTACTACTAGGTAGTAAGTAACTGTTGCCAGAGTTTAAACAAATGTTTTAAAGTATTTTTAATTGCTTGTTTTAATGAGATCTTCAGGGCAACTTTGTGTTGTCCAGAATGCTTTTGCTGATATCGTTCACGACATAAACCCAGTTTGCTCTGATTATATATATAATTATATTAACTCTGACAATAATTAAAATTCATGATTATAATGCATTACCCTGAGAATCCATTTGACTAAAATATTAATGCCCACATTTAATAATTAATGTTTTCTTCACCTACACTCTGTCATGCCTTACATGATTTATCACACACACGCGCGCGCACTTCACTATATATATATCAGTTGTATAAGATGGAATGGATAGCTGTAGGGAGTATGAAAGTTTGAGTTTAAAACCCTTCTAATTATTTTAAGTTCAGTATAGACAATATATTTGTATTTAAATATTATATAATATTAATACTAACTTAAATGTAAAATAAATCACTGAGCATTATAAAAATAATTTTCCGTGGTTTGCATATGCAAACTTAAAATTAAATTTTAATATATATATATTTACAAAAAATATCTTAGAAAGTTATATGTATGGTGGCAATTCAAAAAAGATCAAACAAAAAACTTTAATGGTTAAGTTGTATATATATATATTAATTCAGCAATATATTATTGTTAAGATTTCTATAAAGTTTAATGCATGTTAGATTGATATATCATTTTTTAAAAAAAATCAATGTAATCTGATCGAAACTAATAAATACTTCATGTGTCATTAGAGAACTCAAATGCCATATGACCTCTCAAGCTATTAAATTTTTTTAAATTTATATATTATTAGGATGCTATAAAATCAATTGACAAATTTCGCTGCGTTCATTGGGATTTGTTTGTCAAATTGTAAATAACATATTATTACTGTGGTCACGATGCCTGTCCATCTCATTGCCAGTTGTCTTTTTTTTTAAAGGTAAATAAGTCATTTGTAATTATATGATGGATTATTTCAACCATCAAATATTAAATAATTGATGTACTTCAATATATAATTCAAACTAAAATAATACCATCACAAACTTTCAGACATCTTAAATAAATAAAATCTCAATGTTATGGATATTAAATAAATGTCCACCATCTAGTTTATTTATTTTCATTTCTATGCATTGTTTTGAATGCTTTAAAAAACAGATATGGTATTGAATTTTTATTTTATTTAATGAGTTAAAATTGGACTTAAAAAAATAATTATAAACTTTCTATGAAAAAAATTTAATTAAAATTTTTACTTTACGAAATAAATTAAAACTTAAATTAAAATTGGTTGATAATTAGTTATTTGAACATAAGAATGGAAGTTATATAAATATTTAGCTTACAATTTGTGTTTAAAATGGAGGATAATGGAATAGCTTTTAGATATGCAGGCCAACCGTGACTCTCAAATAAACAATGCCCAAACCAGAACTCCTACCGCATTGTAGGATAAGATTTTGGTTCATCAAAGGCTAGGTACTGTTTCTGTTACAAATAGTCCCTCTTATTCTTCTTTGGTCATCCAAGTTATTGTCTAGGCTAGTCATTGTGAGACTCTCATGCCATTATACATTTTATAATAACTATTACAAACAATGTGTGTTTGTGCATTAACATTTCCATCCTTCAATGGGTACAACATTTCTGATTCAAATATTCATTTAATCTTCCTTTTTTAGCTTAAGCCCTCAAGAATTAGGCAGATAATCTTTAATTGTGATCTTTGCTTGAGGTAGTACAATCCCTAATGAGTCAGTTGGAAATAAATCTAAATAAAACAGGAGTTTTTACTGGCAAAGATTATATGTTGAGATAACATATTTAGGGATCCCATGCCTACCACACATGTGGAAAGGAATAGAAAATGTGATTGTAAAATGGCCCACATCCTTTAGTCTGTCTTGGTTGTCATGCGTAAAGATTTATTCATTTCAGTGTTAGAAATAATAAGAATAAAATCAGTAGTAGTGGTGTAGTAAATGGCAATGGTAGTACTAAAAATATCACAAATATAAATCTATTTTTTTCTAAATATAAGTACATGGAATGTGTGAATAATTATATTTAATACAATGTTTTCAAGGCAAAAATGGAGGACTGCACTTGTGGATAAGGAACTGAAAGATTTAAGATTGATATAGCTGCTCTTATAAAACCCATTTCCCAGAGGAATGAAGTTTTATTAGAACAGATGGATGGATACAAGTTTTTTTGGGATGACAGATCAGTCAGTAAAAGAAGAATGCATGATGCTTGGGTTTTCTATAAAATCTAATTTAATATCTTCTATTACTGAAATTCCTCATTGCATCAATGAAAGATTAATAATCTTAAAATTTGCCATGCTCTACTCCAACCTTAGATTCAGAGAATCTAGAGAAGGAAAATATTTATTCCTTGTTGGATAGATAGAATTATTAGAGCAATAACATTTAAAAATCAGTTTTTCTTCTTGGAGACTTTAATGCATATGCTGGTACAAAAAATAGATTTCAGACAAAAAATATTGGAAATAATGATATTAGGACTGTAAATTCAAATGATTTGTTATTATTGAGTTATGCACAAAATATGGATTGAGTATCATAAACAACAATGTCATATAATAGATGATATTATTGTTGGAGTCAGAATATAAAAGAAGTTCACGTTACATGAGTCCTCACAAGCTTAGATTGTTGAACAGGTCATAGATTTGTATGCTCTAAGATTAAAATAATAGTTGCATTAATAAATAAATATTATTCCAATTATATTCACAAGAAAATTGATGTTTGTTCTGAGAATCTACTAAATTTCAATAGCTATTAAAAACTAAAATGACTCATTTGGATCTTCCAAACTGTCATATAACTGAAACATGGAATTCTTTTAAGGAGCATGTTATGGATACCAGTAAAATATTCTTGAGTTCATTAAAACAAAGAATCATGATTGCTTTTGTAATGATAATCATATTATTACTGATATAATTAAAAAGAAAGGTGATATTCTCTGCTTGACAAAATGTGGTAACTTCATAATAAATATAAAGATCTGAATACAGAAGTTTAGTAACTGACAAGAAGGTTTAAAAATGAGTGAAAGTTGAATGTATAGAAAAGTTTAAAATTTTCTATACATTCAACATTCACTCATAAATGATGGAAATAGTCCAACATGTCACACCTTATAATATAGATTTAAAAATGTTTGGCGAATTTTAAAACTGTAAAAAAGATACAGGTATTCCTTGTTCATGGTCATTCTAGATTTTTTGATGCATCGAAAGTTACATATGGACTTGAGAAATGGCATTACAACCCTACCTATTAAATCCAGAAATAGCCTTCTTTTATATGAATGATAATGCTATTTTAAACAGGCAGAAAGAGTATTTTGATTATCTTTTGAATGATAATACAAAAATTGATATGATGGTATTAGTGATATATCCATTTTATCTACTCATTTAGATTTAAATAAAGATACTTGCACACACATATATAAAAGATATCCAGCTTAATTACATCAAAGCAGCTCTTTGCAATCTTAAAAATGGAATGGCTGCAGATCCTGAAAAAATATCTGGAGAAGTTTTAAAATATAGTAATGATATGTTTTTTTTTGTTTTTATTTTATTTTTTTTAAGTGTCATAGCATCGGCCGGGATATGAACCCGCAACCCGGGCAACTGCCTGCAAGTGCAAGGCAGTCATGCTGACCTCTCAACCACCAATGCAAGACTAGTAATGATATGTTAGCTTCAAAAATATTGCAATTTTTTAGGAATATCTGCACTCTTGATTGAAGTTGTGCTATCTGATATTAAGGATACTTTAATTGTTCCAAATTTAAAAAAAAAAACAAAGAGAATAGACCAAATTGTTAAACTATCATGGAATGTCATTATTATCCACTATAGAAAAAATATTTTCAATAATTTTGTTGAACAGATTGTTTCTAATAGAGACTCAATTTGGGTTTATGGAATCAAGAAGCACTCTAGATATGATTTTTGTTGCCAGGCAAATGCAGGACAAATGTTGGGAACAAAGAAATCATTCATATATTGCTTTTATTGATTTGGTCAAGGCATTTGATTCAATAAATATGACAGATCTATGGCATTGTTTGAAATTAGTTGGCTGTCCACCAAAATTTATTTATATACAGTTTCTAAATGTTGGAATGAAATGAAGTTGTAAAATCTGAGTCATTTGAAGTAAAAACTGGGTGTTAAACAAGAATGTGTACTTACTCCAACTTTGTTTTCAATTTTTATAACAGTGATCTTCAGAAGTATTTATAGGTCATTCATCAGACAGAGGTCAAGATACAATACAGGTCAGATAGTAAAATTTTTAATCAGAATAAATTTATCTTCTTGGATTCTGGATGTTCAGGATGCTGATGATTGTGCTATTTTTGCCAGTTCAAAAGTTGATTCCCAGAATGTTCTTAATTTTTTAAATAATTTATATAAATGTTGGCTTATTAATTACTGTTCAAAATATTCAAGTTGTTTATCAGCCACTGATGGAAGAAAAATTCTCAGCAACTTTCAGCTTTGATGATTATCAACTTGAAAATGTAAATCAGTTTAAATATCTTAGTAATTTTATAAAATAGATAAAAGGACTTGGATATTGAGAACCAACAGAGACTCAAATGTGTTGCTGCTGCTTTTAAAAGTTAAAAGATAGAATATTTCATAATAGTAAAATAATTACTGCAACTAAGTTAGCTATATATTGAAATGATAGGTTTTGATCCCTTACTGTTTCACCTTCAGTTTTGATTGCCAACCATATTTGTGCTGGGTTTAAACCCCATCAAAATAATTAAATAAGAATATGCTCATATATATATACGAATAGATGCTGTAAATATGCACTACGTTAAATATTATAGCAGATTAATTTTGTTTTACTATTAGAAAATCTTTACATTTGAAATTAAATATAAAAAAAGTTAATTTATTAATTTGCTAGTTAGAAATTCATATGTAGATGTATAATCCAATCTATATAATTATACACATATAGGGTGGGATGATTTAGTTTTGTTAAAAACCTTAGCTTTTATTAACTAAAAGTAAAATAGTTGTAAACAAAAATTTGCATTAAACTACTGCACCTGTAGTAAAATCAGTTTAAATTTTAGTAATTGCTATACTTTAATTGTTTAAAACAAAACAGTTATACAATAAAATCGCTGGACCAGCATTATTGAAATTCCCAGGGGGAGGTTTTAACACCTTGAAAATTCAAACAAAAGTTTTAAAATCAACTTGTACAATCTGAAATTTTAATGTAAGTTTTAAAGCTAATGGGTTTTCGGGTGAAATAAATTCTTAAGGAGTAAATGCTTGGGATGTATATGTATAAATAGGTCATCTTTTGAGCTTGTAAAGACACACACCAATATTTGTAAGAGAGATTCCCGCTTTACTCCATGCCTTCAAAATTTTGATATCTGAATAAGAAAGGCAGTGTTTTGCTGCTTCTCCATGGGGCGATGGTGAGTTTTTACTGCTATCTGATGCACCTAACAACCAGCACCACAGAAATAAAATTCTACGACCAGAAGAAGTCACTATGAGCCATCCTAAGAAAATTTATCACCATGTCTGAAGTCCAAGTGCCTATATCTCCAGCTGAAATGAAGAACTGGTAATATAAGCCCAGAACCACAGAGCACTGAATCAGTTAATGTTTAATCTTCAATTTCTTAACTTTATAACTAGCTAAATGTAAAATAACCTTTGAACATTCAAAATAATGTAACTTTAAACCCTGTCCAAATTAATTAATCTTTAAATTATGTAATTTGCCTACCTACCTTATAATTCTATCCTATTTAAATCAAATTAATATTCTACATAATTCTTATTATCGATCACTGCATTTGTGCCTATAATTTCTCTATGACTATTTTAAAATGTATTTGATTAATTCTTATATGCTAATGCTTTGAAACAGCAAGCCTTTAAATTTAATAACTTTTAGAGAAGATATCATTAAAATTATGTGGCCAATTACATGCACTGTTTCAAAATCCTACATTTGTAATAGTAATAAATCACTCCGCACCTATTATTATTGTTAATCAGTTCGATATATAAATGCATCACACGGTTTGCTTCTAAATTTGATGTATAATTTTAATTAATGTATAATAAGTATTGGACTAGCCTTGGGGACAATTAGAAGTAAATTTATTTGTTAATCTATTAGAAAACTCTGTGGAATATATTTTTTCCTCCCTAAATTATTATTAATATAAGGTGTAGATTGAAACATGTTAACAATATCGATTATATAATTACCCTGTTAAGTAGCTTATATATAATGCTAATTAAGAATTGGCTCCTATTAGCAAAACCGATAAGGCTATTGTCAAAGCACTTTTAATTTTAAATATATTATATTCTTATTGCTTGGTGGATTAGATTTTATTAAATATAAATAACTAATTAACATTTTGCTGCATCTTTTACATAATGGGACCTCAGTAAGGCCATCACATTCTCTTATTTTGAAGACATGCATCAGTAAGTCCTGAAGCCTAATGTCAGGCAAATGAGTAAGCCATCCCACTCTTGAACCGTAAATGTTCACATCCTAAGCAGCAGAATGTTCGGTCCCAAGGTACCAGCATTGGTCACAAGAACCCTTGAGAAATATAATTAGATGTGATATGTTAGACTATTTCCATCATCTATGAGTGAATGTTGAATGTATAAAAAATTCTAAATTCTATTTAAACTTTCCAAATACAAACAACTTTTTAGTAATAACACACAAATTGATAACACAGGTTAGTAATTACACAATGTTTTGAGTAGTATTATTCTCCACTCTTCTTCAGGTGTTGCTGGCCTATATGCATAGTGACAATATTCACTTAGAAGTTGAATATCAAATTTATGGCAAACACTCCACCAACTGAGCTATTCTGTCAAAGGCAATATATAGTAGAAATTTGATATAATTATATATGTTGCCTTTGAAGAATAGTTCAGTTGGTAGAGTGTTTGCCTTAAATTTGATATTCAAGAATCTAAAGGTGTGAGTTCAACTTCTAAGTGAATATTATCACTGTACATATAGGCCAGCAACACTTGATGAAGAGTGGAGAATAATACTATTTGAAACATTGTGTAATTACTAACCCATGTTGTCTATTTGTGTGTTACTACTAACAAATTGTTTGTATTTGGAAAGTTTAAATAAAGTTTACAATTTTCTATACATTCAACATTCACTCATAGGTGATGGAAATAGTCCAACATATCACATCTAATAATATACCATCATTATTAACTTTCAGATAAATACTTGAGAAATATAATCTATCTGCAGGGCTGTTAATTATTAACATTTTCCAGTGCTATAGCCTATGTTGGCGATTCATGGCAGCCAATTCTACCTTCTAATGAATTAATATTCATCATTAGTCTGAAAATATCTCTTGATTTTTAGGTTCAATCTACCTCAATGATCTTGTTTATGTGCTCATACTTTACATTGAATATATATATATATATATGCATTCTTATGATTTGAGAAAGAGGACGCTCTGAGGAAGGTACTTGATATTGTACTGAAACGTCAGCATTTAGCTTTTTCACTACACGGAATATCCCGCAAATAGTAATAATAATATGATATATATATATAGTGAATAGTTTACTTATGGAATAGAAACCACAACTTATGGGGATATGATTTGGCTTTTTACCATAGGCATAATCCTAGTGATTGCACATATACACACACTCCTATTAAATTAATATGTAAAGATGAGAATGATATGATGTTTCTCATCTACCATGATGCCTGCATGCGCTCCCACACCCTTGAATCATGTTTTTTCTATTTGTTCATTTGTTTACTAATTAAAAAATATATTTAAATTATCTTGGTTCCCTATGATTTCTCATAGTGTAATTTCAATCCAATTAATTGCTAATTATTATATTAAATAGAATGATATATGTGCATTAATGTGAGATTATAAATACTACCTCCATCATTATGCCACCAGCCTGTTTTAATTTTATAGTCAGCTTTTGATAAATGAACCCTGAGTCTCTCATTTTCCCCATCCCCATGCCAGCCATGAAGAAATAAAAACTATATGTAATCTCAGGTATGTCATTCATAACGTGTTGAATCATGGAGTACTGGTAAAGAAGTTGAAGCCTGATCAGATTAGGGACTTCACCATCCCACTCTGGTCAGCTTTGGTCTATTTTCTTAGATTCTGGACTCTTTTACATGAATGTATAAAGTTGACAGATACAATATAAAGTTGTTATTTTACCTAATTTATTGTATGGATATGAAACTTGGACATCTTATCAGTGCAATATAAAGACCTTAGAAATGTTTCATTTAAGGACACTACATAACATTTTGAGAAATACAATGACAATATTATAATACCAATCTATATGTTCTTCAGTTTGCAGGATGTGGTACTATTGAGCCTACTATTATAAAATCACACATTTATTGGACTGGATATGTAAAATAAATGAACAATAGAAGATTTCTTAAAAAGATATTTTATGTTGAACTTGAACATGAGATTTGTAGAAGCACTAGAACTTTTCTACATTATAAGGATTATCTCACATACTTCTAAAAAGTGCATTGTTAATTATTTCCATTGGAAAGATATGGCAGGAAAGAAAATATATTGGAGATCTACAATTAAACATGATAAATATAGCTTTACTTCTCACTATATGTAAAATATATAATTGTTAATTAGAGAAGATATTAATTAGTATTAAAGTTTATCAGCTTAACGTTTTCGAGGATCCATGCCTCATATTCATAGCTTTCATAAAATGTATAATAAAATATGCAAATACAAATATTCAAATAAGCTAGTATTACGCAGCCCATTTCTTCGAGATCTCAAAGCAAGTATCCTTTCTATTAATGGCATGGATGTTTCCATTGATGTAAAATGCCTCCTTTATTTTTCTTTTGTGATCATTTGATTCTGAGCACAATATTATGGGATTGGCGGGTGTGAAGTTGATGTTGAAGTATTTTTAAAAAAATGTTTTCTGCTGAGGAAACTAAAAGACAACATTGAAAAATAACAAGTAAATAGAAAAATTGAGATCAGTGTGTTTTATATATGGACATATTTGTGTTTCCAAGATTGGTTTGGATAGTTATTACAAAACTTATTTTCATAGTAGTTTTTTTTTTCTCTTTCTCTCTCTCCTTATTTTCTTTTTCTTTTTTTGAAGTTGGAATGACCATACTCATTACATACGTACTGAAAAAGTATATTTAAACTAACATTCACACACAATACCTAACTTTTAAGTGCTTTTATTTAACTTAGAAATTCTATTTGTTTGTTTGTTTATTTAGTCCAATCTTTTAACTGATTTTTAACCTACTTCTATGGAATGGATTTTCTTCAAATTTTGAACATGTTTGGGGTCAATACAATATGATAATCAATATTTTAAGGTTGTACAGTCTAACACTGTTGGTGGCTCAAATTTCAAACTTCATTGATAACAATTTATTAAGTTTTCAGTGATGCACACTAGATGGCAGTATATATTTTTAAAATACACTTTTATTAAATTTCTCAACTAATTCAATGAAAAGCATTTGCAGTTAATTAAAATAAGAACAAAAAAATAAAAGATGATCTTAATTTTTTTTTATTGTTTAACTAAAACTTGCTTTTTGGAATGCTGCCTTCATAATCAGAAGCACATTGAAAACAATTTTTAACACACATGAATTTCACTTCAAATAAAAATGTGAGACACCCATACATTAATTAATTCAATCATTAGTTTCTACAGTGATTGAATTAATTAATTTATGGATGTTCAAATTTTTATTTCAAATTAAATATAACAATCATGAAAAAAAATATTCTTTTGGTTTTTAGTGCATTATTTATCAAATTAAATAAAAATAATTTTTTTATAAGTAATACTTTGGGTGCAGTTTGAAGATTATAATTGCAATTTGCAATGTTACAATTGTCTATTTATTAGTTTGCATTCAGAAAAGGTTATATTTACCTGTTTAAAGAGATTTATTTAAACTTCTTTGTATCAATAATTTCAATCTCTGTGGTGTTGCAATCTTTAGTGCCTAAATAATGGTGGGATTCCACCTTTATTGTTAAAAGGAGGTTTCCTTGATTAACAGTTTGAGATTGTTGATTGTTATCTATATTGGGATTGTCTAAGTGTTGGTTTCTAATGGTTAATATATATATATATATATATATATATATATATATATATATATATATATTATTCATCTAAACAATAGAAAATCATGTATTCTGAATATTAGAACCTTTCAGCAATAATAGACTGAAACATATTTCTCCCTCATGCTATTTAAGAATATACTCTTGAATCACAGTCTAATTTACTATTCTTATTTATCTAAGGTTAGATTAAAATTAATTTCTAGGGATAATTTTTGCATTTGTGAGATATGTACTTTACCAACAGTTCCCACACTTCTGGATTTAAATTAAATATTACTGTGAGAAATATTGTTAACACACTCAAATTGACTCCATTGAAGTGGTTCCGTCTTCTTTTACATAGTCTTCTACAAGATATCAGAAGTGAAATTCCCTCACAAAAACTGTATAAAAAGCTGTTAAGCAGTTTACACTTGCCAATAACTCAGAATATAGTTCATTACCTAAGAGCCATTTTAAATTAAGTTACCCTTTTAAATTGTTCAAACAAAAATCTACAATTGAAAAATACTTATGAAATTCCAAATAAGACTTTTTTTCCAAATCTAACAATAAAGGCAACTCAATTTGATTTTCCTAGAAGCAATTAGAGTATCATCAACAAATTCAGGATAACCCATTTTCCTTGTGCTTATCTGCTTCATAAATTACTATTAGTTAATACTATGGAGGTTAAAGCATTAAATTATATGCTGGTATTGAGTGAAATAAATGAGATACAGAATATTAGTTATTAAGCAACACTAAGATGTTCATAATCTTATTAAACAGTTCTTTATCAAAAATAAGAGAAATGATTGTGATTTTTTTAAAGACTTGGTTGTTGTTGTTCTTTTCTTCCAAGCATAAGCTTGTGGCTAAGACCTGTAGAGGTCCCTACCTTCAAATTTTTCAGATGCTTATTCCTAAGGTTATAGCCTTAATAAATATTACTTAATATAATAATGGGTGTTTAATAAAATTTATAATTACAACTTTAAATTATCATAATAGATTTCTTACTATAAGATCTTTCCATTGACTCGTTGTAAATCGTAAGATTTCGCGAGTATTAATGTATAATAAGAATTGTGGACTTAATTAGTGAAGTATTGAATAGCTTCACACTCTTAGATCTAACCACTTCAACTTCACCTATTCATATATAAAAGTAGGTTGAAGTAAAGAAGGGTTACCCTCTTTTCTTCCAAGCGTACGCTTGTGGCTGAGACCTGTAGAGGTCCCTACCTTCGAATTTTTCAGACGCTTATTCCTAAGGTTACAGCCTTAGTAAATATTACTATTAGAGTTCAGAAAAATTAGTTTCCCCCCTTCACCATCTCTCATTTAAAAAAAAAAATCATAAAAAAAGTCTAAGAATCAAAAATGTTTAAAATAGAAAATATCTACTTAATGTCAACATAAATTATTTTGGGGAATAACGATGATTTTAAAAAGCTCTGGAGATAAGTAAGTCGTCTAAAAATAAATTCTTTTTTAAATCTTCCAAAGTCACACCTATTTTTTAAAGAGTCTGACGCAGTTATTTATTATTTAATTAAGATAAATTTAATTTCTAAAATAAATTGAACATAAATATATATATTTTAAATACTTTAAAAGGTAGTAAATCCAAAATACTAATGAATTTTATGGACGTCTATTAATAAATATTAATGTAGAATGCCAAAAATAGAAGGATCACACCCATTTTTTATTACTTTGATATTTTTTCGACAAAAGACAATAGTCAAGTATAAGTAAGATATTTTATAATCAGCATTGATTTTATCGTCTTATTCAATTAAAATGTTTTTATAAGACACCCACATATTTAATTGAATGTACTTAGTTTTGACACAAACTTAAAACAATAAATTATATTTAGGTTTGGAAAATTATTTAACCAATTTTATGATAGTTCAAACGCTATTTATTTATTGTGTTTTAATTAGTCGTTATTTTAAAAAATTGGCAACTTTAACGTGTTAAATCTTTTCAGATGTTTTTTTGTGCTTTTTTGCTATTGTATGTTCTATTCTCAAAAAGAGGTTGCAACTATTTATAAACTTATCCACACACATACACATATAGATTATATATATGAAAACGATAAAAAAAAATATTCCTGTTACTTTTTAGACTGAAATAAAATAATTAATTTAATATAAAGCTATCATATTGCCGATTATTTTTCTTAATTCATTATTTTTTAAAAAATTCCGTCAGATTATTGAAACTTTAAGTCTACTATGATTCTTTTAAAGTTGTAATTAACTACGAATTTAAAATATCATCTACATATTTTTTTTTTTCAAAATAGTTCATAATTAACTATCTCTAATATGGTTATAAAAATAACTATATTCTAGATGTCTTGCATTGGTGGTCGAGAGGTCAGCGCGACTGCCTTGCACTTGCAGGCAGTTGCCCGTCCCTGCCGATGCTATGACACTAAAAAAGTTCTAACAAGGTTATTGCAAATTTTAATTCTAATTATAAAATTTCATACTGATTACTACTGCAATTCTGGATCAAGTTTCAACTGAGGTTACAAAAGAAAATAATCTGTGCTTAGTTACCTAAATAGAGTGTAATGTCCAATTTGTCATAGAATTCTTGAATGTCATATGATCTCCTGAGTAATTATATAATTAATGTTAATTGCCAAAAAAAATGAAGGCTTGAACAATATATGGCTAGACTTTATACTAGTAATGGAAACATTAAAAAAAACAACCTGTTGCTTATTACAAATTATTTTGTTCTGTGTGATTTAGTGAAGTAATGTGGTAAACTCTGGAGTTTAAAGTCTATGGATCATGGTTTTACTCCATCACTTTTAAATGCTCAAATGTCTTATGAACTTCCTATTAATAGATCATTTGAGTATTTTTATTTTTAGCCGCATCGCAGCTGCCTTGCAAGCAAGTAGTTGGTTACAGACGGTTGTGGTTTCGCGTCCTGGCCGATGCTATAAAGTCAAGACTACTCTAAACATTTTAAAAGTCAGTTACTTCTTGTATTTCATGACTCATTTACAATATTTCACCTATTGCATCATGAACTCTATCGATCATATTCAATATTTGTAATTATATGACATCAGTAATTTTTATATTTTGTTCTTAAGAAATTGTAAATGCTTTGAATATATAACTCCAATATTCTAATTGTACAAACATTTTATATGACAATTTTCCAGCAATTATTTTGTAAATCTTTCATTTTTACTTCCTATTTTGAATTGGCTACTGACAAAGGTACATTCTATCAATAGTTGATTTATTCAAGTTGAAAACAATCCGGGATTTTTTATTTTATTTATTCATTATGTCCTTTCAGCATAAAAAAAAAAAATCTGCATTAATTTAAATAAAAAAGCTATGCTTAGTATTTTATTAAAACATCACTGATTCCCCATGACAGCTTTATCTGACTGAAATTTAAGTCTAATAATTTAAGTAATTGGCTGCTCTATTACAATTTTTATGATGACAAAAAAAAAATCGTATTATGGCATGAAAATGTTAAATCACTTATAAAGATGAGAGATATTTTATGCAGACAAATATTTTAGGAAAGTATTAGCTAATTGCTTGATTCGTGATAAGTTTATTATTATTTTTGAATGCAGATAGAAATTGATATAAACAATTATTTTTATGCATTATTGCCAAAAGTGTACAATATTGTCAAAGCCATTTCATATCTTTTTTCTATGTTTTCTTTTGAAAGATACAGTCTTCAGTAAAAATGATTCAAGATATGTAATTGAGTTAAAATGGTTTACTCTTGAGTAGATTTTATTTATTTACATACTTCGAATGTAAATAAATAAATATTTCACAAAATTTAAAAGATGTAGAAAAAAATAATTTATTTTAAATAATAAATTCTTTATCAACATATTGTAAAAAAATATACATATTTTCATTTAGATTGTTTCCAAACATTCAAATTATGGCAGATAATAGGATCCAGATTTTACAAATATGTAGACACATTTAATTTATGAATTTAGTTCTTGCTTGAAGGAAGGTTGAATAACTAAACAATACTATGATGCTAAATGACAGTCCTACAGTGCAGTAGTAGTATATCAGACTCAGGAGTATGAATTTCTTGACTGATTTGAGTACTGACTCTTTCAGTGCTCAAATGTTTTTTGAAATCTCAAGAAGTTGAATATTTTTTGTACTGTTAGTCATAATTTGGCTTTGATTATTCCCCCCTCCTCCATCACCAACATCTCAACACAAACCTAACATCTCATTTTTAATGCTACATCATAAGCTTTATTGAGAATTATGTATCATTGTTTAATTTCCTCATGCTTGTAAAGGATTGGGTGCTAATTAAGGACTGCATTGACAACTTGAATATTTAAACTATGAAAGATAACAAAATGTAGAAACTATGTATTCCCAATGCAAATACTTTTATTTGTTTGGGCTATAAATAATTTAAGTACAGAACTGTAATAGAGATATATAGTAATGCATATCACGAACAGGTAATGAATACTAAATATTTTAGATGTATGTGTGAGCATATACCTATATTACCTAATTAGAACATTTTTATTGACTTAATATATTGATTTTTCCCCTTCATTTGTATATATAATTCAAATTTGCATATGTTTGTTCATCTATGTAATGAAGTAGTTTTTTTCTTTTTTAAAACTTAAAGCTAAGAGAACTGTGTTTATAATAAACTTGAGTGAAAGTGAAATCAGCTTTAGGTTTTAAAAAAGAAAGAAACCATTTTAATATGTGGACCATCAAACAAACATATGCCAGTTTGAATGACATATTGAAAAGAGAATGGGAATTCCATGTATTTATATAAACATATTTCAGCTATAATATCATTAAGCAAACAATCATTTAAAACTAGCAATTATAAGATAAAATCATGTCATCTAAAAATATATATTTTTTGTCTGTCTTATATTTTAAACTAAAAGTGATATATTAATATTTTAGATATTATAAAAGTCATAAGTCCATCATGCATATTTTATAAATGTAAAAATTAGAAGATAACTTATCAAATATTTTTCACCAGTAAACAACTCTCTCTCATAAAGAATTATGTGTATATATATTGCACTGCTAGTGAGTTATATGTTATAAAACTCACATATATCTGCATCACATGATCACCACTTCTTATGCTTGCTCATAACAAAGACCACAAGCCAGAAATTAGTCAGTGATATTGGATGAGTAGGCACTAGATAGGGATTTTATGCACAAGCCTTCTGGCATCCATTGATTACTCTGGTTTGCACTGAGGGACACTACTGTATGGAGAGTTTTATCTGTTTTAATATATCTGCATACATATTTCATAATTTAAAAATATATGATCAAATTTATTAAGAAAAAGAAATGAATGAATAGCTAAAGAAATAATTATTTACAAAGTAGTTTTTAAAAAGTAATTTTGTAAAAGTAAAAGATTGCATATATTATTCTTTTAAAATAGAATAAAGCTAATGATTAACAATGGCTTAGGAAAAAGAATTAGAAATAAAATCTTAAAACTCACTCTCCTTTCTATAAATAAAAAAACAAGTTAAAAGAATAAATATCTAAAAATAAACCTTAGTGAGAAATCTAAAATAAAAACAGAGTAATTAATTAATTATTGCAAGAAAACTTTTTGAATGCCAGCTATGCAAAGAGATGATAGATTAATCTAGAAAAAGATTAGATTAAAAAAAATGTAAAAATCAATTATATTAAAGAAAAATGTAAAATTAAATAAAAAAATAGATTTAATGATTATAAAAATTAAAGCTATGATAAAGAAAAAAACAATGGGAGAGTAGATACAAAAATGAAATGTATCTATTGTTATATTATTCTGCTCTTGAGTTTGTAAATTATTCCAGTCTTCATTCTGTTATATTCTCATCTTCATTTTTTGATTGATTTATTCTGGTCTTCATGCTGTCATTAATTCATTATGATATTCATCACTTGATTCATCCAGTTATACAAAGATTCAAAAATCTAAGTACAGTATAAAGCCAGTCATTACCGCTGTGAAAAATATTATTGCAGAAGCCTCAGAACTAGCAACATGCATTGCTAGACAGCCTTAGAAGTATTTGACTGGGCTCCAGGCTCAAAATTCTCTGCAAAATCAATTATCCTTGCATGGATCCTTGCTGGAAATGGATGAAAAATAGTGAAATAGCCACTGCCACAAACTCTCTCTCCCATTGTCAAGCCAAAGAAAGGAAGACAAGCCCCATGATGAAAACCAAAGAACCAACCATCTGGAAAGTAACACTAATGAGAAACAAAAACAAATGAATTGTGTCATCTAATATCATGAAAACCTAGGTAAATATATTTTTCTTAGTAATTGTCTATAAACACTTTATATTTTTTAAATGAAATAAACTTAAATGAAGGACTATTATATAATTTACCCTAATTAATCATTCATATTTTAGATGTAAATTTTCATACTGTTATGTTACATTAAATATGTGTGCATGAATCAATACTAATGTTTGCTTAATTATTATTTGGTCTATTCTCTCTCTTGTCACTGCTTCACCATTTATTTAAGAATATAAATCTTATATGTATTAAGTTAAATGTGCTGAATCCCTTTATTAAGAGTAGGAGCTAGTTGAGATATTTCAAGCATTGGTTGGTGTGCCTTTTGTCTGAGCATTCCATCTATATAACATATGGTTGGCTGGTACCTGAGTTTGATCCTCAAAACAAATAAAATGCTGTAGATGACAGGTTTTGTTCCAGCAGTCAAGATGGTCCATGCTCTGGAAATGTGCTCATGTTATGCTTTGTGATCTGTCCATGGGTATTGTTGATGGTTATGCTATCAATGGTATTCTCCCCTCTGCTTGAAGTGCTGGTCTGTTCCCATGTTTTAGAGACATAATAAAATAATTGCATAAAGGAATGATAAATATAAAAGATATTGTTAAATAAATAATATTCTGATAACAATAAAATACTAGTGTATCAAGCATAAACAGTAGCCTGTTAAAATAAAATAAATACAAGTGCTGTCAAAGTGTGGCCAAAAGTTATGATGAAAAAGTACTATAAAAGGTAGTATAAACCCTATAATATAAGGAAGTTTGGGCAATCTGGTTCAATATATATATATATATATATATATATATATATATATATGCTTGTAATGTTTATATATATATATAAATTTAAAAAAATTAACAGACTTTAACATGTAAATATTGAAAGTATAAAGTGAATTTGTATTTATTTATATAAACTTCAACTGTGATGAAATTAGACAAAATTGTAAAGTTTTAATTTGAAGTAAATCAGATAAAAGTTCTATTACAAGACAGTCTGATTTCAGTTTATAATGCAATTTTAAATTGGTTATTTGCATAATTATAGGTAAAAGTTTATATAAATAAATATAGAGAATTGTCCATTATATTTTCAATATGTATATATTGTAATGATCAGATTTTTATAGTTCATTTATTTACATTTTCTTTATTTATTTTCATAAATTACATGGGCACTACCTGGATTTAAGCATCAGAAAATAAACTTACACATGTATATTTAAAACAATATTTTATTCAATATAATAATGTAATCATTACACAGTCATTTGTAATGTGAGACTAAATCACAGAGAACATAAGTTAATCCCAATGAATGATGATAGATGACACAATCTTACATAAAAAAAACAAATGATATAATGATTCATTATTATTATTATTATATATTGTTAATGCTTAAATATAATTAAAATTATAACAGTGGATGGGACTTCATTGCTACCTAGTAGCATATGCTAATGTGAAAAATTGTTTTCTCCTGCTTTTTTTATAATTATTATGAAGTATATTTAAAATAATTTTTATTTAGTTTTTTGCCATGACATCATAGTTGAATTTTATTTTGATAAACACATAAAAAAATCTCCATTATACTTTTAATATATATGTATATTGAATTAAATTATTTTATGTATTGTTATTATAATAAAGAATAAAAATAAGGAGATTATATTCATATAAGCAGAGATAACTTTTTGCCTTTTGATGTTGCTAAGAAATTATATACATATATAGGAATGTCTATAGTAACATTAAAGTGGTATGCTGTTAGTTATGTTAGTGTTTAAACTAAGCTTTAATATGATGGCCATGTAGTTAATAAAAAAAAATTATTAAAATTATTATGAAAGACTCAATATTACTGCACATGATCTTAACTTAAACACCATTAAAACCATAAATGATTAAAATAATAAATGTGTGCATTAATAAGAATTGTGAGGGTTGACACAATAATGGAGTGGCAAAATGGAGATAAGGTTACAGTCATGCCCAACTCCATCCTGTTCAGTGTTTGAACTCCTTGTGAAGTCCTGAGTCAAAAAGCCATTTGATTATTTAATTTAGTAATTATTATGAGATAAAATTTAAAATATCTCTCATTTATATTATTTTTTATTCCTCCAAAATTTTGTTCCATGATATATTATATATGTATGTATATATTAATAATTTCACAAACAATCACTAATTTCTGTTTTTAAAAGCTTGTTAATTTATTTGAAACTAAATCTATTAATATAAGCTTTTGACTAATGTTTCAGTCATTATATATGGCCATTGCCAAAGAGCTCCTAAAAAAATATGAATTTATTTACTGTCATCTTGTTATTTTTTAATTTGATTTTCAGCATTATAATAAACACTTTTTAGCTATATATTTCAAAACAATAATGGAATATACAAAGTCTTATTTGTTTTCTCAATTGTTATGTAGCAAATTATTATTATAAATATTTTCAAAAAAGCATTAAATTTATTAAAGTATTGTTAAAATAATTTAGCAGTGTTATTAGAAACTTATGAATAAATTCAATAAAACTGATACATCAATTATCTTGCAAAATACTAGTATCTAAAAAAGGTCAACAGAATATTGTAAAATATATAGCTAGAAATATAAAATTCTAACAAAAATTCAAGATTTAAGTGACCCTTGACTTGGTCGTAAATAATGGCTGAAACATTGAGCAATATATTAGTTGTGATTCCAATAAAACATTTTGAAAAAAGAAATAGGATATTATTTGTGAAATTATTAGAATATACTAAAATAGATAGAAATGTTTATTTTATATGTATGAAAGGTAGATAGCAAGAAGAAGATTAATTGTATGTTACACATTAAAATTAAAAGATAGTACAGTCAGCTAAATGTTACAAAGTAAAATTTTATACAATAGAATTACATTTTAAAAATATATAGATACAGAAGCACACATATAATTTAGTTATAAAGAAATTTACTTTAATTTTGTTAATACTTTTAAGACAGGCTTTAACCTGTATCAAGTATACCTTGAAATTTATAATAGTCAGGCAATATCTTTATTTTATCAATAGAGGGACTTCACAACCCATGATATAAGATAGAAACTCTTATAAAGATAAGAACAGCCATTTTATCTTTAACCTAACTTTCCACTTATATAGGCCAATCTGAAGCATTTTAATTTGGGAACTTGAAGCTGTTGTTTTCTCCACTCTCCCAAATCAAGATGCTTCAGATTGTCCTATATAAGTGGAAATCTAGATTAAAGATAAGATCACTCTTATCTTTATAAAAGTCACTATCTTGGGTCATGGTTTTTGAGGTCCCTCTATTGGCAAAATGAAGATATTGCTTGACTATTATAAATTTTAAGGTGCATTTGATACAGGTTAAAGGCTGTCTTAAAAGTATTTACATATACTTTCTGTGTACTTAATAAATAATTACAACTTTAATTTTGTTAGTAAACTGGGTTTCTTTAAAAAAAGTTTTTTTTAAAAAATAGAATCAAAAAGTCTAATTTTTTATTAAAAATAAAAAAAATAAAAGATTTATTTTAAACAGATCTAATTAATGTCTGAACTCAAACTGCAAACTAGATAGGATGTATTAAGGTTTATCATAATTTAAAAATCAGAAATGAGTTTGGATATTACATAATGTATTATCAAAAAGAAATCTTAATGTTATAGTTGCAGTCTAGTATGTGTAAACTTTAATTTTACTTTGCTGTATGTATTATTTTTTTTAATCAGAATCAAAAATAAAAGAAAAAAATAAGCTGGATTTAAAGATGGTTTTAGTATAGTGGATCATATCCAAGTATTGAAAGAAATTATAGAAAAGACCAATGGATATGAGTTGTCATTATGCTTTGGATTTGTAGTTTATGAAAAGGCATTTGATTATATAAGCATTTATTTAGTGATTAAAGCATTGGATCATCAAGATATAGACCCAGGATATTGTCATATTCTAAAGAATATTTATAATAATGCAACAGCAATAATTAGATTACATAATGGTAACAGGAAAGTTAACATTGAGAAGGGTGTAAGACAGAGTGACTCTATATCTCCAAAACTTTTAACCGCAATGCTGCAAGAAATATTCTGTGGATTAAAATGAAATGAAAAGCTAAAGAAATAAAAATAAATAGAGATTACTTAAGTCATTTAGATTTTGCTGATTATGCAGTTGTTTTTTCAAATAATGCTTCAGAGCTTCAGATAATGTTGCAAGAGTTATCAGATGAAAGTAAGAAAGTAGGATTAAAAATAAACATTAAAAAGACTAAAGTAATGTTCAATAAATTTTCTCAAAAGATGAAAATAAAAATTGATAATAATGAATTGGATATGAAGTTAACAACTACAAATACCTTGGTCAAATTATTATTGCATGTGGAAACATAATGGGTGAAATTAATCATAAAATTAAAGCTGGTTTGAGTGCTTTTTGTAGAAATAACTTAATATTAAAAGGAAATATACCTATGTTTTTGAAAAGAAAGATTTTTAATAAATATGTTTTATCAGTGCTTGTTTATGGATCTGAGACTTGGACACTTTTGCAGAGATTTCAGACCACTCAAAGAATTATGAAGAGATGCATGTTAGGAGAATGAGAATAGATTGAAAATGCAATAAGACTGAAATGGAGTTGGATTGGACATATTGTTACAATAATAATAGATAGGGAATTGATTTCTTAAACTGTATTCCAAGAGATTATAAAAAACCCAAAAGAGACCACACATGAGATGGATGAATGAAATAAGAAAGTGTGCAGAGTGATGTGGAGAAGAGAGGCTAGAGGTTGAAGAAGAATTGAACTTGGAGAGACTTCATCTTGCAGTCGATTGATAATGGTTGACAATGATGATGATTATTATTTTTATACATTTTTCATTAGTCCATAAATAAATATTTGTTACAATGACTTTTTCATAACAATTAAGGTATTATCATTTCATGAAATGAAATGTAATATTAATAACAAAGTCAATTTGTTTTTGTCTTATTCTTGTTCTTTGTGCTAGTCTTCAACATCATATTTATTACCGAGCTACTATGTGTCAGGGCAAAATATCTATTAAGTGCACTGAGAAGCTGTCAAATGAATTGCTAGTTTGCTCTTAAGAATTTCTCTCTGGGTGCATAAAATCAACTTTAGTAAAAATGATCCATATATTACTTTTCGATAAATGTCCTCATATACACTTTAATACAATTTTTATATAATTCCTCCTTTATTTTTCTAACAGCTTTGACTGTCCTGCAGTCTTTATCAGAGCTTTTTATAACTGTCTTCTTCCTTTTCACATTTATCTGTTAGAAAAATAAAGGGGGAATTATATAAAAATTGCATTAAAGTGTATATGACGACATTTATAGAAAAGTAATATATATATATGAAGAAATGTAAAAAAAAAGTAGAGGAGAAGATGCATTAAAGTGTATATGACGACATTTATAGAAAAGTAATATATATATATGAAGAAATGTAAAAAAAAAGTAGAGGAGAAGATTTAAGAATGATCTAAGTAGCATCTAACCAAGTAGAAGCAAATTTATTATAAGTAACTACTACCAATAGAAAAACATGTATATATAAATAATTCTTCAGTTTTGTGAAAAACTGATTATGACAAATCATTCCTTCAATTTGTGGGAAAATCTCATAACACATAAATGAAGAGAATATTTAACCATAATTACATACTGCCATAGAAATTTGCTGCATACAGTACTGCTACTCTTCTAGAATCCTAGTTAATCTTATAAAAGTCATTTTAAATTTATAGACTCTTGGAACTTAATCTAAATTTTAAAACGAACTTTCTTCTCTATCTAAAAGCTTAATATAATATTTTATTGCGTCATTTTATTGTGGGTATGTTAAATTTAGTAATTTGAATTTATGTAACAAATTAAGCTTATTATAACCATTGCAGTTTTATAATTTAAAATGAGAGAGCAAGTTTTGGGGGCTAACTTTACACAATAATTATTCATTTTAAGGTAATTAATGAAAATTAATAGTACACTTTCTAGAATTGCTCATCGTTAGTACAAATCGTAATTTATTAATTAATTAGGATATAAAATAGATTAAAATATATTAGACAAGAAAAAATTATTATGCATGTATGAATGGGAATCATTTATTAAAATTGGCATGCAGTTGCATTAGCAAATTTATAAATATTTGTTAGAATTAAATATTAGAGAGAGAGAGGTAAAAAAACTTAGGAATTTTGATAACCTATTTGAGATAATGTCTTGGATTTGCATCTATCTTGTTCGGTTAAAATAATCTTGAATTCATTAATTAAAACTTTTGAAATGGAATTCCATTTCTAATACCATATGTGCTTGGCATATACATAGTCATAAAATATTAAAATAATTACATGAAGATTAAAATGTATTTAAAAAATTTATGCATCTCATTCTCAAATATATATATATATATATATATATAATTATTCAAATTAATACAATAATTAATACAGTAAAACCAATATTTAAAAAAAAAACAAATATATACCAATTTAATAGAAGTACTTTCAACTATCTATGTAGTCGTTGTCAACTAGATTCAAATTGTATTAGAAAAAACCGTTACAAATGTAAACAAAAAGTAATATGTCATACATCAATTTTCCCACAATTCATTAATTTTTATATTGGCGGCCTGTCTGCTTATCAACTGTTGCTTTTCACTTTTTATTAACATAGCTTCTTTAATTTTGCGTTTATTATTATTTCTTTCAATACACAAAATCTTAGCTTTATTAAAATCAAAATCAAAACCATAATTACATGTTATATTATGATCAAAAAATACTGATGGTGATACATCATCATTTATAACATTCTCTTGTCTTGATTTTTGCACTCTTTTATATAACAACAAATGCTCCTTTGATCTTTTCTCCAATGTACATCGAGATTCCCCAATATATGCCTTTCCACAAACACATAGCCATTTATATATTGCACAACTTTGATTTAAAATACTACACCTATTTTTTGAATTATTTATTAATCTATTTAAATTAGGAGTAGTATAAAATGCAACTCGACATATATTTTTATATATCTGTTTTATAAATTTCACTTGTTCATTACAAATAAATGGTATTGATATCCAAGTATATTTTATCTTATCAATATCTATAGCATCTAAAATATTTCTCAAAGGAGCATTTGTTGTTATATAAACGAGTGCAAAAATCAAGACAAGAGAATGTTAGAAATGATGATGTATCACCATCAGTATTTTTTGATCATAATGTAACATGTAATTATGGTTTTGATTTTGATTTTAATAAAGTTAAGATTTTGTGTATTGAAAGAAATAATAATAAATGCAAAATTAAAGAAGCTATGTTAATAAAAAGTGAAAAGCAACAGTTGATAAACAGACAGGCCGCCAATATAAAAATTAATGAATTGTGGAAAATTGATGTATGACGTATTATTTTTTGTTTACATTTGTAACGGTTTTTTCTAATACAATTTGAATCTAGTTGACAACGACTACATAGATAGTTGAAAGTACTTCTATTAAATTGGTATATATTTGTTTTTTTTTTAAAAATATTGGTTTTACTGTATTAATTATTGTATTGTTTTGAATAATTATATATATTTTATTATAATTGGAATGCAGACATTGATTAATAATTTATATATATATATTAAAGCATACGTGTAGTTTCCCATTCTTATATTTTGAAGTAGAGTTTAATATATGTATTAACTACTTGTGCACTTATTTGTTATATGTACTTTAAGTATTTCCTAAACTTTAATGATGAGATATGCATATTATTTGGGTATGAGATAATAGTTGACCAGCTCCATTTTTATATATACTGTGATGATAATTAAAATATGGTAAATAGGGTAACATTCATACAAGTAATTATTATAGATTTGCTTGATTACAATCCATGCTATCTGTTATAATACTGAATTCTAAAACAATATTTGTAGCATACAACTGACTTTATTTTGATATGTATATAACATTCATATAAATAAAGCTACAAAGATTGTCAACAGTTTATTACTATATGGTATATGATAATATATGGAAAAAAATACAAAACATTATATCCACATTATTTACATCTATGTTAAGTTTTAAGTTATGGTCATTGATATAGGATTTTATCTTATAGTAAGATAAAATCCTAGATCAATGACTATGGATTTTTACATATTTAAAAAAATAAAAATTACTTTTAATATATAAGATTTGAAATACCAGGCACTCTTATACCTGGAGCCTAATTGTAAATTTAAGAGATTTGATCTCAGACTTTTAAGCCACTTCACTATCCACACTACCTCATACTACTAATACACATGACCACACACATGCAGAAAAAATAAATAATCATCAGTATACATATTTTGTGCTAAACCAGCACTCATCAGTTGGTCCAGACTACCATCTCCCATATGTATATATAATCAGTGCTCAGTTTATATTAAGATAGCAAATCCTTACACTTTAATGGACAGGTTTCAACCCACTCCAAACTTCAATTCTTCAGCCATCCATACCATTGAAAATCTTACATATTAAGCCTGAATTCCCTCTTCTATGTATTTAAATGGATACTGTCCTACATGTGAGGGGTCAGAATGACTTGAGGTCAACATGGGCATGGCAACAATATTGGCATCAGCATGGGATTTGGGAATTCTATCATCAGATTTTCAATGGTATGAATGGCTGAAGAGTTGAATTTTGGAGTGGGTTGAAGCCTGTCCATTAAAGTGTAAGGATTTGATATCTTAATATAAACTGAGCACTGATTATATATATGTATGGGAGATGGTAGTCTGGACCAACTGATGAGTGCTCATTTAGCATGAAATACAAATATTGGTGATTGTTTATTTTTTCTGCATGTGCGTGGTCATGTGTATCAGTAATATGCGATAGTGTGGATAGTGAAGTGGCTTAAAAGTCTGAGTTCAAATCCCTCATATAATTTGTAAAATATAACTGCAAGAGTATTTGGGTTAAAAGTTGGAACATAATAACTATGAGTTTGTCATACATATTTGTTATTTATTTTAGTCTTAAGTTTATTTATTATTTATCATTGTATCAATGGTGCAGTCTTATACAATGGTTAGCAAAGTATTCAAACTATCTCAAGATTCTCCCAGATCTAGGGAACATATTTAAAAATACTAATAGTGATTAAGGGTTCTATAAAGATTTGTGGTTGAATATTTTTTATCAGTAAATTTGTAGACTTATTTTAATGAGCAGCAGAATTCTACTTGTTATAAGCAAAGATAGAAAATTTTAGATTTTAATTCTAATGGCGCCCTCTGGTGATTGATGCCATATCTATTGATCCTAAGCTGACCATTACATTATATATATATATATTAGATAGATTAAAAATAATTACATAAAACTAAAATAACAGAATAATATTATTTTTTATTGGGAGGGTACTGTTTTTATTAAAATTAAAAAAAAATGAAAGAGAAATTGTTACTGTATTCAAATATTAGTGTTTATGAAAACAAAAATGAAGAGATAAAATTAATATGATTTCATAAGTACATATGCAAATAATAAAATTTATTAAGATTGAATGCAAGTTAAAATTGTTTGTAATAGTTTTAAACTTTTTTTTGGAAAAACATAATTCAATATAAATAACACAATATGTATATTAAGAAAAGCTTGTTTAATACTTTAAAATAAAAATATTAAATACAACAACGCTGTATGCAGAGCATGCTTTCAAGTAACTGGCAGTCATACTCATATTTATAATTATCCAAAAGAATAGTGAGATTTATACAAGAATCGCAAAAGTGGTGATTTTCATAAAATTTGATTATAAGAAAAAATTTTGTGTTCCTCTGTCAAAAAGTAGCCCATTGAAATAAATTGATTTACATCTTGTCGTATCTGACCCTGCCTTCAGAAGTGGACTATTCCAGATTCCTTACCTGACTGTCTAGCACCCAGTTGCTATCCAATGGGATTAAAACCTTCACTGGGGTTTGTGCATTGAATCCTCATGTTTCCAGTAAGGTAGGGAATCTGCCTTTAAATAGTCAGCCTTTTGGAGGCAAGGCAGAGAGCAATTACTTCTATTAACCTGAACGACAGAACATGTTCTCAATTAAACCTTCTGCCATCAGAAAAGGTATTTATCTAGTCATTATTGAGATGTCCACACAGTGAGGCAAGTCCAACTACAGAATGGAAACTGCTACATCTGAACTAGAGCTGACTCGATGCAAGCTAACTACATATCTGGAAGAGTCTTACTATAAGTCACGATGCAGGCTAATCATTAGCTGGAAGCAAGTTCCCTACTCCACATGACTATCTCAGCATTGAAGTCTATCAACTGTATTTGTTCATTTGTTTAATTAACATGTGTATATATTTTGTACTAATAAAGTATACATATTAATTGCTGAATAGTTGTTCTTTTTGTATCTGTTGGTTTGGAAATGAGCCTGCAAGCCTAACCAAACACAACACATCTCATGATCAAATTTTATATAAATCACTATTTTTGTGATTATTCTATAAATCTTGCTAGCTACTTGGATAATTATAGCTATGGGTATGACTATCAGCTAGTCAAAAGCATGCTGAGCATACTAAGTTCATGTATTTAGCATTTTTATTTTAAATTATTAAACAAGCTTTTTTTATAGTTGCATTTATAAATTGGACCATTTTCATCATCTGAGTATTAAAGATCTTGAGAAAAATTTAACTTTATTTAAATATTCAAAATTCAACTGTTAGTAAGAGAACATAGGTTAGTATATACACAATGTTTCAAGAGAAATTATTCTCCTTTCTTCAGGTGTTGCTAGCTTGACCAGTGACAACACTAGCATGGGAATCAAACCTGGGTCCTTAGATTTTTGAGTATTGAATTTTAAGGTAATGCTCTAAAATATTCAAGAATCTAAGGGTCCAGGTTCAGTTTCCACACTAGTACTGTCACTGGTCAGGTCAGCAACATCTGAAGAAGAGGGGAGAATAATACTTCATGAACCATGTGCATATAATAACCTGCTTGAAGTATTATTACTAACAGTTGAATGTATTTGGAACATTTAAATAAATTAAATTTTTCTAAAGATATTCAATACTCATATTAGATGATGGAAATAGTCCAACATATAAATACAACTAAAACACCATCATCACAAATCTCCAGGAAATCACTGTTTTTCTTAGTATATGTGCTGTAATTATTTATATTAAACTGTTTATAAAATTCTTGCATTTATGTAAATTAAATGCAAAAGTCAATTAAAAAAGTTATTTAGTATGTTAATAAAAAAAATAACTACAAAAAAGGCAGGCACTAATCAGATTAAGATAGATAGCAACATACTTATCAAACAACATTGGTGGCAGTGGGGAATTAATGCAATATAAATAGGATCATTGGCTGCAGTATTCATCACAGTACATATCTTCAACTACTCAAATTATCTATATAATTCATTATACTAATGTATGCTGTAAATAGAAATTGGGAGAATAACTTACCACTGTTTCTCAAACAAAAATCAATTTCATTAATAAGATAGCTAATTGTACAGCAGATAGAATTTTAAGTATTATTATAATTTATCTATGTCTCTAAAATTATACTATGCTTTAACATAGTAAATGAGTATATCAAAATGCTTAGCTGGAGCACTCTGTTTTGATTACTGTGTTCTCCTGGCCATATAAACCTATTGTAAGTGTGAAAACAAACATCTAGCCAGATCTCTAAAGTCATAAATTCAGAAAATAATTGAGCCATCTAGAATGTATTGCCTATCATAAAATATTGGATACCAAAGAAGTTCAAAAATACAACAATAAATGTTTAAAAAATTGACAATAAAAGAAGACCATTAAGAAAACCGAATTGAAAAATATAACCACAATTAATGAACTCTATCAAATTCTTATGAAGAGCATAAATTACAATTGTAAACTCTAGGTTAGAATTTAAATTTTATAAAATCTAAAAGGTGTACTTTAGAAATATCCTATTGTGTAAATATTTTATTTTTAATATTTTTTAATAATTTTTAGTATTTCTAATTATTTTTTATTTTCAAATCTTTATTAAATAATAAAAATCACCAAAGCTATGGTTAAAAAAGCAGTTATGAAAAAAACTAACACTTGAAAAGAAAAAACTCAGAATGTTTTAACTAGTGAAATTGTCAAAAGTATATTGTTGTTTTATATATTGTGTGATGGATGCCTTCAACACCCCTCCAATAACCAGTACACCCACCATAAGGCCCAATCAAATTCAAGCCCATGTTATTAATGTTACTTATTAAGTGATAGAATTATGTAATGTTAGGACACATAAACTAACAAACCAGTTATCACAACCTAAAATTTAAAGCCAAATATAAATAAACATTAAAACAAAAGTTAAACCTAACTGGTCAAATGGATATCACAATATATAATAGATCGGATGAGTAAACTTAATCAAGAAAAAAAAATGTATATAATTTTAAAATAAAGAAAAACTCAATGTTTATTTTTTTTATCTTTTCTTATGATTTTGTTTTAACAAATTGTATGAGTTGGCTGAATATAAAGAGATATACAATGAATTTTTTGTTCAAGGAGGAAAAAATCTTTTACCTGAGTAAAAAAAATATCATTCCCTTTATAAAGGAGTTAAAATAAAAATTTGAATGTTTGTGTCAACCAATTCATACTCACGATACTACTGAAGAAATCTTTTACACGAATTTTAGAAAATGAGTAGAAATGTTTAGTTCTAAAAATCTAAGTGAAGAGTTTGCAAATTAATAATTTACGAACAAAATAAAACATACGAATCTTTAAAAAAAAAATCGCCATTGATTCCTCACCATAAATTCCTGGATTTAAATCTGAAACATGCAGTAGTAGAAGAATATTGATGCTTCTCCAACTAATATCAACTACAAAAATTTATATAAATATCGACAAAAGTAATCATGCATTGCTGAAAACAAGGTGAATATCATGGAAGAAAAGTCATCATCCACAGAACTAGAAATTGCCAAGACCAATATGGGATTGTCCTATCTCTCTATGCCTGGATTGATAAATATCAAAACGATCCATCATCAATTCTCTCTTTTTGAATCTCATTCCAAAATTCCAGTTTGAAGACTAATAAAGTCATCGAATCCACCAGATGTTCAAGTTCTTAACTGTTCATAAAGAAACTACCATGGATTATAAGAACAAGCCATCAGAATATTGCCCATACACAATATAAAACCTATTTATAAAGTTGATGTCATCGATAATTGATTGTTTGTATGTTATATATAATAATTTATTTTCTATATTTTAATATAGGGCACAATACCTTAATTTAAAATTTATGAAATTAATAATAAAGGTGATGTATCTCAAAACTATGGATAGACAAAATTTATGCAGTACAATCTTGATTATGAAATAATCCGATTATTATAAATGAGACAAGGTAAGACACTACCTAAGATATATATTAATTCCATATTTATATATGTACAACACACACATTTGTTAATTGTTTATTTTAAAGTTTGTGTTAATTATTAATATTTTTTAATATATTTTCTTTGAGTATCTTTTTTATTATGTGTGTCTTAAACTTATAACTCTTTTATTGCACATACATTATACATAACAAGAAGGTCTATTAAACCATCATGGAATTAACTAAGACATTAAAAAAGATACATGAATATGTTACTATGTTTATAATAATGTTGTATATAATATGAAGTTCATTTATGTTAATCAGGACATGTAGTGGCTATTCTTTATGGAATCAGGATGTAAATGAAGAATAACCACAGATGCCTAAATGAGTTTTTCCTAATTTTGTTTTAAATTTTATTATCCAAATAGTAATAGTCAATATAAATATGTTCATTAGATTTATTGAAATGTTAAAACATATTTGTTGTTTTATTTTTCTGTGGTTAAATTCTACTAAGTCATATCACACACATATCTTGATTATTATTTTCATGTAAACAATATACTATATCCACTCCTATTAATAAGCATATATTCATTGTAAATATATTAAGAATATGATGATACAAATATTCCCTGAACCTGAGAACCATACAACATCTCCTTGAGTTCGAATCTGGAATAGTGGGAGTAAATTACAATATGTAAATAGAATCAGTAGTTATTTAAATCTTACTCTCTTCTCTCTTAGGTATGAGTTTAATATAAAAAGGTATACATGAAAGTAGATAATAAAGATATATTCTTTTTACTCCTCAGAAGGAGCCCATCCACCTTTGTGCACACCATGAGTAGACTGTCCCATTGCATTTGAGTACAACTTGAGTACATAAGAGTACAATTTTCTGCTTGTCTCATTACATTTGGTCACCAACATGTTAGGTATGAATCAGATGGTTGTCATATTATACCTAGTAAAACTGATGTAATGATTATTGGCATTCCAAAACCATAAGTCGTTAGGAATCATCACATACATAAAAACCATCCTGTTACAATATATATATATATATATATATATAATAACCCCCGCACAGTAACACTAGTGATAACACCACAAGAATTCTACTGAAATAATAAAATTGTAAAGAACTTACTTTGAATTATACAATAATTAGCCAGAATATTTCAAAATGTGTTTTTTTAATAACTATAATCACAAACATTCTTTGGCCAGGATTAGCATTAAACCATCAAAACGTCACATGATCATCATTTCTTAAGCACACTCAATTTGTTAAAACAATAGCAACTGTATGGAGAGTTGCTACTGTTTTCACAGATTGTATATGCATAAGAAATGGTGATCATGTGATGTTTTAGTGGTTTAATATTTCAAAATGCTAATATTAAATTGATAATAGATTAATTAATTTGTGAATTTTCATTATTATATATATTTAAAATATTATAATACTTTTATTTTACTTTTATTAATATTTTTTAAGAGTTACTAAATGGTATAAATTTTATTTTTAAAAAATGATCTCATTTTTATTTGTATATAATTTAGAATGATTTAATGAAGTGCATATATTTGACAAATAAAAGGGGAATTAAATAAGACATTGAATTCAGTCAGAGATGTATGCATGTAAGTACACTGTATAAAGATAGTTTATATATTTATAAATATATTCACTATATCAGGATGGTTTAATGAATTTATATGGAAACAAAATATAATTTTAAATATGCTTCTTTTTTTGTCACTTTCATAAAAGTTATTTTATTAAATTCTTATTTTAAAATTAGTTAACATTAGTTATGCCCATTCTGTATTCAATTTCCAACCTGACTACATAGCTTATATTTTACTTATATATATATATTGTAACCATCCGTTCGCCCCTTCAACTACCCATCGTGCCGAACCCGTTGCGGCACTATAAATTGTACCCGTAAATTGTGTGGTCCCAACTACATAACGTAAGTGCACTAAGAATCTTAACTTCGATCACTGATCAATTCCCGTTGCACATTGTCAGCTATTAAGAGCTGTATCCAAAAGCATATCATGCTATCTATTTTATGCACGAAAGACCACAATCAACATCTGGGGCAACTTACCACAGACCAAACTACTGATCTAACCTAAACTTTTTATGATTTAATTTGATCGCAGCCAGGGTGTACCACGAAGAACTACCATAGTATTATGATAAAATACTTTAATCAAATTATAAGTGTAATGTTATTATTTTCAAACCTTAATTTGCAATTTTTACTGTATGAGACCCGATGGCCGACCATGTATAAGATGGCATAATTTGTGGAATTACATAAGATTATGAAATTTTAAACCATCTATATGATTTCTAATACAGATGCTAGTCCAGGTAAAGCTTTGCAATAAATAAACATAAATACTTGGGTTCTTTTATAGTTTACTATATCATTGAGACTCTTATTATACTGACGAATGACAATTTAAAAACGTTAAGTAAATATATTTAATCGTGTCATTATTTGGTAAATCTGTTTACAAGTTTAATAATCAATTTGTATGGTATCCTAGAATCAACTACGCAAAGCCAAAATGATGGAAAAGGTAAATGGGATTTTATTGTACCCTACACATCATAAATTACCAAAGACGAAAAGCATCTAAATGTTTCTCAAAAAAATCAATAAACTCTTATATCATGTTGACGATAGTATGTATTTCAATGTATGCTCTATCCAAGGTTTATGATTTCTGATTTTACAAATGACACATAGCAACGGCACAGTAAGTTTAATTATAAATCAACTTTTATTTACAAAATTATGAATAATAAGTAATTAATTCCAATGTTATAATTAAAGACATAAATAAACAAATAAAATAAATAAATTATAATTCCATCGACTTTCTTCAATAACATCTCATAGGTATAGTTTTTTTTAAAAACCTAATCATATCTCATATTCAATTTGATAGGATGAATGTATTGAGAAAATTATACTAAATTCAGCATCAACTCATGAAATATTTAACGTCATTTCCAGGTTCAATAAATCCATACCGTAAACTTATAATAATGTAATAAATAATATTATGTCTGTAGGATTTAGCTACAATGCAATCATTAAATAAAGTGATAATTTAAACTTACACTCCGGTAAATAATAATCAACCAACAGTTAATTATTATGAAGTAACTTGAATAGAATGTCCTGCTACAAGTTGATGATCTAACTCATAAATTATGCTTACAAATGAAAGAAGATGATTTAGCAGATTAACGAAAATACTTTGCTCAACTTATATCTATGAAGTAAAACATATTCCTGTGGATGTATTCATCTACATGGAGGAATTAAATAACACTAAACGTTTTGTGGATTTATACACTATCATAAAGCAATAAGTACAAGTACACCATTCCGCAGATTAACCACCAGCGCAGGAATGAGTGTAAAATACAAAAATGGCAATAAAGTAATCTGCGGATTAACCACCAGCACAGATTAATGCCCTTTACATTCTAAAACAACATTACTATTTACTTCACATTAAAGTGCAAAATCATCCCCTTTTATTCTGATCATTCAGAAAACACTAACACTCTAGCAAATGTGGGTTCTTGCATAATAAATGTTATGCTAATCAGGACAACTAATGTACTAACTTATCTTTCTTAAAATAAAACATGTGTAATATAATATAAGTAATATTAGTATAGGAATATAAATCTGGAAAGACTAACAAAATAACTCATAAAGATTGATACATCTCATGAATTCATTTAGTACTTTTAAGCTTTTTCGCAAGCGCTATTCTCTTGAATAAATATTTTATTCAACCCCTATTAATTTAAACTTAATAAAATATAACTTATGAACTTCACATGCAAGTTCATATAACTATAAAATTAAAGTAATGCATTATTCATCAAATACATAAAATTTAACAGGTGTGTGTATGATATAAATTAAACGTATCGCATTTTATAGTTCAAACATGAATTAGAGCAGGTGTGTGTATCACAAATTGGATTATATAGCATTTTATAACTCCAAATATTATCCGTGGAATCCATGTACGATGTGTCGAACAACAAATACACGAAGCAATAGCTATAATTATAGTTAAATTCCATACATGCAATTTTATCCATTTGTGTTAGTTATTATAATCACTATTAGATTGACGATTTTACGTGGCTCCATAAACATGAAACAATTTCAAAACATGACATGCAGAATTTAAATGAAAATGTTTTTCATAAGTTATTAATCTCTACATTTCTCTATTAAAATGTTCCAAGTTTATCACATCCATGCTAATATTTATTTATCCACGCTTAAATCTAGGAATACTAATTATAGCAATTAATTTAATCATTTCAAACTGACGTTAAAATTAGAAAATAGCTTTGATTAACTATTTTGAAGACGGTTTATTATCCAAATGTTAAACAAATTAACTAGCAAATATATGATTGGCATTGTAAAGTTAAATATCAATTAATACTATATTTTATTAGAATTAGAAACGGAAATTTTAAGCTACGTTGACAACTTTAACATTTTACCTTAATTTAAACTTCTTCTTTTTTAAAAAGCAAATTTTCATATTCATAAAACTTCTGTAATTAAAATACTTATTTAATTTTTCCAAATTGTAGAATAATAAACATTTTAAAACATACCAAATTCTTGCAATTAATTCTTTTAAACTGGGAAGCTCCGACATTTTAAAAATGTAATATTGGAAAATTGTTACCGGTGATTTGATCCACTTGGCCAGCCGACTTGAACAGACTTTTAAATTTAGCAATTCATCTTATAATTAAATACCACTATGTTATTTTACGTTTATAGCAAATTTTGTGGTAATCCGTTTACTTATTAACTATTTTAAAATAAGCTTAGCAAATTTACACCATTTGCCTTTACCATTTTCTTTTCTTTCTCCCTCCAAAAGCAAATTATCAGACGATCTCCTCTTAAATTCGTGCTCTTTTCTTTTATTACATTGAGACGCATACGTAATTACTGTATTTATTTTTAATAATTAGATTTAGTTGAACAAATGGTTTTTTAATTCAATGGAAATAATAATTTAAGATCATTTTAAACAAATAAAAATAAATATTATTATTTATAATATTTTACCAAATTTTAATGTGTTGTAAAAATTTTAAAAAGTTAAACATTTTGATATGAGTTAGCATATGGGAAGAAGCAAATTTAAATTTATTAAAATAATATAAGAAAGTAATCTGTTCAAAGTGCAAATCAAGCCAATCAAATCACCAAAAAAAAGAAAGGGAAATTTTTATACTAGTTACATCAATTAATATATTTTATACTAAAATATATGGTTACAATATATATATATATATATATGACTTTAAATTAAACATATATGACTGTGAATCATATAATTATAATAAAGGGTTCAAGGTGCTTTGAAATTGTGCTAAATTGCAGACAACTTTTTAAAATAGAAGAAAAATTTAAAGAGTAATAGAGATAAGTAAATTAATCCTTCAGTAAAGGAAAATATGGAAGCATTCTTATACTCAAAACAAATAAAACTTATTTGTGTTAGCCAATATTATTTTTATGATCAGTTCTGATGAATAAGTAAGAGTGATTATTGCTAAAGAAATATAACCAGTTCATCAACATTGCTTCATTGAGATCATACTTTGAATAATTAAACTATGTAAACTGATGATTATGAATCCTTTGGCTAATGATATAGTTACTGAACAATATTATGTTGGTTAATTTAATTTTTATTATTATGCTTATATTGGAACACATTAGCAGAAATGTAATCAGTTGTTATCAGGTATATAATAAATAAGTATTATCATTTGCAGTTAATAAACATCACATGACCACCATGTGCAGTGATCTCAGATCCAAGACTCCTCATTGACAAAGGCCACAATCCATAAACTAGTCTGGAGATATTGGATGAGTAGGCACTAGATGGGAATTTTATGCACAAGCCTTCTGGCATCCATTGATTATTCTAGCTTGCTGTGTATGGCAATACATATAGTGAGTTTTGCCTGTTTTAATCATTTGCAGTTTCTGGTTATCATTATTAAGCAGTGATGCTATAACATTTGAACATACATTATATAAATGGCATCAAATATTATTAAAACTGCATTCAGAATCTTATTATTACAATGCATATATGCGTTTGTCTGCCTGTCTGTAAGTGCCAAATGGTTTTTGGGTGCGTGATCTGTGTGTGTGTTCCTTATACATAGGAATCTCCGAAAAACATTTAACATATTTTATCCATGAAAATATTTATGCATTTTAAAAATAATATATTTATTGTTTGATTTCAAATTTTGTGGTATTGTTATAAAAAATATTATCAATGTTGTTACATTCAAAAAAATTATTTACTGTATTTTGTTTGTTTACGGGTCCATTTATTTTGTTAATTCACTTTAAAAAAACAACAAACAAATATTTTCTGTCCTTTATTTATACTTCTTAGTATTATTATTATTTACAATATATATAAACATTTGTTTATTAAATACTGTATATCATATCTAAGCTATAAAATATTAAAATCTAAATTTGATATTAAATTGTTCTTTTAATTTAACAAGTAGCAGCAGGAATTAAAAATTTGAAAGTTTTTAATTAAATGAAAATTTACTTTTTACTTAAAGCAAAAAATTAAACAAAAATTTTCAAAACTCATCAAATGCTTGAAGGAATTTAAATTTTAGCAATGTGTAGAACGAATTGCGTTTTTTTTTTTTAATCTACAGATATATTTTTTATAATTCGTGTTTTTTTACATCTCTAAAACTATAATAGTTTTAAAAAAAGAATAACATTGAATTAATTCAAATTATGAAGCTAAAAGGAAAAAAAAACGTATAGAAAGTGTTTTTTATTAATAAGAGATTTTTATTTTGAATCACACAGACACGCTCACACAATGAGTTTGCTAGAATATTGAAACAGATATAAATATTTTTATTTGCAGTTTTAAATATTGATAAAAAAGTATAATCCATAATGCTTGCTAAGTCTACAACAATAACAATATTTAAATTTATTTTAAACATTTTATTTTCATTTTTATTTCACAAATGAAGAGATTATTAAATACTTTCACTATTATTTTAAAAATCTCACTTTTATTTATTCATGACTAAATTTTTGGTTTAAAAAGTCTTAAGAAAAAACAGCTAAACATTACATGATCATAATTTCTTATGCTTACACAATCTGTAAAAACTGATGAAATCTCCAAGCTAGAAACTAGTCTGGGGATATTCGATGAGTAGGCTCTAGATAGGGATTTTTTTACTCACAAATCTTCTTGCATCCATTGATTTCTGTGGCTTGCACTAGGGTGACTATTGTATGGAAAGTTTGTCACTGTTTTAACAGCTTATGTAAGCATAGGAAAAGGTGATCATGTGATGTTTAGTGTTTTAATATCACTCATGCTCATGGAATGATGATGACTATGGTTATTAAAGAACCAAAGATAACAAATGTATAGATACTGAACTGTGGTTCAGATTTCTATGACCATAAGGGTGAATTAACATGGATTGAAAACATTATCATGTTTTTATTTTGACTCATTGCTTTATAATTAACCAAAAAGGTAAAAGGTGGCCACTAGAGAATTGCATTGCATCCTAAGATCTACATGCAGTGATTTCAGATCCAAAGCTCTTCACTGATGAAAACCACAATGTAGAAACTAGTCTGGGGATATTATATGAAGTAGGCATTTGACAGGGATTTTATGCACAAACCTTCTTGCATCCATTTATTATTGTAGCTTTCACTACGTGACCCTACTGTATGTTTTGTCATCATTTTATAAACAACAACAAAAAAGTCATTATTGTAAAGCATTGGTGGTCGAGAGGTTAGTGATGGCTGCTTTACAAGCAGTTGTCGCTGGTTGGGTTCGCTTCCCAGCTGATGCTATGACACATGGGGAAAAAAGTCATTATTTTTAATTAATATTTGTGAATACAAATATCACTCCATCAAAAATTAGATGAATATTAGTTTGGAAAAGATATAAATTTGAGGCAATATTAAATGTTGCATACAAAGTGATCAGTGAGATTAGATAGGACTATATACTCCCATATTTGGAGTAAAATAAAAGATTGAAAGATATAACTGTATTTCAATGATTTTTTTTCTCTTTATTTTCAATTGTGAAAAATAAATAATTGCAATATCCATTCAGAATTAAATATGGTTTATATACAGAAAAGATACTATTAATCTTGCTCTTTATTGTTCAACACTTCTATCATAGGAATAAAATCATGAGAAACCCTTTGAATTTTCATGACTGGGCACTATATTGTTTTAGCCATAGTTATGATTTATTCAAGAAATATTTTAAACTTTAATTTTGTTTACACAAATATTTAAACAAAATTAACACATTATATGAATAAGATTTTATTGAAATTCTTGAATGATTACTTCTGCAGAAATTTTACTTAAGACTTGGGATTACTGTTGTTTTTTTTCTTTAAAACAATCCTATAAACAGAGAAATCATTTGGACATCAAAGCTTATAGAAAACGTGGAAAATAAAATGTTGGCAAAGACGGTTTTAAGAATTTCATCGTTGCATCAGATATTAGAAATGTGAAACAAGTTTCTATGACTGCAAACCAGTCAGCGAAAACAGAAACAGGCCTAGGGATTATTATAGATACAAAAATTAATCATAAACTAAAGGAAATAAAGAAATCCCAGTGTTAAATTGTTCATAGGAAAAAAGATACGACATCGTCATGTCAAACCAAAAATTGCCGAATGCGGCTAAACAGTGTGGATCGGAAAATTATTTTAAATATTAATTCGATCTCAATTTTAGAATTGAACATTATAGATTATGACTCAAGCTATCTCCCTGCACAAAAAGCAGGTTTCTCCAACGATCAGAACAGAAGTTATTAGCCCACTTTCGGTGAATTGGGGGCCTCAAAAATTAAAAAAAAATTTTTTTTTTCAAATCAACACAGAATTACAACGCAAAAAAGTTAAAATTCAAAGACAAAATTAGTACAAATGATGTTTTAGATCTAAACAGAGACATTGAAGCTGCAAATTATTCATCCTCTTTCAAGCAATAATTATTGAGAACATTCCAAAGTTTAACAACAAACTTTCAGATTATACAACTGAATCCTTGATTACTCAGCAAGACCTAAAATTCAATCATAGGAAGCAGAACCCAACTAGTATCAACAAATAAAGTGTGTACAGTTAACAGACATCCTTTCCACATCTCTTTCTCTTTTCATATGTATCCTTCCCCTTTCACTATGTTGCTACTGCATTTCATTTTTATCAATCTTTGTAAACCTCTTATTTAACTATATTTGTACCTTTTTTTTAAATGAATAAAGTTTCATCACTGAGAAAAAAACAACAACCCTGTAATGATTTAATTTATTGTGTTCTGATAATAGAGATTTTTTTTCATCATTGAGAATTTTTAGTTTGCCATTTCAAAACCTATGGACAGTAAAATATGTAAGAAATAAATCAAACAGGTAAACATATCTTTGTAGAAAATGCTAGAAGGTTGAAATGAAACTGATATATGCATATCATTAGAAAAAATGGTAATATAAGAACACCAAAAGTTTTAAACTCCATCTGTAAAGTTTATAAAAGATTTAGAAAAAGCACTTATGAGATTGATGAAATGATATGGAGAAGAAAAGTCAAGATGACAGAAACTGAATTAAATTGATTCTGCAGTAAATTACATGTGTAAGTGAATATAACTTTTTAAAGATACATCCCATGTTCAAAGACTGAGACTTGAACTAGTGGTATAATCTTATTGAAATAAATTGTTTCTCTATGAGTTAAGTAGAATGTATTGCAAACAGTCTAAAAGTAAATCAAAGCTAAACTATTTAATATTTTGCAAAGATTATATATGGGTTTGATTTGAAAAGTCAATTTCAGAATATGTAATATTATTTAGTTAAGTAAATATATTGAATTTTTTTCCAAATAATTTATAATTATTATTCAAATGATAGCTACATTTAAGGTCTGTGCCTTGTTAGAAAATCCATAACAACAAATCATATACAAGTAAGACTTCCAAATGTATATCCTGATGAACATTTAAAATGATTTACTATATTTGATTCACATTATCTTTCAAACCTTCAATTTATGCCATTATTTGATTCACCAATTTGAGTCTTAATTGGAATAATCATCATCATAAATTTTTTAAGTCACAAGTAAAGCATAGTAGTGAATAATATAAAGATATATTCCCAAATAAAATGATCAGAACGTTTTGAAAGACAGAAATAAATGATTATCAGTATATGTGTGAGAATAAAAAGAAAGAATAAGGCAATGGTTCTATAAAAGGCAAGATAAAGTCACAAAGATCTGAGAATACCAAAAGAGAGGAAGAAATGTATGACTCATTAATTAATAATTAAGAAAAAAAATGTTTTGATCTTCATGGATAATTTTTTAAAAAAACCTAAAGTGTATTTTAATTAATTGGATAACCAAAACTAGACTAAATGTTCTAATAATTTATGAAACATAATAAAGCTGAAAATCAAGCAATGCTGAAACAAAATAAAAAAGAAAAACCAAACATTTTTGAAAATGATGGAAAATTCCAGGATTAAAATTCAAACAATACTGACACAAATGAAGGCAAAATAATAGTTTTAATGATAAAATAAAAATTGTATTAAACAGAATAGATGACAAAAATAAAATAAAAACTATATTAAAGAGGATGCATGTGGATGAAGGCAAATGGAAATAGTCTTAGAAAAAGAATGGAAATGTCAAGAAAGAAGAGAAAGATATAATAGATACTGAAGACAAAATTCTGAAAGAGAAAGATTAAAGGTTGAAATAAATCTTTCAAAGAAATCAACATGTGATGAAGGAAATCAAAGAGAGATTTGAAAAAATGCAATTAGAAGAAAGTGAAGTGAGAAAAATAAAGATAACTAAAATGTTATATAAGTATAATATTGATATAAAAATAGTATAAAGTAAGAAATGAAAGAAATAAAAAGAGAATCAGGAGCAAGTTTGAGATGAAAGATGCCAAGCAATGCAAATATGAAGAAATAGAAGCAGAGGAAAATATGCTCAAGCAGAGTTTAAGAATGCCTCAGTTAGTATGGTTAAAGAATTTTTAAGAACAGAAGATAATACACCAGTCTGTGGAAATTGCAATGAAGTTTCAGATATTTGAAAAAAAATCTCTAGTATAATGCCTCAAAAAAGAGCATAGAAACAGAGAAGATATTTAGATGAACTATAATTATATTTGGATACTCTACCATTTCTAACTATTAATATAAAAACTACTAAAACAGAGTTTAAATATAACATTTAGGAAGATTTATTGTATCAAGTATACTTTTAATGCTTTCATGGTATATTCATGGTTATTCTGCTGGAAACATTAATTTTATGCTGAATTGAATGCTATTTGATTTTTGGTTCATTATATATTCATTTTGTGTAATAAATCACACCTCCTTTATTTTACATTTGCAATTGTTTCTTTCTTCACACATAATTTTGATGACACTTGAATCACAACTATGGCCATGCTCTCTTTCATGATTATGAAAAACAGAGGAATTAACAGTTTCAGACAATCTTAGATTTTTTTAGTTAATGAACATTGAGTCATTCTACTTCTAACATTTGCCATAGTCTCACCATAATATACCTAAGGACAGTTTTTTGGGCTGCAGTTTATAACAGACCACATTGTCTGGCTCAATATTAAAATTTTGCCCTTTGAGTTATTAATCTGACATTAAATTGTTCAAGCATATTTGTGTTATTCTAGTACTTATATGTGATAAATATGGTAAAGCAAGCCAGCTTTTACTATTTCTATGACCATTTTATGAATTATTTTGTTTTTGATTTGCTCTATATATTTATGTATGAGCATTCTATAATAGCTTACTTTTATAAAGTTAGCCATGTGGCAGACCCTGGTTTACAAAGAAACAAATGCAACTAATTGAATATTAAACATGCAAGAAAATTGTATATATATACATTATGTGGACAATGTCTTTTTAAGTGCACCTCAAAGTATAATTAATCTCACAGATTTGAACACAAATTCATGCTTTAATTGGATGGTGATCTGGAAAATAATAATCTAATTCAATATTTGGATTTAAAATTAAAGAGAACACTCAATGCACTCCAATATAAAATGGTTATATTCTCCCCCCATATTAGAGGATACATAGACAAAATCTAAAGTATCTACAACTCAAATTTGCAGGCTAAAAAACTTTTTATTCCACAATTATTATCAATATGAATCAGATAGAACTGAGAACATTCAATATCACATGACCAACTTGATAAAAGCAATCTGTTACAGAATGTACATACATAGATATATAGAGCAATTCAAAACCAAAATAATTGTCAATCATAAAAAAAATAAAAGCTGGATTGTTCTACAATATTTATCACACACAGGTAATAAAATAACACAGGTATGCTCAGACAAATTTAATATCAGATTCAGAACCCCTATAAATTTAAACCAGCTTATTAACACTACAGCAGACAAAATTTTAACACTCGATTGGCACAATGTGATCTATGCTGCAAAATGCAGCCAAAAAGACTGACCATATGTATATTATGATGGATCGGGGCAAATCTTAAAAGTAAAATGACTCAACATTTATTAACATATAAAAAATCCAAGACTAAGGCCAAAGCTGTTAATATATCTGTCTTTCATAATCATGAAAGAGAGCATGGTCATAGTTGTGGATCACATTATCAAAATTATGTGCGAAGAAAGAAATGATTGCAAACATAAAATAAAGGAGGGATAGTTCATTACACAAAAGAATATGTAATAAAACAAAAATCAAATAGCATTCAAATCAGCAAAAAATTAATGTTTTAGCTGACTAATCATGAATATGACACAGACACGTTGAAATTATTCTTGGTACAATAAATCTAAATTTTATATTTAAACTCTGTTTTAATATTTAGATGAATTATAGAAAAAGATATTGAGATGCTTTGCTTGATCTCAAAATTTGTATGTCAGTTGGCCTAATTTTAACTTCATTCAAGTTGTATTTTTTCTTTATTTAAGCTGTATTTTTAGTGAGTGCAGCAATATGATATATAATATGTGTGCATGTGTCGCACTAATCATAAAAAAATTTAAATTAGCTGATATTTAATGTAATAATTTTATTTCCAAAAAAAAATAACTTTATAACAAAATTTTGTTATCATAGAAATTTCTCAAAAATAGAACCACTATGTAGCTTATGTAAAGTGGCAGATAAAACTATTAAACGTATGTTTACTGCTTGCCCATTTTTCAGTCCTGCTAGACAAAATATCATAACCAGAGTACTGCCAGCTAACATGAAAATTCTAAGAATCAGGGATACTATAAAGAGTGGGGTCTTTGCTGCAATTAGAATGGGATTATTCCTGCTTCATGCCATGTGGTTAATGAGGAATTATGTCATTTTTAACTGAGGAAATAAAGATCCATGGGAGGTGTGTAAAAAATTTATTTGAAGGACTAAGTTTAGGGATCACTTATTAATTTCGGGAAAGCTCTTCGAGGACACCTGGGGGCAACTTAGGCCACTGGATGAAGAGCCAATCCTCAGGCATGCTAATTAAAAATTAATTCAAGATTAAAAAATGGTTCAGTTAGATGGAGAATGACAAATGATCACTGGCTAAGTCACTAAAGGAAGAGCCAGTTGTTCTGATATAAAATTAGTACAGAATAATTATAGACTAAGTTTGAACGATGAGCTTCTTGCTCTGATCATGAAATTAATTTGTCATAATAATAACTAATGTATCAGATGGGTTTATTTTCTAATTTGGAAAATCATTTACTAATGATTGTTATAATATGTGTAGCAAATTCAAACAAATGTATACCAACAAGATTTATATTGTAATTGTACGTGTATTTTCCTTAATAAAAAAAAAAATGTGATTTTTCTGGTAAAAATTTTATATTATCTAAAGACAGTGCTTAATCTGCAAAATTTTATCTTTTATATAGTTTCATTTCCATTAAGCATTATTATATGTAAATACTTTAATTAAAACAGTTAACTTGAAATTTAGTAATTAAGATAATAATGCTGGCTTATCTGAAAATATTTTAATCACTTGTGCTGATCAAGAAGATTCTGAAAATTCGTGGGTGGGTAGAACAATAAGCAGTGAATTGTATCAAAAGCCAACTGAAAATCATTCAAATTATTCTTCAATTATTTTGCTTTGACAATTTACTGTCTGTGTATTTTAATTGCTATTTTAAGTGTCAGGGATAAAAATGAACCTGAGAACCACTCTAGTTGCTGTATCTGAAAATATGTATGGCTAGGCACTCCAAAGATGAACTTTTCTTCTGAGCATAAACCTTTTTCTCCAGTATGATTTAAATTTGCTAAGAAAACGGATCTCATGAATTTGCCATCATAGAAGCATCTCTCAACATACCAGAAACAAGAAGACCACGGATAAGATATCAACACAAAAGAGTACAACGCATTCGAAAATAATTGATACAGAAAGTAAAAGCTTTTCACCCACAGACTTCCAGTAAAATTGATATGAATTATATTTTTATTATATGTATTAGTAAGCCAGTGAGTGATTTAATTTGTGTTTATCAATTCATAGTTTAATACTTGTATGTTTTATTTAATTAAGGGTAATTTTATATGTAGTTCTTTTTTTTTTTCATATGTCATAGCATCGGCCGGGACGCGAACCCACAACCGTCTGCAAACAACTACTTGCTTGCGAGGCGGTTGCGATGACCTCTCGGTTAACAACGCTTGACATAGTTCAATTTTATTGATACACATTTTGCATTGGTTGTATTAATTTTATTCTAGACCCTGTTATTGTTAAAAAAAATTGACAGTTGATGATTAAGTTAACAAAGTCACAAAAGTTTTAGAATTATTTTACTTTTATTTTAAAGTTAATAGATCCCCTCCCCCCCTCCCATTTTACGATTGTTTAAAACCTAAATTTTCTTAGCAAAAGAAAAAATTCATGTAAGTTATAAAAACAAAATGTAGATTAATATTCTTTTTAAATACCTGTTCTTGAATAATATTTGGAGTTGGATATAATCATTTATATTAGATATGTGTATATAATAGTTTTTATATATGTTAAAATGTTAAAAGTTTTGGCAGTTTTTTTCTTGATTTGCTCTGCTTGTGTGTGTGCATGCATGTAAATGATCCCTTTATAAATACCAATAGAGGATTATTTATCTATTTGGCTTTCTGATGCTATAACCTCAATAATATGCGTATAAAATGCGATAATAGGGATCTCTACAGGTGTTTTAACCACAAGCATCCCTATTATCGCATTTTATACGCATATTATTGAGGTTACAGCCTCAGTAAATATTACTTACGTAATCAATGCGCGTTTAATAAATTTATATAATTACTATTTGGCTTTCTGTTTATTATTGTAATTACTGCTAGACATAGGTGAATTCTGATTTACCCTTGCAACAGCAATGTTTTTGCCAAGGCTCATTTTAAATTTTCTCTGTTTTAATCCAGGCTGTCTATTGCTTGCAATGTGATCATTATTGCTTTTGCATTGGGTTAAGCATAGTAAGGCTTCCCATGCCTTTGATATATTTGTCATTTTCATTTAACACAGGTTATTTATGGCTTTTACTATTGTTTATTATCTCTTCCTCATGATCTTGCATCGCACATGATTCTAGTTAGAAAATTTCAGCATGTGCAAACTGGTTTCATAATAAAATCTGCCAAGGTTTAATCAATAATTAATGTTATTTTCAAGATTTATGCGCACATCTGTAGTGTATAATATAAGAACAGTTCTAACAGAGAATATTTCATTATTTTAATAAACTAAACATTAATTTGAAGGGAGGTATAATGAGATTATCAAAGCCAACTGTCAAATATATTAGCTTTTAAAAGAGCTATACTCAATTTACTAATATGTATGAACTAGCTTAGTTCAAGATCATCCATGAATAGAAGCTATTTATTAATTTATTTTTCATTTTATTTTAATTTCATTAATAAACATTGTTATTAATTATTAGATTTGTTTGGTGTTTGTTTACCATTGTCTGCCCTACCAATTGTTTCTTTTACAAAGTATCTCTACCCTCCATGATCTAGTCACAATTCACCCAAAAATAAATTATCTGAGATGTGATGCATTGTGACTTCTTCTTATATGGAGTCAGGAATCTCTCAGCCACTATGTCCAGAGAAACCTGTTAGCCACTTTACCTTCCCTTTCCATTTCCCACCTTAAGTTTTTCATAGTGTTCTCTATCCTGCTCCATCCCATTTGCACAACATAATCTTTGTCAACTCCATAGCCTTTACATCGAAATCCCCCTTAACTTTTCCCAAACCCAGTGTAAAAAACAATAGCCCACTTTCTGTATAATCACTTTGTTTATATTTATTCTTCCACAACATTATTATTTGTACCCTTTCTGATTTCAGGCATTTACATTCAATTAACAGATGCCTTACATTTTCTATGCCTTCCTTACATAACTTGCAGACCAAATCACCCATATTTTCCCATTTATGCCTATATTTAGGCTAGAGAGATTTAGTGATGTTTCCTTGTGATAGATATTTGGTGTAGGCTGTCTGGTATAATTTAGCATGAACCTCAACATCAATGGATAAAGCTACTTGAACCAGATCAAGATATTGAATGAATATTATCAATAAGAGATTATAAGATTTATTAAAATTCAATAAATATATTTGCAATGGTCAATGTGCAAAGGAAAATGCAGAAAAAACCCATAGAGCATCAGGAATGTATGGAGGATTATGAATTATTACGTAGATTAATGATAGATAGACATTGACATTAGCAGAATTTTCAAGGAACTTCAAAAGACTGGTGGAACACTTATTCATTAAATTATTGAAAAAATGTCACAATAGCATCAAATCTACCAAAAGACATATAGATCTAATTTTTCCATGTCATATATGCAGGATGAGAACTTTGACAGCATGTGATTTATTAAAAGACTAAATAATAAAATAATAAGACATAACCTGCAAAATATAATGGAGAAAATACTAAAGGCAGAACAAATTTTTTGAGTGGAATGATACCAAAAGAGGTTATTTATATATCAAATAACCAAAATAAATCACAACTATTTATCCTGAAAGGAGAATTAATGTTAGCATTATTGTAAGAAAAAGAAATCAAAATGAAATTATGGAAAAGTAATAAAAAAAAAATCTTTCCAAGATTTGAAAATGTCAAAGATCATATAAAGAAGTAATCAAAAATGCCATGAACAAGAAGATAGTAATAGAGAATATTCAGACTTAAATCAAAGACCTTTTTTTGCTGTACTGTAAAGTTTATAGTTATCAGGAAGTGTTTATAAAAACATTAAAATAATTTAAGAAAAAGATATGGGAATATCTTTTGATTTGCAATATATATTTGATTTATCATTGAAACAATGTGGCTGAATAGATGAATCTGCAAAAAAGATATTAAAAACAAAAATACTTCAGAAGTCAGCCTGAATGTTGTAAAATAGGAATGTTTAAAAATATCCAGAGAAAAGATGCTATAATACCCATCAAGGATTCAAGCAGATGTAACCTTACTATCCATCAAAAAGGAACACACAAAAAAGGGTTATGTAAAAGTGCAGTAAAAAAAGAAAACAAATAAAACATCTAATGTGTTTAACTAAGGCTAGATATTTATCAAAATATTCTACATCAGTCATTCTAATCAGATTAATGCTTATAGAAGAAACTTCAAAATCTTTATGAAGACCTGTAACACATTTTAAACAATATAGTAGATAATGTAATTCTAATTGAGGATGAAAGGCAGTCAAGAATCTTTTTAAAAATAATCAAAATCCATAAAAATATAGCAAACTAGATGAGATTGTGACATTAATGGAGCTCTTAAGTCTGATGATGAATTATTTCTGTGTGTATTTATTTTCATGAAGCTATTAGAAATAAGAAAAACATATACTAAAAGATGCGTATGATTACTAAAAGTGATAATGCTACAAGTTCAAACTTATCACTCTTACTGTGTCATTTCTATTTCACAGAAAATGTGTGCAACTAAATAATATAAAGTTATCAGATGATTCGAGACTTGTCTTATCATCATAGCAATTGACCATTTTCTGGCTAAGGTTCTTGCTACTGTTTCTTTATTAGATCAGATAGATAAGATATGCTTAAAGAGATAAGCCAGAAATTTTATCTTTTATTCAAATATCTTGAATGATTAATTTTATATTCAGCTTATAATCAGTTAATGATACCAGATGACCATAGGAAGCCTATTCTGAAGAACATACTGACATAAGTTCACTAAATTGGATGATAACAGATTTAATAAATTCAGTCAAACAATTATATTGTATTAACTAATATAAGATAAATAAAATTTTCTATTCAATTATTACCATAATATGTTAAATGAATAAGTATTAATGTACAATAAAAAGAAATGGCATGTTATATTCTGCAAAGGAACTTTCCAAGTTTAATACCTATAATTCCATGTTTAAGATAACTGTTTGTAAAGAATAAATCAGAAAAGTTATAAAAAGATTGGATAAACTCAAGGAACCTCTCTAAGTGATAATTGTAGAATAAAAATGTAGAAAAATAAAAAAAGATGTTAGAATATAATATACGAACTTTTTTTCTCTTTGATGGAGAAAATGTGAGATACTTTGATCTCATTTCTACTGCTTTACATAGGTTCAGGCTATTCTTTTAATGATATATTTATTAGATTTAATTTAAATTTTAGGGATATTCTGAGATATGGAAGATATTAGTTGTAAAATGTTTTATATTATAACAAACTTGTCTATGCAGGATTAATATTCAATCGCAAAAGATAAAGAAACATAAGTTGTTGTTTCTTTAATAAATTTTATGGGCTATTTACATATATCTTTTAGACTAAATAATTGAATCGGAAAATAATGAAGGAAATCGTTCATTTTTTATTTTCAAAACGGCGATTAAGAATTGAATGAATATTTTATTAAATAAGCAATTGCTTAAAAATTAAACAATTGGCATAAAATTCAAGTAGTTTATAAAGAAATATTTAAAGCAATTAAGTTGTTTAATAAGAATATCAGAATTGCCATAGCAAATTATGTTGAACAATTTACATATTTGTTTAAAGGATTCGAACTCAGACTTTTACATGACCCACTACTCTCAGTGCCATCTCATATTGTCGATCCATCAGTGACTGAGAGTAGTGGGTCATGTGAAAGTCTCAGTTCGAATCCCCCATATATTACATATATAAATGCAGGTTTAAGCCTGTGCAACGTATTAATTTATATAAATAGTGTGTAAAAGGTCTCCCCATCCCTCACACATGTATGTATAAATTGATTATTCTCCGGTACACGAGGGGTCAGAATGACTAATATGTCAACATGGGTAGGATGACAACCTTGGCACTAACATGGGTTTTGAACATTCCATCATCAGATTTTCAATGAAATGGAAGGCTGAAGAGTTGTGAGTTGGAATAGTTTGAAGCCTGTTCATTACAATATGAAGACTGGCTATCTTAATATAAAACTGAGCACTGATTGTATATATGTGTGGAGATAGTAATCTAGACCAACTGATGATTGCTAGTTTAGCATGAAATACTATTTTGGTGATTATTTATCTTTTCAACGTGTGTGTAATCAGGTGGGTCAGCAATATGAGTTGGCACTGAGAGTAGTGGGTCGTGTGAAAGTCTGAGTTCGAATCCCGCATGTATTACATATATAAATGCAGGTTTAAGTCTGTACAACGTGTTAATATTTGTTTAAAAAAATATTATCTTGACATCACTGACAAGAATATATAAAAGAAAAAGTTTCACCATTTTTTTGGTTGCCATTCAATAGTTCTTAATAGATATTATTTATTTTAAAATTTGAATTTGCTAAAGTTCAGTTTTAAAGAAAGAAGGCTAGAAGACATGGCCATTCAAAAAGCATTGATTAAAAAATAACCATCAGAGAATAATATAAAATTAATTAGAGGAGAGACTGTAAAACTATTGTCATTTTTTAATATATCTTAGCAACGTGTTCGTAACTATAACACATCGTGCACATCTCCTATCCACTGGTAAATACCGTCCATCATGTAATGTTGAATATAAATAAAAGAAGTCTGATAAAGCTATCTGACAATAAGACAAAATCATCACTGAAAAAAAAATAGTACTATTAGGATAAAATAAAAAAAAATACAATAACCAGAAGAATTTATATGAACAATACCCCCCCCTCCTATTCCTAAGAAAGAATAATATAACCATAAAAAATAAAAAAAACCAAATAATCAGATTGATATTATCTGAGAGTGACTGAAGATTCTGTAAAACTATCCAGAATATTACAAGATTAAAAGAAATGTATCTTATGTAAACATTTTTTTCTACAAGTAATTTAAGGAAAATATACATGTATACTTAACATAAAAGTGTCATATATATATATATATCACTGACTTATACATACATTTCAGATAAATTTATTAAAAGCTTTTGTATTGTTAATATATTGAAAAAACTTATTTTAAATCATTTATAGCCAAAAGAAATTATTCATTTTTGAACTTATTCATAGTGTTTATCAATTTTATTATGCAAGTTTACTATAATAACCAAGTAAGATAATTAGATTAACTGCCAATAAAATTTATTGTAAAGACAGCTGAAACAATATGCTTGAAAGATTAGATTGATTAGATTATATTTTCTTATGTATGCCATAGTTTTCATATTTTGTAATAATTGTAATTATTTTAATTAACCATAAAGTATATTATTAATAAAACTATTTTTCATTAAATTCATTTTTTGTATATCATATATTTTTTTCGTTATACATTTGTGCCATCCAAATGTGCTTATATGGTTCTTTCTATATCCTCAAATCATGCTTGAAGACTGTGACTACTGCCTAGGGATGAAGGTATGTGATGAAGATAGACTTTTGGTATAATCTTATTGAAATAAAATTAGTCTGTGTAAAAGTTTATATGATAACATCTTTTAGAATGTATTGCTGGTGTCTAAAAATAAATCAAAGCTAAACTATTCAATATTGTAAAAACGTTTTATATGGTTTTGATCTGAGAAGTCAATTTCAAAATAATTTAATAATATTTAGATAAGCAAATTTCTTGACTTCACCTCCCAGATATCTCAATTTTATACTCGAAGAAAAATTATATTTGAAGCTTTTACCTAATAAAAAATTTCTCATAACATACTATACATACATTTGGCTTCTAATTTTGTGCACTAATAAATTACTTAAAGTGATATACCATATTTGATACCATTATATTTCCAATTTCCCAGATTCACGCCTTCACAATATATAGAGGTGTTAAATAATAAAAGAAATCAAAACTTAAAACAATATCAATGACACATTCCTGGTTGAAAAGCAGAAATTAAAAATAAATTGTCTAATAATGATCACGTCAGTAGATCTTTTTAAAAGTCAACACATTTCATCTGAAAAATAAAAAAAACAAAAATGTGGAGAAGTTCAATGATTATTATAAAAGTCAAATTATTACTTAATTCAATAAAAAATATCAATAATAATTTTATATCTTTTAAACATAGCAATAATAATTATGTATTTATTCAGCAAAAGTAAAACCAAAATATATAAAAGAGCAATATTGTCATAAAGCAATAAAGCAAAATTAATGCACACATATTTTGAGTATGTTTATATTAATTAGGTAAAAATTGAAATAAATCGAGATACTGCCAAATCACTAGCGCTCGTTATAACACTTAACCGACAGCCAATCAGATGTCAAGGATAGCTGTCCAAATGACATCCAAACCTAATCACACAACAAAGATTTTATGAGAAAAGAGCAGCCACCCTTTTCTTTACTTTTCTTTCTATATATCTAAGCCAGTCGCAAGCATTTAGGTTTGAAAGTTTTCAAACCTAAATGCTTATGACTGGCTTAGATATATAGAAACAAAAGTAGAGAAAAAGGTGGCCACTCTTTTCTCATAAAATCTTTGTTGTGTGTTTAGGTTTGGATGTCATTTGGACAGCTATCCTTGACAACTGATTGGCTGTCGGTTAAGTGTTATAATGAGCGCTAGTGATTTGGCAGTATCTCGATTTATTTCAATTTTTAACTAACTGCGCTTCACAAATTAAAATATTATTAACTAGGTAACAATATATAAAGCATAAATTTACATTTTTATATGTTGATATTATGAAAGTGCTTTATGTATAGTATTGCATCTGTGTTCTATGCCCATGATCTGGAATCCAAGTAAAGAATATGAAAAACTTGAAACTATTTTTTAGATATCTGTCAGTCTTAGAATTTTTTTTTCAAATAGTGAACTCATTAACTATTCTATTCATTATTGGTTTGTAAATGGGTATCTAACTATTTTTGGCTAGAAAGAAAAAGAAAGCAGGAAAACTCAGACCTTCACCACCTAAAAATTGTCAAGACTAGTGACTAATGTTTTTTTCCTTACTGTTTTTCTATGAAAGGGTAATGGGAGACTTTTACTATACAATGGGTAGTTTATCATATATATATATATATAATAAATAATCATCATATATATATATATATATATTGTGCCATTACAATTTAGTCACTAGATAAATTTATAGTAATGTGCATGTAGAAAAGGTAAACCAAAATCATCATCACAATTTTATATAACCATAAAGGAAGTTGTAGGGCATCCAAGTTTAAACCCTACAAGGTCCAGTTCTAAAAGCTTTAAACAGAGAAAGAATGGGTCAACAATTACATGCTTTACTTGTTTGTGTGTTGATAGAAAGGTAATACACACATTTAAACTATTTAATATTTAATTTTTCTTTAAAAAGCAAAGTTATAATGCATACATATAGGCAATGTATGTGTAAATTATTTAATTGTTTTATATTTCAAATATTAAACATTTTAACTTTCTTTAAAACTAACCTATGCTTGATCAATTCTAATATTTTATTCTATACTTTTATTTTGCTTTTCTTTAATTATAATTGGGATTTAAAAGTTACAGATTTAATTAAATAATTGGGTTATAATTACTAAGCTAGCAATTATAGTATTTAAGGTTAGTTTATGAATGATTTGAAAGAATGAAGGATGTGTGTACATTACATACAAAATTTTACATTTCCTAAATATTGAAAGAAAAGGAAGTATTAAATCTGTTAAATTATTTTTTTTTGTACAATTGTTTGTTAAAAGAGGAAATCTGTTTAATCAGATATCAATCTTTGTAGCAATTTTTTTTTTGTAAATAATTGTTTTTCACTTTGGAAGCTTATAATGGGTCAGAACTATAATTTTTGAAATTGTCTTATCAAGATCTAAAGAAGGAAGCTCAAAGATTTGAAGTGTTACCTGGATGTTAAAAGAAGAAAAAAAAGAAAAGAAAGGAAATAAGGATTGAGTCTATTTTTTTTTTTTTAAACAAAAGTGTCTGGAAAAAGGATTAAACTTTTCAGTTGAAAAATACTTTGGTTGAAAATAAATTAGAGATCTAATTAAAACAAATTTGTCCAAAAATAGCAAGTGATGCTATCTCTGATTGGTTAAGGTAGCTAAAAATTGGATATAAAAAGCTGTCTTGAATTATTATTAAGATTATTGTGATTGATTCAGATTATTAAACTATCAAATTTGAATGTTGAAAATATAAGAAATGGCAGGCTAGAAAAATTATATGTATGTCCCATTTGCTGGACCATCTGGAGGAAGCTGCACATCACATAGGAAAGAAAAGATGTGTCTAAAATAATATTCTACACCTTTCAACTGACCAGATAAATAAGATGTTTTTAATAGAAGGAAGAAAGCATTCACCTGCATTCAAAGAAGATGAATTAATCTACTGATAAATATTAATCATCAAGTCCAATTAATTGTTACAACAACTGATTTTAAACTCAAGAAAATTTACAAATGTGAAAACAACTGCTGTGTTTCATCCACATGCTTGACAGGAAGAGAAGAAAAATTAATATAATGATTTCCAAATTATCCACTAAAGCAAATAACCTCAATAGAAAGCATTCACCTGCATTCAAAGAAGATGAATTAATCTACTGATAAATATTAATCATCAAGTCCAATTAATTGTTACAACAACTGATTTTAAACTCAAGAAAATTTACAAATGTGAAAACAACTGCTGTATTTCATCCACATGCTTGACAGGAAGAGAAGAAAAATTAATATAATGATTTCCAAATTATCCACTAAAGCAAATAACCTCAATAGAAAGCATTCACCTGCATTCAAAGAAGATGAATTAATCTACTGATAAATATTAATCATCAAGTCCAATTAATTGTTACAACAACTGATTTTAAACTCAAGAAAATTTACAAATGTGAAAACAACTGCTGTATTTCATCCACATGCTTGACAGGAAGAGAAGAAAATTTAATATAATGATTTCCAAATTATCCACTAAAGCAAATAACCTCAATAGAGTCACCATCATTAAATAGTTATACACCTCAAGAAAGAGATTGTTCCCACATAAAACGGAAATGGTAGCTGCAGAAATATAAATATACAAGACAAGTTTGAACCCTTGGAAATTCGCCACAAACAAAAGATCGGTAATATGACTTTTTATATCTATTTTCTTTATGATATCAGTCTTAATAAACATTTTAGCAATAAAGTGGTATATTTTTATTTAAAGAACTTTTAAAGACTATTCAGATCGATTAAAAACAAGAATGTCTTACTAATAATAACTTTGAGCTTCATAAATGATCTTGAATGTATGAAAATGATTTGTTTATTAATTTTACAATATTAATGTGTAAAACAATTTTTTTTTATGGTATTATGATTTTAGTTTTAACTAATATATTATTATTTTGGTTTTTAATAATATTTTGTTATCATGGGATAAAACACGCACATACATAATGATATTTTTATATGTGTATAATTGGGAGTGAATGTGAAGTAATGAGTAGTATTAGAATATTAGATTATTTTGTTTCAAGTTAAGTATAGCATTTCAGAGGTAGAAGAGAGGGGGGAGAAAATAATTTAAAACTCTTTTCTAAAACTTGCTCTTT